>JARHVA010000657.1:517500-640000 GCA_037957365.1 Torreya grandis | reverse complement strand
GTGAGGCTTGATGAGGTACCCAAGTATATTGAAACTCCCATAAAGTGGAGAAAATTTGAAAATGCATAGGATAAAACTCCTCTCTTAAAATAGAGAAAAGAAGATAATGGGAGTTAAAAATCCCCACTAGAGTTTACAACTACCTATAGCCATCTAGAATCCTACAATGATGTTTCTGAGAGTGTCTATGGTTCATAAGTAGATGTAATGAAGTGTGGATCACCTAAAATAGTGAATGTCTTTCAAGTACCTGGTGGATCTTCAACCCAAGGTGTTATTCCCATACAAGGAACTATTATCCTCATGTAAGGAAGGAGGTAAAAATGCTCCTTACAATGATGGTGCAATGGGATCAAAAACAATGAATGATTGTTGAATGCGCTAAAACTATGGAATAAATTGATCAATATTTGATGTGTTTTGAATCAATATATGTTTTCAATGTAATGTCTGAAGTGGACCAAAGGTAATTTGATCAACAAATAACTCCTCAAATGTTAGAAGGTGACAAGGAAATGGTGGAGGTGAGTCCCCATCACTATTGTAACCATATATATTAGAAGAAAATTCATCAATATCAAAAGTGTGCCCATGATTAAAAATTTCATCAAGTTCAGGTGAGTCTAAAGAAGAAGAACCTAAATGATACCCAAGAGTACAAGTTTCTAACATATATTGAATTTGGATTGAACTCAACTCATATGCCTAGATCTAGGTGAGGGATCTAGTAAATAGATAGAATATTAGTTAAAAGTGAGGGAAAACCTAGAAAATTTAAATCTTACATTTCTCACTTCATCATACCTTTTCTTGAGAACCCTCTTATAAGTGTTATCACCCATTTTTATGGAGGACATGTCTCATGGTTCCATGGAACTAAACTCTATGTATGAATAGCCCATGTGATGCGAAGTATTAGAGTGAAGTATTTTGAGGACTTTACTATGTTTATCTGTATCAACTTATCTTGATATTGAATCAATTTGAAAATAAAGGTATCTAAATAAGTCATTTTTCATATGGCAAGAACTCTTTTTTTGGCGTGGAAAGTGGACACAAATACAAAATTCTTTGGATCTAGTTTGGAGAATATCATCAAATTAAGTTTTTCTTCTTTCTTATCAATTTAAAATTCTTTCAATTTCAACCTTAGTAGTCTAAACTTGTTGAAAAGTCTTATACTATGTCATAGTCATCTAGGCTCAAACTAATGAGTTTATTCCCCAGCTCATGGGCTCTTATCACATATTACTTTCCAAAGAGTGTTCCCAAAGTGGTCCACACTTGATTAGGTGTTTTGGTAGATTATATGTGAAAGAGTAGATCAAGAGAGATGGAAAAACATAGTAGTCCATGGACTTCATCATAAATTTTGAACCATTTTAAATTCTCTTCTACTACTATAGGTTTAGTCTCAATGCCCATTATAATTTGATGGTAACCTTTGGATCATGATAATTAAATGGTGTCAGTGGAATTATTGGACTTGAATTCATAGCATAGAAAAAAAAATTAAAAAGTAAAGAAAAAATCCAAATCTTTTTTTTTAAAGCACCACATAGTACCCCCTTATAACTATTAGAGTGACCCCACCCCGCCAAGTTATAAATACCAACACGCTCGTATAGACTTTAGTCATATCCAAGAATTCATCTTGAGAAATATGTGTGTAAGTAGGAAATAATTGGAGGGATGTCAGACTAAATAGATAGTGTACCTAAGAGTGTACAATATTTGGTTTTAAGGGATCCTAAAAATGTCACCAATATGTAGAGCATGCAAAAATAAGCACTTTCATAAAGACAATAATTTAAATTTGAGTTATCGATCAAAAGTTATAACTATTTGAAAAGCTTATCTTGTATGAAAATTTTTAAGGGAAATAGTGGTGGAAAATTTTTAATCAACATCACCAAAAACACTTGAGGCCCCTTAGAGCAAAATCTTGAAAAAAAATATGAATCACTTTCCTTAATAAAACTTATGCCTCCATGGAGCAAAAGTTAAGCACTTTTGGGTTGGAAGTGACCAAGGGATTTATTTGCATATGGCCAAGGGCTAAGGGCTAAGTTGGGTTCTTCGCTCATGTGACCAAACCATATGACCAGGAGGATAAGGCTTGTTGTGGGTGTTAGCCATCGAGGATGCACACCCTTCTCACAATAGGGTTTAGGAATATACATGCATCATGGAGTCATGATTTTGAGGTTAATTACAATTACCATAGTGGGGAAATAGGACAGGGTTACAATCCTTCCCTATAGTTTTCAAGGTTTTTGACTACTCCTATAGTCTAGAATTTTGGTGTGGAGGTTATAAAATGCTCTCACAGTATGAAATATTGATGCCAAATATTTTCATAGATATTGAATTCTCAACAGTCTTCATATTTATGGACCATATATGTACTCCAAAGTTTTAACATGCAAAACAAGTTTGAAACTCTGATTTAACATATATGAACAAAAGTTTCACCAAGTCTAGAATCTTCAAATTTGGTAAGGGTATGAAAATTATACAAAATACCCATCAAGAATATCAAAAAACATATAAAAAATAGAATTATTTTTTTAGAACCTATTTGTATATATTTGCATGAAAATACCAAAAAACATCTAAAACCCTCTAAAATAGCCAAAATTGACTATTACAAAACTAGGTCATGTTTATAGTCGATACCAAGGTTTGACACCTTTTGAATCTGATGGGACTATCTATTTTTTGATATGAGACACTAAATATATATTTTACATGGTTTTTTTTTCAAATGTCATTAAAGCTATGAAATCTAAAAAATCAAAAAAACATGTAAGATGCATGCAAGAAAGATCTCACCAAGAAACTTCATAAATGATAAAACGGGCATTAGATCAGAGCTCTGACACCATGTCAAATTATTCTAAGATCTTTTAACTTCACAGATTGCATGAAGACCCTATAATTATGTGAGAACACAAGCAGAGTAATAGAGAGCTTCATAAACTGATTATTTGATTTATTAACCAAAATATACAAAGCAGGTACATTATATAGTGAGATAATAGGTCACCATAAAGTTAACACCTCAACTCATAATTATAAAAGACATAAATTTTATTTTCTTTATTGACCGTAATAACCCTAAGCAAGCTGACTAACAACCATGTAGGTAAAACCAAAAGTGAGAAAAAGCCTACACTAACAGCCCTTATGCCAATTTCTAATAGCAATAAAATACTCTAAATATAAAACTATATTTTTAAAATGGGTATTTAACCTCTTTAAATCATCATGAAACAACCAAACCAAAATTACATTCCTCCTCTTAGAGATGCAAATAAAAATGCCATTTCTCAGCCACCAATGTATAGTTAAATGTTTCAAAATATTTAAAATAAAATTTTATCTCCATTCATATTTTCCATAAATATTATAAACATTTATAAAATTATTACATATGATGAGACTAAATATTCTACCTTACATCTCAAATCTTATGTTAATCTATATAGAGAATGGGTTCTAACCAACACTTATGGTAATACTAAATTTTTATCCAAAATAATTATTGCAAATGAGATAGAATGTTATAAATAACTTCCTCAACATTGCCTTACATAACTAATAAAGAAAAATTTTATGTTTATTTGAAGGAAAATTTTATGTTTATATTGAAGGGATTAGAATATATTTTCCTTCAAATAAACATAAAATTTGAACTTTTGTAACCCATGGCTTGAATGACTAGCAATTTGTTAAAAAAATAAAGGAATCATTTATTAACAATATTATATTATAATAAATATAAAATGGAAATTTTCTAAGAAAATGTTGTACATGTTACTAGATTAGTCATTGTTGCGCTTTTGATTTGCATTTCATATTGTAACATATAAACATATTCATTTGATACATTTTTTATTTACATTTCCTTAAAACTAATAAAGATTCATATAAACATATATAAAAATAAATACATGCTCAGGCACATGTAACTATAATCATTATACATGGATGTGCCATTTATATTGTTAATTTTTTAACATACATATGCATATACATTTTTATATTGAATCCTTATAACTTGACCATAACTTGATCATATTCTCAAACAATCACATTTTGCCATAGCTCATTTCTCATATACATTGATAGGAATTTAACATTGATCAACCAACATCTATATTCTTATAGTAATGAAAGTATCAACTATTCTTATGCATACTAATATATGTTTATATAGCTCATCACAACAAACAAAATAAGATTTACTCATTCTAAGCCAAAGTTCACTATCACTAATTTTAAATGAATATACACCTATAGTTAAACCCCATTTATATAATTCCAATAAGACACATCAAATTAAAAATTATTTAAAACAATAGAAATATAATTGTTTATATCACAATATAGTTTATTATTTTTATATTGATAAAGATCACATGGATACTCTGCATCAAAATTTATTACATTGAGGACATAGTATAGCACATATTGTGTTATTTTAAAATGCGTAAATTAAACATGTAAATAAAATTTTAATGGGTAAATACAACCACATTAAAGTCTACACAACAATAAAATGAACCCACACTTCCAAATCCCAAGCTGATGCAATTCTATATTTTATTGTCTTCTATAATCTCTTATCCATGAATAAAAATTCAATTTTAATGTTTTTAAATAAATAAAGATAATTAATATATTTTAGTATATAAAAATTGTATAATTACATATTTATTAAAAGGGGTTTTCACCCTTTTTATCTTTTTAATGTTTGTATGGGTGCACTCTTTTGTTAAAACTTTAGTTTTTTATTCCCTATAACATATTATATAATGTAGTAACTAAAAATTCTCATCAAAAATTGATTTGATATTTGTATTTTAAAAATATATCCTTTTTGTAGAGTTTTACCTTGTGTTGTTTTCGTGGAGGCAACAACCTATAGAGTTATGTCATGAGTTTTTGTGTTGGAGACACAAAGTTGTATAGCTATGTTGTGATCTATTTTAATTAAGACATAAATAGATGAAAAAATATTTTATCATTATTATAAATAGTTGATAAATGAAAAATTATATAATTGAAAAAATATGTATGATCTTATCTTACCTTAATTAACTTGCAATGTGTCATGTTCATTGATTTGATTTTCTATTATTATTGTTTCTTCACTTGCATGCAATGCCATTAATGCTACACACCAAAAAGATTGCTAAGCTGTTAGGTTTGAAAAATAAATCATACACACCAAAATATTGTTAAGATTTTATATTTAGAAAATGAAACATGATTATAAAATAAATTAAAAATGTTATGTACCTGCTGATCAAAGTGGTTGTTCTTGTATTGGTTGCTTTAAATTTGTTAAATAATTTTGAAATTGAACATTAAAAATTATTTGTTCTTCAATTTTTTTATGGAAGATAAATTTCTTTAAAATTATGTACAAACACGCACCAATTTATCTCATGTATATACCCTAAGCACTTCACATGTATCCAAATTATTGAAAGTAGAGATAAGTGTGTCCCAAAAGAAGTTATATATCTCATTTTTGAATACCCTTCCTATTTTGTGTGAACCAATTATTTGAAATATTGGTACATTGTTGTTGATGTCAAAACCTTCCTCTAATTTACTTTTTTGTAAATAGAGGATGTAATCTTGAATCTAAAAACTAATGGGATCTTGAGAAAAAATGATCCCTGTAATATGAGTCAATTGAATCCATCACTATCTCAACCCCATAGTATGACACCCATTTTTTGCATGCAATGAAAATCACGAACACATAGATTCTTGAGAGAGGTCTGAATGCCAGAAAAAAGTTTTAGTTTGTGGATAATGAATATATTGAAAGCCCAAACAATAATTTTATCAATTAATGCCTAAATAAATAGGAAAAGATGTTCTTTCTTAAAAAATTCAATGAGATTCAAAAGATCAATAATTATCAAATCAGTGTTCACACCAACAATGAAAATTTCATTGAAATCTTCTAAAATGTATGGCTAAAGACATGGGGGGCCATAATGGCAATTGAATATTTATGTATCCATCCTAAAAAGCTAAACTCCATCACTATGTAGATATTTTTTCAATATGCTTATTTAATTTAGATATAATGCTTCCCAACTTTTTTAATTTTTTGAAATACCTTCATTTAGGACATAGAAATCATCAAACATTTTCGTAAAAATTGTATAATACTCCATTACCTCTTCAGGTGTGATTGTTTTTTTATGATGGTAGTGTCAAATCATGGTTGCTAAAATAATATGTGATTTTTGATAATATGTTACATTTTTAGCTTCAAGTTTTTTCACCAAGTATCCATGTTGTTTTACCCAAGGGTTTTCAAGACGGAAATAAACTTTTTTTCCATTAAATTTGCTAATTCTATTTTTTATTTGTTTGAAATCCCTTGAATATTTATAAGTACTATTGTACCAATCAGGTTTAAATATTGTTTATTTAAACTAGGTAAAGTATCACTTTCAAACAAATCAAACGCCTTATCAAAACAATCCCAAATGAGTTGTTCCATGAAAAGAAAACATTTTATCTCTTGAAATTTTTATGTTGAATAGTTCATTTGTGTGAACAAGTGTCTATTTTATTCATTTATTTTTTCCATCTTTTTTTCCCTATTTCAAGATTCTTCTAGCCTCTCAGTTAGATAAGGTCATGTGAAGATCAAACTCTTTCTACAAATGAATCCTTATAAATTGTTTCAGTGGCTTCATTGTATTGGTTACATATTTTGTGCACAACGTGGAATGAAGTACAAGTTTTTAGAAATCTTTCCCTTCTAATAGAACATTTATTTCTCAATGATAGTGAATTTTATTCCTCTTTTGAAAAAAATATTTGTTTTGTTGTAAATGTGTGTTGACCATTTGCAATTTTGAACCTTATGGTTTTTTTCTTCATCATATCTTATAGGACTTCTTTTGATTTGATAATAAATTGAGTGTTATTTGGATAAAAAAGAATTAACAAAGCATCCTTCATTGAGACCTCATTATATTTTTACAAATGAATGAATTATAGCATTCACCCCTATTTCATTTAGATTTCTTATTTTAATATTAGCATCCCCTAATTAACATAGCTCTATAGGAATGTTCAAGGTGTAATTGCTATAGGAAATATACCATGTATACAATTCACTGTGTGTTTGATCATAAGTTTGTGTCAATAAAAGTTTAACAACCTTTTGTTTGATCTTATTTTTATCCACCAGTTTGAGTAATTATATAGCCTCTTTCAAATTTGCATATAAATGTGTTGCCTTTGCTAGTCTTGTTTTCTTCAATGTTATTTCTATCATGACTGCTGGGTATATTAAATACATGTTTACATGGTGGTAAGTAGAAGAATTTTTTTCCCCTTGTTCATATTTTTATTTCAACATATTTTTTATTTTAATGACTAAATTATCTCTATCTATTAACCAGAACATTTGAATGTTATCATAGCTATTTAAATGAATCCCAAATGTTTCACAAGAAGGAAAAAAATTATTTTTTGTCAATTCCATTTTATTGGGTGTAAATTTATTGAAATTAATTGTAACTCGATAGAGAATTCCCTCTTCATGGTTTTACACTTCCTATTGGAATTGAAGGGCATCTTCAAGTTCATCTTTATCACATGCAAGGATTTTTCCAATCCAAAAAGATTCTTTTTTTGATATAGTACTAAATAAGTATATATCTACATGCATTTTTTGTGGACAAAACAACTCAAAATACCAATCATTAAGAGGAATTTTTTTGTCACCATAAAATGAAATATGGTGATGTGGATTTAATTTTGGTTTTGGTATTTTGGATGGTACTATATCTAAATTCTCTTGGAGTGAGACCTTTTTCTACCTTTTAAGTGTGGGAATTATTTTCTTGCTCGAAGACACTCTATAAAGCAATTAAAATGATTTAAATATTGATATTTTATAAAATACAAGTTGCATATTGCATCGGTTAATGAAATTATTTATGATTAAGTAGTGATTAATTGTATATCAACAAATGTTAATTTTAAACTAAAATACAAAATACATATTAAATATATGTAATATATACACTAACTCTCACTTAAACTCATAATGTATGACCAAACCAAAAATAAATTATATGTAGAGAGATGTAAATATAATTCAAATAAAATGGCCTAAAAGTTTATTGTACATTTCTAACATATTAGGAGCCAGCCAAAATAATTTGATGGGAAAAAGAGTCCAAAAACATTTGTTTAAAGGGAAAAATATGAGGGAGAAGTATGTTTCTAATATGTGTCAAAGCACCCATCAATAGGTACCTTCAAGGTATCTCCTAGGAGATACCTTTCAAACATGCACAAGAGTGAATTTTTCTTACATGGTATCTCATAGGAGATACCTTCAAGTTAACCATATGGTATTATAAGTGTATTGCAAGACCTTTAAATGAATCTCCTAGTAGACACCTCAAAGGGTAGTGTCATACATTCAAAGATACATTGAATGTATCTCCCAGTAGATACCTTTAACATGAACTCAAGTATAACTTTATTTCACCTTGAAAGAACTACTGGTTGATAACTTGATAACTTAAAGGGCCTTCTAATACTTGGGAGAGCATGAATTGATGATGATAGGGTGAACAGAAGAGGATGTATTTTAGGTTTTCCTATTTACATGCACTTTCCGCCGTAATTCAATTTAGAAATTTTTCCTATTAGGTGATGGTAATTAATTTGCTTGCAATTTTAAAAAAGTTGGAAATTTTTTAAAGCAATATCATAAAGATTCAACCTTGGGCTAAGCCATTCTCATTCCCATTTTTGACATGAAATTTCTCCATAGGAAACTCCCCAAAGTGAAACTATTAAACATAGAGAATCTAAGAGAGTTAAATAAGTTAGATCACCCATGCTTCATTTTGTATGGAATGAGGTTATTTTAATAGTTTCATATCTAAATAATTACCTTGTTTTACAAGTGAAATTTTCCTTTACCTTGAAGGTCATTATAATATCTTCAAGGTATCTCTTAGGAGATACCTTCAAGTTACCCATGAAGGTATTACAAGGCCCTCAAAGGAATATCCTATTCAATTATTTTTTAGTCTCATTGAGGCATCTGATATATAACTATTATAAACTCTAGGATGGGGGTGGTACAGTAGCATGAAACTGACCACACCAAAAATACCTTAAATATCACCAAACTCAACACACATAAGTTTCCCATGGCTTGGATTGGTTTGTCTTGGTTTAGGTTAGTTTAGCTTATTATAGGAGGATATTAATAGGCTACAATGGCTTCAAATACAAGGCCAATAGAAAATAGATTTACTTATTCCTTGAATAATCTTCGTGCCTCCCCTACAATTTTCCATGACTTCTCTCAACACTAAAAAATAAATGAATATTATCAGTGAGATGCGAGGGTTCAAAAATTTACATTATTATCTCAGTAGACCTCTTCATGTGCTCTTTCATAGGCCAAATCCATGCACTTGCTAATTTTGTTTTCTAACGAACATGTATAAAAACAAGAGAGGTAAAGATTGAAGTCTCTTATGTTGTGCACATGAGGATGTAAAATGTTGGGAGCCTAAACATTAGAGACTTCATTTTAGGTCCTCTTGTGCACATACACTTTCCACCTCAAACCATTTTAACAATTTCTTTTGTTTGTGATAGTAATTAATTTGTTTGCATTCTAAAAAAGTTAGAAATTTTTGAAAGTGTTGTCACAAGGATGCAACCCTGGGCTAGGCCTAAAAAACAAGACCAATTTCTACCAAGGCACTATGGTTGCAATCACCTACACCCTCAAACACACTCATGGATGCATTTTAAATGCATTTTTTCAACTCTTATGCCTCCAAAATCAACATAGCATCCATACATTATCATTCCCATTCATAATGTGAAATCTCTCCACATGAAACTTTTTGATGTAGAGAATCTAAGAGAGTTGAATAAGGTAGATTACTCATGCTTCATTTTATATGGAATGAGGTTATTTTAATAGTTTCATATCCAAATAATTACCATGTTAAATGAGTGAAATTTTCATTTACCTTGAATGTCCTTGTAATATCTTCAAGGTATCTCTTAGGATATTCCTTCAAGTTTCCATGAATTTATTACAAGGCCCTCGAAGGAATCTCCTAGTGGATACATCAAGGTTAAACTTGCCCAGTGTTATTGAGGTTTGTAATATCTTTAAGGTATCTCCTAAGAGATACCTTCAAGTTATCCATGAAGGAATTTCCTAGTGGATACCTCGAGGTTGAACTTACCCAATGTTATTGAGGTGTATGAAGGATTAAATGATTAAATAGGTGTTTCAATCAAATAAGGTAGTTATCATTGTATATAAGGTCTCATTAGTTGTGGGTTATTCTAAAAAAGTTTAGTGCTATGAAAGGCTCACTTAGTGGGTATTTTCCCTATAAGTATATTGTCTACAAAACTAAAATCATTAAGGTGATTTATCCATGTTAATTCCCATGGCATCGAGCCACTAAGTTTATGGTCATTGAGATGGAGATTAAGATAGGTGCAATTAGAAAGATATTTGGGAATGGGTCCTATAAATTGGTTGTTAGAAAGATATAATTTCAAAATAAAGGGAATCCATTTGCAAAGATCCTTTGGAATTTTCCATGAAATACTATTACCATAGACATATAAGTAAGACATGCTACCACAATTACTAAAGTCGTAGGGGAAACCTCCTTTTAGAGTCATTCTAGGGAGCTTAATGTTTAACACTTTCCCATTGTCATTATGTCATCACTAAATTCCCACAAATTTGAAGATGAAGTAATCCTATAATTTTGTTCCCAAACCACCATATGACTAGTGATTGTTTTGGGTCATTTAATTCTTTTTAAGTATCATTGAGATATCTAATTTATAACTATTATAAACTCTAGGATGGGCGTGGCATAGTGGCATAGAATTGACCATACTAGAAACACCTCAAATAACACCAAACTTAACACACATATGTTTCCCATATCTTGGTTTAGGTTGGCTTGGTTTGTTATAAGAAGATATCAATAGGATATAGTGGCTTCAAATACAAGGCTAATAAAAAAGGGATTTACTTAATTTCTACATCAGTGTCCACTTCTCCCATGTAATTTTCCATGGATTTTATCACCACCATAAAATGAATGATTATTATCAGTGAGATGTGAGGGTCTATAAATATACCTTATTATCTCATTAGACCCCTTTGTGCACTCCTTATTAGGCCAAATCCACTGATTTTTCTGATGAACATGTAGAAAAACAAGAGAGGTGAAGATTGAAGACTCTTATGCTATGCATATGAGCATGTAAAATGTTAGGAGAGTGCACATTAATGCTGACATGATGAACATTAGAGTGTTAATTTTAGGTCCTCATGTGCACATGCACTTTCCACCTCAAATCAATTTAACAATTTTCCTTGTTACATGGCAGTAATTAATTTACTTGCATTCTAAAAAAAGTTATAAATTTTTTAAAGCAATGCCATAATGATGCAACCCTAGGCTAGGCCTCAAAAACAGTACCAAATTATATGAGGGAAGCATGGCTATGATCACATGTACCCTCGAGCATGCTCAAGGATGAATTTTGAATGCATCTATGCATCACTTCTACCTCCCCAATCAACATGGCATCCAGACCATTCTCATTCCCATTTTTGATGTGCAAGTTCTTGATGGGAAACTTCATAGAGTGAAACTTTCCTAGAGAATCTAAGAGATTTGAATAAGGTATATCACCTATGCTTCATTTTATATGGAATGAGATTATTTTAATAGTTTCACATTTGAATAATTACCATGTTGTATGAGTGGAATTTTCCTTTACCTTAAAGGTTATTTTAATATCTTAAAGGTATCTCTTAAGAGATACCTTCAAGTTAACCATGAAGGTATTACAAGGCCCTCAAAGGAATCTCCTATTGGATATCTCAAGGTTAAACTTTCCTAGTGTTATTGAGGTTTGTAATATCTTCAAGGTATCTCCTAGGAGATACATTCAAGTTACCCATGAAGGAATCTCCTAGTGGATACCTTGAGGTTGAACTTGCCCAGTGTTATTGAGGTGTATAATGGATTCAATGATTAAATAGGTGTTTCAATTACATAAGGTATTTATGAATACATTGATTGTTGTGAATAAGGTCTCCTTAGCAAGTCATTTTGAACAAGGTTAGTGTTATTAAAGGCCCACTTAGCGGGTAGTTTCCCTATAAGCAGATTATCTACAAAATTGAAGTCATTAAATCACTAAAGCTATGTTAACTCCCATGGAATTAGGCCACTAAGTTGGTTTCCATTGAGACAAAGGAGATTAATATAGGTGCAATTAGTAATCTATTTAGGAATGGGTCATGTAAACTAGTTATTAGAAAGATCTAATTACACAAGGAAGGGAAGCCATTTGAAAAGATCCTTTTGGATTTACCCTAAAAGGCTATTACCAAAGACATCTAAGTAAGACATGATACCATAGTTCCTAAAGATACTAGGGACACCTACCTCCAGAGTCATTCCAGGGAGCCTAATGCTCAACACTTTCCTATTATCATTGTGCCATCACTGAATTCCCACAAAGTTGTAAATGAAGCAAGCCTATGATCTTGTTCCCAAAATGACACATGAATAGGGATTGGTTTGGGTCTTTCAATTATTTTTTAGTCTCGTTGAGGCATCTAATGTAAAACTATTACAAATAATGGGATGGGGGTGGCGTAGTGGCACATAAATGACCACACCAAAAATACCTCAAATAACACTATTGTACTCAAATTTCCCCTATTCTTTTTTAAAGCATGGGGACCCACTTTTATTTTGACTTGGCCTTATTTATTAAGTTTTCCTCTCTATTCTATGGAAGTTTTTTTTACCAGACTTCTCCTTAATATCCTTCTTCGGTAATTATATATAGTGATATTTTATATTTTGAACTAACTTATTAAATGTCTTTTGGGAGTTTTGCACTATGCAGGTTTTGGGACTTGGTTTTATTTAGAACTATTTTGTTTGGGATTTTGTACGAATATTAAGTTTAAATTTTTTTCATTGAGGAAAGTGTTTAAGACTTATTTATCAAACATTTTGTTTGGATCTTCTTTTCAAAAACTTTGTGATTTGGGGTTTTTTACTAGAACTTTTATTCACAAACTTGGAACTTTGGGGTTTGTGTTTAGAACTTATTTGTCAAAAAATTTATTTGAACATTGTTTTGAATGATTTTATTTTATTCAGTATTTTGATATCAAATTTTTTGATTCAGAGGATATTTTTAGACATTTTTCTCAAACATTATTTCAAAAAATTTGATCTTCAAACATTTTTTTAGGGTTTGTGTTTGGAGTCTTTGATTTACAATAATCATTGGCTCAAACCCAAAATGAAACAAGAGTCCTGATTGTCGAAAGCCTACTAGACTTAACCAGTAAATTGGACCTACTTCATGACACTTTCCAAAGAACATAAAGATGTGGTTTTCTCACTAACTAAACTAGTAAGGTTTGAATTGTGCAAATAAAGCAGTAATATGAATGTTAGGCATTAAAAGCATATAAAATTAAATTAAATGCAAAAGGCTATATAAATGACTTGAATCTATTGACGTGTTAATTGATCACAAGTAGATTTTGAGCTTTATTGATAATTTGTAAACAAATCTCTAGCCACCTACACACCAAATACAAAGAAGCAACCAATAGAAAGGAGTTTTTACATTCTAGGAAATTGAATTTGAGAAGACTAGTCAAATTATCATCTCAAGTGTTCAAACGAGTACTTATAATATCCTAATTTTCCATTAAGTATTCTATAGAATATATAGACATGATGTTCAATGATAGGTATGCCAACTATTCAAAATTATTGGACACCGTGGTATTGTCAATGCATTTTCTCATGAGGGAGATTTATCCCTAACACAACACTAATTGGTAATAGACCTAGTTTATCTCAAGAGACAAGGCTGCACTTCATGGTATCCAAGCCCAAGGTCATGCCATGTATTAACCTGCTATGGTACTTGCTCTTTTCTAGTAAGGTGACACAAGATGTCTTTCTTCATCACATGGATCACAAAATGATTGTGGCTTGCATCTCTGGTTATGTTTTCTAATGGTATTTATATTTGTTGATTTTAGATGTCATATTTGATATGCATAGGGTATTAGCATGGAACAAGCATAATTTAATTGAGAAAACTCTAAACTCATGGCTTCTTCCTAGAGAGTTTATGTTCTGAAGGGAAAAGTCCCCATACCAATTAACAAATTCAAAATGGGGATCTATATTAGGATGGCCCTATTAAACAAATTATATGGCATGTTAAGTATACATTTTCTCCACCTATATTGGGTGCCACTTCTAAATATGTTGATGACCTCTGACATGACTTTTTCCTTGGGAAATATTATCGGCTTCAATTTAAGAAAGAATTTTTTGCATAAAGGCAAAAATCCCAATTCAATAGACCATTTTTATATGATGTTATACCTCCTAGTTATAGTAATGGGAATAATGTACAAGGATTTTGGTGAGATTTAAAGCCTAGTTATAGACTGCATAAAGAATCACATCTATGATTATTTTCAATTCATGCACATATATGTATATACTAAGCATATCACTCAAATTATAGAGGATGTATATCCACAAGTGTGGTAATCTATTCATGAGGCTCTATTGCCAATGATATCAAAGAGCATAGTAGATACATTAGCTCCTTAGGTAACTAATAGATATACCCAAACTATATGGTGATCATGGTTATCGATAATAATGTCAACCTCTATGCCTCCCCAAGTATGTGTTAGATAAGTTCGTAGAGCAAGAAATTACATTTCAGCTATGGAGTGTATATGAGGATATAAAAATCAAATGAAAGGCACATTCTATGCGTTCCACATGATCATAGGTATAATTTGGTATCCAAAGAGATAACATTTTGATGATGTGGGTAATAAAAGGAAGCACTATCATTTGGCCACCCTGTCTCATAGAGACTAGGATCCTAATGGTCAAATTCAAAATCATATCCAAGGCTTTGGTATTCTATACTAGCATGTTCCCTATGACCATGATTTTTTGTTCTTAAATGTGAAGGATGATGCCCAAGTCATATAAAGGCCATAAATTTTGGGTTTTAAAGAGGATCATTTGAATATTGTTTAGGGAGAACATTCAATTTTTGTGCAAGATATTCATACAAGGATCCCACCCCATGGAATATGGACTACTTCAGATTTCTTGGGAAATATACCCCAACAACAAATATAGGAACAAGGGGAGACTTCTCAAGAATATCCCTAAGTATCAAATACTATCAAGATAGAGCTTGGAGTGAATAAAATTGAGCATAGAGGAGCTCAAGAGGATCCAATTTACTTGGACTCCTCTGATTTAGAAGGTCAATATCACCCAATTGTAAAATTGATGCAAGAGATTGATACTACTTATATTGAACAAGGATCCTCCTTAGTTAATAAATCCACAATCTGTTACAAGAGGAAGCCAAGGGCTCTTCCTTTCTCAGGAAACCCAATTGTTGATGAACCACTATAGGGAATATCTTTAGTTCAACATCAAACAATGATGGAACAAGAAATAGATAAAGAGAAGGAATTAGAAAGAGCAAAGGTACTAAGACTTATAACTAACAAATGGAAATCACGAATAAAAGATGACCATTAGGTAAGAAGGCTCAACCTTCAATCCCTTCTTCTCAAATTCCCTCTTTTGTTCTAATTTTTAGTTTAGTTCCCCTTAGTGTTGTCTTGAAAACACCTTTGCTCACTCCTAAAGTGGAGGATGTTACCTTTTCCACTATTATTTCAATTTCCCCCATAATGGTAGCCATGTCTATTATTGCCACCACTACAAAAATCCCCTTTGAGATTACCTCAATCCAACTTAAGACCAAAATGAGGGCTTATAATAAGGTTGAAGGAGCATTGACACGCTGACAACTCCATGTTTCATCTACCTAGATCAACCTACCAATGCCCTCCACCATCTCTTTCCAAGATACTACTATGACATCCTCAAGGAAATCTAAGAGGGGAAAACAAGTATATATAGTCTACCCACTCCCTCAATATGGATGTGTAGATTGGTCCAAAATCATATGGACCTCCCTTCCTAACTTAGTAATCAAAGGAGCTTTAGAACAATCAACATAATATCAATCAGTTGAGGTTATAGCTAAGGTTACATAGTCAATAAATCCAACCTAGCTAGTTATCCCAGTATGGGCAATTGATCTTAGATGGAAGGCTTCTCAAAAGCCTAATTTCAAAATCATAGAATTTCCATCAATAACCTCCTTATTTGATAGTCCTCAAGAAGCATCCAAAGGGTTAGGAAGAGGAAATTACATGATGAAGTTGAGATATAAATCATTCTTGAATAAAGACAATACGTTTTTATCTTATTCAAAAGGAAGAATAGACAATTGGGGTAGTCCTAATACACATAATACTTCAAGTATCTTTTTAAAACTCATAAGGATGCTATGATATAATTACATGAGGGGACATAGATGGATAGATAGGATCCTGAATAGGAGTTAGATAAAATCAAAGAGTAGTAGAAAATAGTCCATATTCCCTAAGTAATTAAGACCGTACTTTAACAGGTTGCATTATAATTGTACATTGCTCTAGAGGATATTAAGGTAATAAGAGTATAATAGGTTCTTCACATATCCCAAACTCATCAATTATTTAATTATTTAAAACGTAATGAAAATAAATTAAAATTGCTTATTATTTATACTACTAATAAGGCATATATCCATCTAGACTTAATGACACCATTGGAGGCTTCAAATTCCCTCAGATTAGTGGTGATCATAACTTATGAGGCTAGAGAGTGGATTACAATAGCTAGAACACTAATGCCCAAATATCAAGAACACAACTCTCATTTCGCAAATCTTAGAAGATTGAAATTATCCAAGGCAAGGGATAGTATAAGCAAACTTATTAGTATAATCAATTTTGATCAACTCCTTCAAGAAGAATCTAAGAATTTTAATTAGAGTCTTTAGGGATTGGAACATGAAAAGATTGAATTCAAGTTGATTTTTGCTACAAAGAAGGTGATGGAAGTTGAGTTGAGTGATCAACTTCTAAAATATTAAGATGGAGCATGCCAAGCTCCTTGAACATGTCAATAGGGTACATAGACCCTCATTACTCAACTTGGACATCATTAAATAGTAACATGATGCAGGACACAAGTGTTATCTAGAGTTGGAGGTGAAGAAGAAGATTGATGTTGTAACTCTTAGTTCAACACAAGTATCTACAATGATGACTCCAACAGTTAGTGCATCCATTCAAACACATACCTGGCCTTAATTCAAAGGCTAATTTTGTGTGTATCAATATAAAGGTGTTAGTTTTACACTCATAGTTTGATTATGTTCTAACTTAAGTATGGAAGTTGTCCAAATTATTTGTAATCATGCCCACAATGCATCGTATTGTAAAGGCCAACTTTATTTTTGACAGTTGTAAGATAACTATATGTATACATTACATACAATTTTGAAACTAAAATTAGAAATGAGCTTCCAATTATTCCATGTAATCACAAGTTTTACATGCACTTGGAGGATGGGGTGACCCCTACCTAAGTATATTTATATGTCTAGAAACCTAATTTTTAAGGGTTGAAAAAATCAATACATGAGCAAATCAAATTCTAATTTTCACAAATGTGTTGGTGCCTTTTAATTCCATATTCTATGTAATTAGGTTTTATATTTTTGGTTGTTTGATTCATTAATTTTGAGAGTGAAATATCTATGAACATTTTCTCTTGTTATGATTAATATTCTGATTTTAGATGTGCAATAGCTATTGAAAAGTTAACAATAATTATTAATTATTTGCAAGTAGGTTGATTGTCTCATCATTATAAGTGTGTAGATTTGTTTTCAATGATATATTTTTCTATGTGTGTGCCAAAAATACCTTAGATACCTCCCTAATCTAAGTCATAATCTCTTAATTATGGGTGTGCAACAACTACTCCAAAAGGAGCAACCTTTGGCCTATATCTTTGACTTTCTTATATCAAACTTTCCTAGACTACTTGACTGTGTTTGTTTGTGTTTTTAAAATAGCTACTAGAAATAAACATTGGCTCTTAAAACACTTTTCCATGGAGGATCCAACTTAAAAGGTAAATATTGAGACCATAAAGCCTTTCTTTTCTACTCTAACCTTCCCCCTATTTTGGAAACTTCCCAGAGCGAAATCTCTTCAAAAGAGGTAATTTCAAGTCACCCATTAAGATACCTTCATGTTACCCTCAAGGAGATAATTTCAAGTCACTCATTAAGGTATTTTAAGGCCATTAAAGGAATATCCTAGTAGATACCTCAAGGTTGAACTTGTCCACCATTATTGTAGTATATAAAGGATTCAATGAGTAAATAGGTGTTTCAATTAAATAAGGTAGTAACAATACATTGATTGTTATGTATAAAGTAATCTATAGATATTATTGATGGGTTTAGGTGTCTTAAATATAATATTCAATGTGAAACCCATAAAAAAATTGATACCTCATAAGATCATCAAGAGAGAGTTGAATAAGGTAAATCCTTCATTGCATCTGTTGATGCAGTGGATTACACCCTAGATAGGAGGCTGAGATCTTGCCTTCCACACATCATGATGGAAACTCCCCTCTTGCCTGTGGGCTTGGAAAAATTGGGGGAAGAGTCTCTAGATAAGGGCTAGCTCCCTTTGATGCATCTGAATTATTTCAATAAATTGGTAATATATATATATATATATATATATATATATATTGTGGGGGGGGGTTGAAAAGGGAGAAGGATTACAGGAAAACAAAACCTAATCTAAGAGGGCAATGCACCAAAATAAGTTTGACCCACTCAAACTCACACTCTGAACCATACGAACACATACATACACTTTAACTGGTAAAAGGACCAGACTGCAGGAAGCTTGATAGGGAGGCTTTAATGGAAATGCACAATAAAAGAACTCACCATAGGTGCTATAGGAAGAACACACTGTCTAGTAATCTCTTTCTACTTTTGCATTCCAAGAATGGCTCTTCTTATCACTTGCATAAATGGTGCTTCGTATATACTAGGTACATTGGTGTCAACCCTATGAATGCATTAGGAAGCAATGACTAGACACAAGACCAACACCTAGATGCACTTAGAGATATATGTAATTAGAATAGAGGTAAAAAATGTGTATTCTATTGATTCTAGGTGAAAAATAGCAGAGCTTCACCTTACAATGTGAGAGATATCTTCTAAAAATGAGAAGTCTACAATATATAGAGGAAGAAAAGAGGCCTTTTAGCACCCTTTTTTACAAGTGACCCATGTGTGTTTCGATCATTAAGAAGAGAAAGCCACTTAAACATCATATGCAAAATTATGGGCCACACGTTTGTCTGCAAACAAGACCATTCCTTCAAGGCAATTACGTGGCTTGTTTGATCATCAATGCAAAGTGAAGAAAATGGGTCATGTCATTCACCATTCGCACCTCTTGATGATCAATTCACAAACACTATGTCAACCGCTGGAGTAACTCCTTGAGTCGACACCTTCCTTCACCACTAGGACTATTTTATCCATTTTTGCACTTGGCCTTTCTTTTAGCCTTAAGCATTTGAATTCCTTCGAGTTCACACTTAAGTTTGCAAAGATCAATAGCTACTTCATTGCCACAAATTTGAAGTCCTTGGGTCCGTCATCCTCCTTATCAATTCGTTCATGTCTTTCCCACTTGCTTTGGCTTCTTTTCATTGATTTCAATAAGTGACACGTGGCGTGTTCCACTATGAAATAGGCAAGACATGTGGTAGCATTTGATTAACTTATAAAAGCTTTAGGCACCTTTTGAGAGTCCTACAGAAGATGACATGTGGAAACTTCCACTAAGCTTTAGAGACAGTATAGAAGCATTCAGGACTCATTCAGATTCATCACAGATGATGACACTTGGTAGCTTCTACTCTCTTTAGCAGTTCATTTGGGGTCTACCACAGTCTTTATTGAATAAAAAGGGAGAGACCATAGATGTTGACACTTTTCAACTTCTGTTGAGCTTTATAAAGGACACGTGGCACATTCTGCTACTCTTAGAAAAATATGTCAAAACCTTCTGCATTTGCCACTTGGTGCCCTCCACAAAACTCTGAGGGAAGCTTGTTGAAAGGAGCTTTGGGACTTAGATGCAGACACTTGTCATGCTCCACTAGGTTTTGCAAGGGGCATGTGGCACATTCCACTACTTTTAGAGGCAAATTATGATGTGTCCCAACAGATGACACTTGGCAGCTTCTGCTCTCGGGCCTTTTCTAGTGTAAAATTGACATTTACGGGCCCATCACTATTTGAAAACAAACGGCTAGCCCATTTCCTTGAAATTGACAGTCTCGAGAATGTCACTATCCTTGGGAAATCCTTTGGTTCTTTTCCTTTGTTTCGGCCTTTTCTGCTCTAGTCAAGCTTTTGTCTCGACCAACTTTTCTGCAGACAAAAAGTCTACAAGAATTCTTTTGATTGCTACTTCATAGTTTTCCCTCAGGATTTTTCTCGTAGTCAGCCTCTCCCAAATTTCTTTGGACTTTTTATCTGAAGGAATTCCTTTGAACAAAAGTCTGAAATAAATCATTCATGTCTTTTGCCTCATCTTTTCCATAGAATTTCTTTTGAAGGATTTCTTCAGACAAAATGTCCAAAGGAATTCCTTCAGACATTTTGTCTAAAGAAATTCTCGTGTCCTTGCCTTGCCAAATTTCTAAAGGGACTTTATTGACTTGCCTTATTCACCTTTTGGTCCCTTTTCAAGTGTTCCCTACCCTCCATGAGGGCACTTGGGTCAGGAACTACCCTCCGCAAGGGCACTTGTCCTTTGGGAGACCGTCTTGAACCTTCTTAGTGAACTGTCCCTTTGAAACAACCTATTGAACCTAACATTGAACCAAGGAATTGAACCAAATGGATGAACCGACTGAGTGAACCACAAATGAACTGATCCAATTGAACTAAACCAACTCATTGAACCAAAGCAATGAACTGGTTCAATGGTTCAATAGTTCAAAGATGCTGACTCTTGGAAAGATCATGTCATTAAAGCCTGACATTGAACCACTTTTCCAACCTTAAGGAAAAGTGTCTTGAACCATTTTAGCTCTCTTTCCTTATGAATTTATTCATACAAGAGTCTGAAGAAACTTTGTAAAACCTTACACTCTTTGAACTAGTTCTTCCTCTACAGAAAGACTTGCTTGTAGAGTCCATAGAAATGCCTATAAGACTTGTACAAAACTAAAAAAGTACTGGCTCAGAATAGCAAGGAGAAAAGGGAACTGGTTTTGGCTTGTATGACCAAAATGGTCAACAAATTGGTGACTCCCAAGGGAAGCATGCATGTTATGCTTAGAGACTAGTTGCCTTAAAATCCATTGGGCACATAGTCAGAATGTAACTTAAAAAGGTTTGCAATAGCCCCAATAGATCCAAGAACAAACATGAAAGTTTACCCCAAAAGGAAATGAAAACACACACAAAACTAAGGAAACTACTAGCATGTGCCAAATTACTTAGGGAAAATAGGAAAAAGCAAGGAAAATATATACATGATGGGAGAGGGGCTCAGTAATAATGCTTAAGATGTATTCCATTAACTGGGATATATAGTTCTTCACCATCTAACCTAGAGAGTTGGAATGCATTATGTTTCTTGCACTGAGCGATGACGTATGGACCACTCCATAGGGCATCAAACTTCACATGCTTTCCAGGCTTAGCTCAGTCCTCATCCCATTTCAAGACAATGTCTCCTTCAGAGAAACCTTTTGATGAAGATTTCTTATCAAAGTGTCTCTTTATCTGCTATTGGCAGCTAGTCATAAAAGCCATAGCCTGGTCTCTTATCTCTTCGAGCTCTATCATCTCGCATAACCTAACCTCCATGCTATTGCCTTCTTCTAATTATAGTTGGCGAGTGAGGTCCAAGGCTGGAAACTCAAGTGAAATGGGAAGCCTAGCTTCCCTTCCATATATGAGTGTGTACGATGAGTTACCAATTGCCCTTTTTGGGGTGACCCTATCTGCCCACAAGGTTGTTTTCAACTTGGCATGCCAAGTCCTCTGATTCTCCTCCATTATTCACTTGATGATCCTAATCAAATTCTTATTGGTAAATTTGGCTAGCCCATTCACCTATGGGTAGTTATTAGATGAAGTGCTAAGATAGATACCATATTTTAGTGCATATTCACTTGTTTTAGTTCCCAAAAAAGCTAATGCATTATTTGAGATTATGGTTGATGGAACCCCAAACCTTGCTACCAAGTCTTCATAAAAATTTAGGATGGTACTTTCATTGGCTTCCTTTAAAACAACAGCCTCTACCCATCATGTGAAATAATCTGTGGTAGTCAGGACCTACTTGTGTCTAGTATTGGAGGGAGGGTTAATCATCCCTATGAAGTCAGGGCCCCATTGCATGAATGGCTGCTCTACTTGAATAGGCTGTAAAGGCATGGTAGGCAACCATTATTTCCCATCAAAAAGTGCACATTTCTAGCACTTTCATACCCAGGGATGGGTGTCTCTAAATAGAGTAGGCCAAAAGTAACCAGCTCTCATTATTCTCATAGATGTAGGCCTAAGAGCAAAATGACTACCGACTGGCCCATCATGAAACTCAAATATCACCCTGTCAGCTTGTCCTAGATCTATGCATCTTAGAAGGACTTCTGAAAGGTCCCTTTTGAAAAGTACTCCATCGATAAGAACATAAGGGAGACACTGGAGTCTAAAATATATCCTCTTGGTCCTATCAAGGCCCTGTGGGCACTCACCAGTGAGAAGGAAATGCCTCAAGTTTGATGTCCAATCCTTCATGACAGCTAGTTCTTCTACTGTAACTACATGAATTAGTAGATAGTCTTCCTTTTGCTACTTAAGTCTGCAGCAAGGTGTTCACACATGCCTTTCCCTCTTACCAGCTTTGTGATCTTGATATCCACATCATATTCCATCACTTTAGTGATCCATCCCACTCTCTTTTCATTTAGGTCTCAGTTGATCAAGAAATCCTTGATGCTGGGATGTGGAACCATGGGGTGAATTCTACTATTTGACAACATATGCCTAAATTTCTTTAGACTTTGTATGATAGCAAGGGCTTACTTCTCCACATATGTATATCTGACCTCAAAACCCTCTAGGCCTTGGCTAAAAAATGCAATTGGTTGCTCAAGGTTATCACCATTTGCTTGGGTAAGCATGGCAGAGATTACCTCTTCATTGTCGAAGGTGTAGAGGTTGAAATATTTGGTGAAGTCAGGGTTGATAAAAGTAGGAGCCCAGGCTATGGCCTACTTTATCTCTTTGAAACTATCCTTTCTTTGTGCTATCCACTTGAACTCTTCACCCTTAGCATAGAGGTCAATAGCTTGACTACCTCCACAAAATTTGGGATAAATCTCTGGATGATATTTATTTTGTCAAAGAAGCTTTGTAGGCCTTTCTTGTGCTTAGGCAAGGACAGCTCCAGGATGGAGCGAACTCTCTTTGGATCAATAGTTAAGTTTTCTTTAGAAATAATGTGGCCAAAGAGTTTCCCCTCGTGGATAGTGAACACGCATTTCCTAGGGTTAAGAGAGATACCAAACTCTCTACACCTCTCAAAGATTTGTCTGAGGTGTTTCATGTGTTAGCCCACCTCCTTAGAGAAAACTATCACATCATCAAGATATACCAGCACAGTGTTATTTATCAAGCCTCGAAAGGCCATGTCCATGGCTCGTTGGAAGGTGGCACTATCATTAGAAAGTCTGAATGGCATTTTCCAGTAAGTAAATGTCCCCCATTTGGTAGTGAAGGCTGTCTTGTGTTGGTCACAATCTTACACCAAAATTTGATTATATCCTAAATACCCATCTAGGAGGGAGAAGAGCTCATTGCCTATCACCATTTGAAGGATCTACTCCATGCTTGGGAGAGGATAATGGTCTTTTAAAGAGACTCTGTTGAGGTCTCTAAAATCAATGCACACTCTGATCTCCTCATTCTTTTTTGGGACAAGAATAAGATTGGCCAGCCAAGAAGAGTGTTTGATTAGAAATATTATCCTAGACTCAATCAACTTGGTGAGTTCTTTCCACATGAGAGGCTCAATCATTGGGTTGATAGGCCTCTACTTCTATTTGATTGGCTTGACACCTTCTTCTAGCTCAATGGTATGCTAGGCTAGACTTGGATCAAAACCCTTCAAATCACTATATTTCCAAGCAAAGACATCAACAAATTCTTGGCACAACAAGATGAAGGCCTGCCTTTCACGGTCTGTGCACACTTTCCCAAGTGTAAGTAACTTATCTTTAAATATTTCAACCTTCTCATGGTGCTCCTCCTTCATTGCAATGCATGCCTTGTCACTTTTCAACTGGTCATCTCCATTGAAGATACTCTTTAGAGTGACTAAAACTTTAGGGAGCTTATTGTTCTTCAGTTGAATAATTTGGCTACCATATTGCTATTGTAGCTTAACCTATTTTTTGTAGCAAACTCAGCTTCTTCTTGCAAGAAGAGTGCTATTTTCTAGTTGTTGTCAAAGACTTGCCAGTTGGTGACATTATCAGTTATAGAGGGCCAAATTACTACCTTCAAGTGGTGCAAGTTGTGGTCTCAACCTATTTCCCTAGGGATATCAAACTAGGCACCAACTGCTACTAGCCTATCTGCTTGCTTGTTCTACTCTCTAAGAATGGAGGTAATATTGAAAACAAAAAAAATTTCCACTAAGTCCCATACCCTATGTTTGTAGGACTTCAGGAAAGAATTATTTGTCAAATTGTGGCCTCTTACCTGATTGACAATCAACTCATTTTCACCAAAAACTTATGGCTCTTTGATTTCTCTTTTTCTCACCCACTCCAAACCATGGATGAGGGATTCATACTCCACAACATTGCATGTGTAGGAAAATTGGAACCGAAAAGCCAAAAAGTATTTTTCCTTTGAAGGAGAAACTAGCAACTCTCCACCACTAGCTCCCAACTTACTTCTTGAACCATCAAAGAATAACTGCCATAGACCTGAGCTTTCTTGGTGCGTTTTAATCAAATTTGGTAAAAAAGCTACCCTCTTCATGTATGCAATAAATTCCAAGGCTTTCCTCCTCTATGAATTTGTAAGGATCATGCTCAAAGTTGTCACTTCCCCATTCGTCTAAGAGCAGGTCTGTAACTCCTTCAAGGGCAGAGGATGGAGACTGATCTACTTAAAACTCTTCTTGGTTAATAATGGCATAGCTGACATTTGCCACCTTGAGCGAGTATGGTTCTAAATGATCTCTATGGAGTGGCTCGGATTCAATCTTAACTTTAGTCCCATACTTGGTTCTAAAAACTAGATAAGACTAGTTTGCTGATAGGTAGCTACCTATCTTGGATGTAAAATCCTTGGATAAGTAGATAGAAAAGTAAGGAGTGACATCCACCACTACCACATCATGAAAAATTGAGAAGGTCAGACAAGCGTGTAGCATCAAGCTCAAACCTTTCACCACCCCAACTATATTTGTTGGTGTTCCATCTAGCTGCAGGACTCCCTTAGTCATTTTTTCATATTTTAACCCCAGCTTGTTGGCTATGCATTTGGGCATTACTGAGGTGTTTGCTCCACTATCAATGATGTAATTTTACACCAATAAATATCCTATGACCAAGGACAACTAAAAAGGGGGAACCTTTTCTTCTTTCCTGACTTGGCCTAAGGTGGAAGGCTGTCCATTCATCAACAAAACATTCTTGGCTCTTGTTGGGACAGGTTGTTCATTTAGCTCATGTAATTCCTTTTGTAGCATGTCATTTTGCCCTAGTATTGACAATCAATCCCATAAGGAGATGTTCATGCGTAGCTTCTTCATCTAGTCAACCACATTGACATGAGGGTTGCCTTCCTCCAAATTTTCTTTGGGATTATTTACATCCTGAGGTGCAGGGCGAGGAGCTGAAGATACAACCAACAGTTTGAAGCTTGGGACATTTTGATTTACATGTGATGAAGAAGGTATTGCTAATGTTTGGGCAGTAGCTTGATCTTCTTCCATTGCTCTCCTTTCTTATGTTGGCTACAACACAATTTCCCTGATTGTCTATAGTACCCACATAATTGATTGAATATAACTCACCTTTCAGGTGATTCATGAGTGTAGAATCAGGCTGAGTCTGACTGCTACTCATGACGGGTTGTATTAAAGGCTCAAAACCTTGGAATTGGGTGGCTACCTAATTGTCTTGTACATTTGGGTAGTGATATGGCATTTCATTTGTATAAACAACCTACTCTTGACCATATCTCATGGTTGAGCAACTAGGTTGTTTTTGTACTAGATTATTTTGAGCCACACCATAGAATTGGTTGATGAAGGGGCACCTAGATTATAGCCTTGAAAATTTTTGGTCTATGTAAGTTGACCCTGTCCTTGATTGTAATTTTGGAATGGGGGTCTATTTGTTTGACCATACTACTGATATGCTTGGTTTGGTTGGTTGTTTTGAGCTTTCTACCTTTTAATAGCCACTAGTTCATTTGTCACATTTTGCAACAGACTCTTGACTTCATGGAGTTCATTGGATGGAGTAGTAGATGGATTTTCTATGCTAGGCAAAAGAGCTAAGGTGGGAGTAGTGGTATGAATTTGAGGTAAAATTTCAAGGAAAAGTGGCATATGGGGTCTAGGAGCTATTTTCCCAGTCTACACTATGCAATTTTTAGCTGCTATAGCTATGTCATAGGCAACAGGCAACACATGTCCTCCCATAGACTATATCATAATAGTGATATTTCTTTTCAACACTCTTAAGTAATAAAAGAAATCATAGCTAGGAGCCAACCTTACCAGAATGGGGATTCTATCCCATGTCTTCTGAAACTAAGTGTTGAAATCTTGCATGTATTCATGTGGAGCTCTTTTCATTGTACTCAACTACTCAGCAAGTGAGAGGTGGTCACTCTTCTCCCCAAATTAGTTCATCAAAAGAGTGCCCAATTCATTCCAAGAACTAACTAAATTCATGGGTAAAGTCCCAAACTAGTCTAGAACTTTGTCCTTGAGAGACAATGCCAGCAATTTGGTTGCAATATTATCCTCTGTGACATTGTGAATATTGCAAAGGTTAGCAATATTTTTGATGTGTTTAATAACTATAATGGGTCCCTCTCCATCAAAGGGAAGCACACTTTTGAGAATTTCTCCTAGAATTGGGTCATAACATGGGAGATTTAAGGGACTATGACCATGAAAAGTCACAAAGGGTAATGCCATGGCTATGAGAGGATGTAACCATGGCCTTCTTGTGTAGGTGTTATTTATAGCAGGTTTGGGAAAGTGGCTTGCTGAATAAGGATGGGTCCTCTCAAACCTTAGTCACTTTGCTGAGTTCAAAGGCAATTTAATGAATTTGAAAGGGAAACCCTTAGTAGTAGATCGTGTGGTGATTTTAGGCATAGGAAGTCAGACTGGTCTTTGATTAGAAACTGAAGCTCTTACTAGTGGAGTCACCAGATGCTAAAAGTAGTTGATTTTTCTATAATAGGACCAGCATCAATCCTAAAACTTTACTAAGTGTAAAACTAAGTCCCACTAGGCATGCCAAAAACTATTGATGCAATGGATTGCACCCTAGATAGGAGGTTGAGCTCCTGCCTTCCACACGTCACAATGGAAACTCCCCTCCTACCTATGGGCTTGGCAAAATTGGGGGAAGATTCTCTAGATAAGGGCTAGCTCCCTTTGATGCATCTGAGTTATTTTAGTAAATTGGTAATACATACATACATATATATTTATATATATATATATATACATATATATATATATATATATATAATGTGGGGGGTTGAAAAGGGAGAAGGATTACTGGAAAATAAAACCTAATCTAAGAAGATGATGCACCAAAATAAGTTTGACCCACTGACACTCACACTTTGAACCATAAGAACACATACATACACTTTAACTAGTAAAAAGACCAGACTGCAAGAAGCTTGGTAGGGAGGCTTTAATGGAAACACTTAGTAAAAGAACTCACCATAGGTGCTATAAGAAGAGCACACTTTCTAGTAATCTGTTTCTACTTCTGTATTCCAGGAATGACTTTTCTTATCACCTACAAAAATGGTGCTTCATATATACCAAGTACGTTGGTGTCAACCCTGTGAAAGCATTAGGAAGCAATGACTAGACACAAGACTAACACTTAGATGCACTCAGAGATATATGCAACTAGAATAGAGGTAAAAAATGTGTATTCTATTGATTCCAGGTGAAAAATAGTAGGCCTTCGCCTTATAATGTGAGATATATATTCTCAAAATGAGAAGTATACAATATATAGAGGAAGAAAAGAGGCCTTTTGGCACCCTTTTTTACAAGTGACCCATGTGCGTTTTGATCATTAGGAAGAGAAAGCCACTTAAACATCATATGCAAAATTATGGGCCACGCCATTTGTTTGTAAACAAGATTGCTCCTTCAAGGCAATTATGTGGCTTGTCTGCTCATCAATGCAAAGTGAAGAAAATGGGTCACACTATTTTCTATTCGTGCCTCTTGATGATCAATTCACAGACACTGTGTCGACCACTGGAGTAACTCCTTGAGTCGACACCTTCCTTTGCCACTTGGACTATTTTGTCCATTTTTGCACTTGGTCTTTCTTTTGGCCTTAAGCATTTGAATTCATTCAGGTTCACACTTAATTCTATGAAGATCAATAGCTAATTCATTGCCACAAATTTGACATCCTTAGGTCCGTCATCCTCAACAATTCATTTGTGTCTTTCGCACTTACTTTGGCTTCTTTTCACTGATTTCAATAAGTGACACATGGCGTGTTCCACTATGAAATAGGTAGGACACATGGCAGCATCTACTTAACTTATAGAAGCTTTAGGCACCTTTTAAGAGTCTTGTGGAAGATGACACATGGTGGCTTCCACTGAGCTTTAGAAACAATACAAAAGCATTCAAGACTCATTCAGATTCATCATGGATAATGACACTTGGTAGCTTTCGCCCTCTTTAGCAGTTCATCTGGGGTCCACCATAGTCTTTATTGAACAAAAAGGGTGAGACCATGGATGTTGACACTTGTCAGATTCCACTGAGCTTTGTAAAGGACACGTGGCATGTTCTGCTACTCTTAGAAAAATATTCAAAACCTTCTACATTTGCCACTTGGTGCCCTCTATGGAACTCTAAGGGAAGCTTGTTGAAAGGAGCTTTGGGACTCGAATGCAAACACTTGTCACCCTGTATTGGGTTTTTCAAGGGACACATGGCATATTCTACTACTTTTAGAGGCAAATTATCATGTGTCCTAGTAGATGACACTTGGTAGCTTCCACTCTCAGGTCCTTTTCAGTGTAAAATTGACATTCATGGGCCCGTCACTATTTGAAAACCAATGGCTAGTCCATTTCCTTGAAATTGATGGTCTCAAGAATGTCATGATCCTTGGGAAATCCTTCAGTTCTTTTCCTTTGTTTTGGCCTTTTCTGCTCTGGTTGGGCTTTTGTCTTAGCTAACTTTTCTGTAGACAAAAAGTCCACAAGAATTCTTTTGATCACTTCTTCAGAGTTTTCCCTCAGGGTTTTTCCTGTGGCTGGCCTCTCCTGAATTTCTTCAAACTTTTTGTCCAAAGGAATTCCTTTAGACAAAAGTCTGAAAGAAATCATTCATGTCTTTTACCTCATCTTTTTCATGGAATTTCTTTTGAAGGATTTCTTCAGACAAAATGTCTGAAAGATTCCTTCAAACATTTTGTCCAAAAAAATTCTCATGTCCTTGCCTTGCCAAATTTTTGAAGGGACTTTACCGACTTGCCTTGTTCACCTCTTGTTCCCTTTTCAAGCATTCCTTGCCCTCCGCAAGGGCACTTGGGTTTGGAACTACCCTCCGTAAGGGCACTTGTCCTTCAAGAGACCCTCTTGAACCTTCTTATTGAACCATCCCTTTGAAACAACCCATTGAACCGAACGTTGAACCAACCAATTGAACCAAGGCATTGAACTGAATCGATGGACCAACTGAGTGAACCACAAATGAACTAAACCAATTGAACTGAACCAACTCATTGAACCAAATCAATGAACTAGTTCAATGGTTCAACAGTTCAAAGATGCTGACTCTTGGACAGATCATGTCATTAAACCTCGACGTTGAACCACTTTTCCAACCTTAAGGAAAAGTGTCTTGAACCATTTTAGCTCTCTTTCCTTATGAATTTCTTTGAACAAGAGTCCGAATAAGCTTTGTAAAACCTTGCACTCTTTGAACTAGTTCTTCATCTGCCAAAAGAATCACTTGCAGAGTCCATAGAAATGCCTGCAAGACTTGTGCAAAACCAAAAAAGTACTAGCTCAGAATAGCAAGGAGAAAATGGGACCAATTTTGGCCTGCATGACCAAAATGGTCAACAACATCATTTTATATTGAACAATAATTACACTTAAGGGCATTGCCATACCTTCAAGGAATTACAAGACCCTTGAAAATAATCTCATAGGAGATACTTCAAAGGGAATTATCATACATTAAAGGGAATGTTGAAAGTATCTCCTAGGAGATACCTTTAACATGCACATGAGTGAAATTTTCCTTGATCTTGAAGGAACTACTAGGTGATAAATTAAAGGACCCTATAATACTTTGAAGGTATCTCCTAGGAGATACCTTTAAAACATGCACAAGAGTGTATTTATCCTTCAAGGTATCTCTTAAGAGATACCTTCAAGTTATCCATGAAGGAATTAGAATTGCCTTGAAGGAATCTCTTAGTAGATACCTTGAGGTTGAAATTGCCTAGCCTTACTGAGGTGTATAAGGGATTTAATGAGTAAATAGGTGTTTCAATAAAATAAGGTAGTTATCACTACATTGACTATTGTGTATAAAGTCTCCTAGGAGATACCTTCAAAGTTACCCTTGAATTTATGACAATGCCCTTCAAGATATCTACTACAATATTCATTCAAGGCCTTGTAATACCTTCATGGGTTACTTGAAGGAATTACAAGGCCCTTGATGGAATCTCTTAGGAGATACTTCGATGGTCATTGTCATACATTAAAGGTAAAATTGAAGGTATCTCTTAATAAATACCTTCAACATGCATGAGTGGATATTTCCTTTACATGGAAGGTACTATTGGGTGATATTTTAAAGGCCTTTGTAATAACTTAAAGGTATCTCCTAGGAGATACCTCTTAAAAATTCACAATAGTGGATTTCTCCTTCAAGGTATCTCCTAGGAGATACCTTTCAAATAGGAACAAGAGTGGATTAATCCTACAATGTATCTCCTATGAGATACCTTCAAGTTACCAATGAAGGTATTACTTATAAACTTTTTTCTTTGTAAGGAACCAGAAGCCAACTCAGCCTTAGTTGACATATGGTAGTGTCACATGAAATGATCACTTAGCCATAAAGTTCTAAGCTCTGTCATGCATATTTTAGCACTTGAAAATTCTCATGACCTAGTGACCCAATGAAATTCTAGCACTTGGCACCCAGTCATGACCTTTCAAGGATCCTATCATTTTCTAAAGTCTCATGAACCCATGATCCTATCATATCATGCCATTTGGCACCCATTTTTAGCATTTCAAGTCCAAGGAAGAGTTAAAAAGTTTGCAACTAGTGACCCAATGGTAATGTGCCACTTATCATTTAATCACTATGTTTTAGCACATTAAGGAGTTATAACCCAACTAGAGCATGGCACATGGCACCTAATCACAACTTTTTAAGGCCTTGACTCCTTTCTAAAGCCTTGTGGCTCAGTCGTGCACTTTGTACCCTTGAAGCTAAGGTGCAATATTAAATATCTCAATAATGCGATCACATGACAAAATAATACCTAGTAGTGAGTGACTTAAATCTTAGATAGATGGATACTATGTGGAAACCACTTGGTAGTTGGAGTCAATAGACTATGGACACATGGACCCCTATCTCAAAAGTTCTTGATAGTTGGAATAAATAACTTGAGGACACATGGACCCTTATCTAATATGTTCTTGACAATTGGAATCAATAGGTTGAAGACACATGGACCCCTATCTCTCAAGTTATCGATAGTTGAAATAAAACTAAAGAGCCATCCAAGATTTAAGTCAAATCAAGTTCCATGATATATTGATCCAACTACATCATGATAACACCATGAATGCATGATAAGGTAACACCTATCACTTAGTCACCCAATCTTGAACGACTAGATGCTACATGGAAGCTACCTAGTAGCTAGGACCAATAGGTTGATGATACATGGACCCATTACCTCATGGTAATACATGATTAATGGAAACTAATCAACCTAATGAAATGAAATAAATCGAAGGATATCACTTGGTATAACATCATATAGCACACCTAAGTAACTTTATACTCAAAATAAAATGCTAAGGTACATAAGGTAATGCCAATTGTTAAACATGTGTTGTCAGTGTGAATTAAATGTTGATAGGACTAATTTTAGTGGTTATGAAGCCAAATCACCTCAAGGGAAAAGTCAAAGCTATGATGTGAAGATGTGTGGACAAACTGAGAGCAGTGATTGGTTAGTTCCTAGAAGTGGATTTTTGAAGATGTTAAAATAAAATTGAAGAGCCACCCCATATTTAATTCAAAATAATTAAAACATACTTATCATTTATAGATCATATCTTATAGTTCAAAATTCCAAAAAAGAAAGAGTTTAAAGCTTAAAATCTCAAGGCTTTGCATTCACTTTCAATTTATATCTATTTAAGAACTCTGAAGTGGTCTGTGTTATTTACTAAAGGACTTTTGTGCATTCATCCAACATTAAGACAATATATGAGCTAATCAATCAAAATTCAAAAGCCATGGCCAAAGTAGGAATGTTTATAACTACCAAATAAGAATAGGTCGAGTTACTCTATTTATATTGGTCAAACACAATCTTATGAAACACTAGTTTTAATACCATTGTATTGACCATGGATGGCAAACACTACAATGACTTATTCTATCATGTGGAGAAGATGGATAATTAAGACAATGATGATGAGGAAGATTCTAGTGTTGTAGAATAAAGGTATGGCATCTTGGCACTCAAGTTTGTAGGATTGAACAAATTCGTATCCAACCTAGAGGTACTCTTCTATGTGGATTTAGTCCACAAAATATTCATCCATTCTTGGTGTATAGATAACATGATCAAATTTATCAAATTGGGTAATAATATCACCTTTATAGATGTGTTAGTATTTCAGGCCTACTTTGATTTACCCAAGCTTGAAATTAATTATAATTAATAAATTGTAGCCCAATGGTTCAAATTGAATAACATCAAAAAAGTCTTGAGAAGCTGGGCAAAAAACCCAGGGAAGTTGATTTGCAAGTCCAAAATCAATCATATACCCATCACCCAATTTAAGAAAAAGTTGAGGATGGGGATGACCATGATGAACATGTTACATGGAGTATATGACACTAAACATATGGATGAGAAGTAGGTTCCACTACTATCCATGATCATAGATGACTCCACCACTCCCTCTCTTGGGGAAATCATTTCTTATAATTTAGCTACCCAAATCAGGAAGACTATGGCTAACAAGGGAAATCATTTCTATACGATGTCTTAGTTGATACCATTTATGCCACTCTAAAGTTCCTCAATTTTACAAATTGGGATTCACACTTGAAATGGTCCATATCCCATGTCTTCATAAATGTTAAAATTTATAGGTACATGCAGGAGATGTGGGCCATTACTGAGCATTTCTACTCAATTGTATACAGGGCCATCCATGAAAGGACTATACCCAAGTTGTTAGAAGAGATCATGGTAACACTTAGCACACTAGGAGCCTATTGGTACTACCTTAACTACATCATAATAAGATTTGAGGGGAACAAAATAATCCCATTTAGGTTTCCCATCATAGTGCCAGACAAGCTTGTTGGGAAATATGGAAGCACAATTGATTACCATATACAAGCAACTTAAATATGCAGAATTAACCAGAAGTAACAAGTAACTAGAAACTAGAAACAACACAAAATATGAGAGACAATACACAACTTGTATTAATACTCTTCCAGAAGGAAATACAACAAAGAAGATTGCCATAGTTCTTCCTTACACACCTCTAGGGCTCCCACACCTCTAGGGCATAAATAGTAAATCTTCCCTCAAAGCTCTCTCTCTTACGGTCCCAACACACAGCGCAAACACAGAGTTGGTGTTCACCTCCAACTAGTCAGTATCCACTACTGCCAGTACACCAGTGCTCCATGCACTCCACAAGTGCTCCACGCACTCCAAGTACACAAACGTACTTCAAGTAGATCTCCCATGAACTGCAACAACTTGCAACCCAAATGATCTCACTTGTGGAAGGAACTACCTTGCCTTCCTCTTTGTTCTCCTTCTGAGTACACACTGTACTCTAAGTAGATCCTACCTGATTTTGCTCCCTGTTATGTTGTTGTCCTCTCTGATCTTGCACACCTACAAATCAATCTAGTTCTGCACACCTGCAAACCTGGATCATGCACACACATACACCTATAGATCAATGATCTTACTTACCATGTAGATATCCTAATTTAGCCATGCACACCTGTTGACCAAGATCCTACACAATTGAAGAACCCTTCTGATTCTCCAAAACTAGCACCCACACTTGGCACTGCTGTGGAACTAGGAGGAACACCCTTGCTCACCTCACACATAGAAGGAGCTAACTTTGCTCAACTCAAACTATAACACCTTACAATACAGCCCATGAGTCTCTTAAATATATCTCGTGCAAAAAATAATTAGACATCTAATTACAATAATTAGATCCGTAGCTTCTAGTCTAAATTTGGCTCTTGACATGCAAACACTTGGTTTGTTAACTAACTGCCCATAAAACTTGTAGTTCTGAACCACACAGGTGACTGACGTCAATCCCTATCTGCCTAGAGGTGATCGACATCGGCCGATCCTTGACTGACGTCGATTGCTTCTCTTCACTAACGTGACTGACGCCGGTTGCTCTACAACTCAGCAACCTTCAGCAACCTCCTCCCCTGTTTACATCAGCGAAGCTTTTAGCTCCACAACCTAACAATCTCCCACTTGGAGATAAATAGCTGCACTATACCTGTACTTTTACCCCATCTAATCTATTTTTTGGCTTGTATCCCTCTTCAAGATCAATTTTGAAGACCACTCACCACAAAACCTATGGTGCACCTCATGTCATCCAAGTAACTTGCCACATCCGCATCTACAAACACATGTAGAAAAGAACTTGACCCTACATAGCATGTTGACCTGCTGTTGGTCCCTCTCAAATAACTGAGAATCCATTGAACTGCCCTCTAGTGCTTCTTTCTTGGATTGGCTCCAAACTTTCTGACAACACCCACTGCTTGGGCAAACTCAGGTCTATACCAAACCTCATGTGATTTTGGACACTGAACTGTCCAGCCCTTAGTGTGCTCCGGTTTTGCATCCTGAGCCTCACCAACACCTGATTCACATCAGCTCCCACTGGAGACAAAATCAACCTATGATCTTCCATGTCTCTCATGCCAAAGAATTTCACTGCTCCAAATCCTTCATAGCAAACCACTGAACTAATCTTACCCTTAGCTCAGCAAAACCTTGTATGTACAACCCTGCTAGCTAGCATACCATCCACATATAGTAACTGGATAATGTTGTGACCATCATCCACCTAGTAAGACAAACCACAGTGGTTACCCTGACATTGACTAAAGCCATGCTTTGTCATCCACCTGTCAAACCTGTACCACTATCCTACAGCTTCCTCAAGACCATATGACCTGGTCTTCTATCTCACGTGTCCATTCTCTCTATTCTTTAACTAAGGTATCCATTCGTCTCTATGCTTTCATACCAGCTGACAACCCTACAAAATCTCTCATTTGGTCCTGCAACCTGTTCATGCCAAGCTCCCACTATTTCCTGGATCCTTCTTGCTCTGCAGTCAGCAACTAGTATAAAGAAGAGGAACAACAAATTTGAGGCTTACTTACCATTTTATTCCTCCATATGGGCATTTAGGACTCCTTGACAACTTACTATCCACCCAAAATCCATTACAGTGACTGACCTCAGTCACTACACAGTCTACATCAGACCGACGTCGGTTTCCATGCACCTATCCTGACTACCAACTTTGTTGACATCAGTGTCCCTATTCCTGATGTCAGTCTTCCTGATCGACATTGGTCTTACCCTGCTCGACATTACCAGCTTTGGTCTGCACATGACTGACATCATCACCTATTTGTTCGACGCCAGTTGCTCCTGATCGATGCCGGTACCTATGTTCACCTGTGAGTGATGACTTTTTACCCGCGAGCTCTCCATGGATCAAAACCCTATCCAAATTGCCCTGCTCAGAGTTACTCAGTCCCATCTACTGATCTCTATCTGCCATCTTCTCCATAAACACCAAGGCTTTCTAGTTCTTAAGTCTGTCAAACACATTTGACTTCCTGTTAAGAACATGCATCTCCTTCTTGCTCATGTGACCAAGCCTATAAAGCCACGTCTTCACAATAGAAGAAGAATCAATAATATAAGCAAGTAGATAAAGAGTACCTGCTTTCTTACCACCAGCTAATTCAAGTGTATCCACTGTGAGAGTTCTTTTGCATCTCTCATCACCCAACTTCCCTGAAGAAATTAGCCACAACTTCAAGACTAGGACCTGCATGACCTTCTTCAACACCCATGTATTGGCTGCCTGTAATTTCAACATCACTTCCCCTTTGCCAATTCTTTGGCAAGGCACACCAGCCCCTAAATAAATCTTTCCAAAGTCTCCAAGGACCTTACCATGGAAAAATACTATATTTTAGACTGCATGGAAAGAGGCAACAGAATCTATAAAACAAGATTCTACTTTATCCAAGAAACATACCAGAGCATCCTGTGCCACATCACCTGCAACGTCTGCTTCTTCAGTTCCTTCATGCTAATCTTCCATAAACCAAAAATTTTATTTTACCTACTCTTTCTTTCCATAACACTATAAGTAATCATCTGTGATTTTCAACTCCTCCATTCTTAGCTTACTTTCTTTTGCCATTGCTCTACTCCCACTCAATCAGAAACCCCTGAGAGTGACCTATAATCAAATACAAAACTTGCTCCCTGCAACCTTAGCTCTGATACCACTTGTTGGGAAATACGGAAGCACAATTGATTACCATATACAAGCAACATAAATATGCAGAATTAACCAGAAGTAACAAGTAACTAGAAACTAGAAACAACACAAAATATGAGAGACAATACACAACTTATATTAATACTCTTCTAGAAGGAAATACAACAAAGAATATTTCCACAGTTCTTCTTCCTTACACACCTCTAGGGCTCCCACACCTCTAGGGCATAAATAATAAATCTTCCCTCAAAGCTCTCTCTCTTATGGTCCCAACACACAACTCAAACACAAAGTTAGTGTTCACCTCCAACCAGTCAGTATCCACTACTGCCAGTACACCATTGCTCCACGCACTCCATAAGTGCTCCACACACTCCAAGTACACAAATGTACTTCAAGTAGATCTCCCATGAACTACAACAACCTATAACCCAAATGATCTCACTTATGGAAGGAACTACCTTGCCTTCCTCTTTGCTCTCCTTCTGAGTACACACTATACTCCAAGTAGATCTTGCCTAATTCTACTCCCTATTGTGTTGTTGTCCTCTTTGATCTTGCACACCTGCAAATCAATCTGGTTCTGCACACCTACAAACCTAGATCATGCACACACATACACCTACAGATCAATGATCTTACTTACCATGTAGATCTCCTAATGTAGCCATGCACACCTGCTGACCAAGATCCTACACAACTGAAGAACCCTTCTGATTCTCCAAAACTAGCACCTACACTTGGCACTACTATGGAACTAAGAGGAACACTCTTGCTCGCCTCACACATAGAAGGAGCTAACTTTGCTCAACTCAAACTAGAACACCTTACAATACAGCCCATGAGTCTCTTAAATAGATCTCGTGCAAACAATAATTAGACATCTAATTACAATAATTAGATCTGCAGCTTCTAGTCTAAATTTAGCTCTTGACATGCAAACACTTGGTTCGTTAACTAACTACTCATAAAACTTACAGTTCTGAACCACATAGGTGACCGACATCGGTCCCTGTCTACCTGGAGGTGACTGACGTCGGCCGATCCCTGACCGACGTCAGTTGCTTCTCTTCACTAACATGACTGACGTCGGTTGATCAGACCGACGCTGGTTGCTCTGCAACTCAGCAACCTTCAGCAACCTCCTCCCCTATTTGCATCAGTGAAGCTTTTAGCTCCACAACCTAACAAAGTTGGCTAAGCAAGAGATTTCCTTCCAACTACTCATAGGATTAGATGAATTATGCAAAAAGAAGAAGGGACCAGTCCATACCTAATTAACTAAAATTGGTTGTTTTCAAATTGAGACTTAGTACTCAAACATGGCTAATACCAAACATAGGTCCACCTTCAATTTATAGAAGGACACCAATAAGGATGGAAACTTGCACACTTAACATTCAATCACTACATTAGACACAGAGTAACTCTTAGCATTACATACTATCATGAGCCTGAAGAGGGAGATTATTTCTACCTCAATGCATCTAATGATGAAGAAATCAAGTAGAGGCTGAGGGATGTGAATAGTAAATGGGTAAAAGGAAGACTGGATGGTGCAAATTATTTTTAGTGTCCAAGTAATAAGATACTCAAGCTAGAACATTAGTATCTCTAGTCCATACTTCTAGTATTATAGAAGAAGGCCTGATAGACCCACAACTTAGTTGAAGAATACTCTAGGCATTATCTCCCATTTTAGAGAAGGGAGGAGCTAGTTTAGGGGAACAAGTTGAGCAGGATTCCACCTCAAGGGTCTCATTTGGTTGCAAGATAAACCTTCTTTATGCTCTACCCTACTTCCCTTTTTAATTTTTTTAATATGAATCACTTTATATTAATACTCATTGTAAATACTCAATTATTTGTTTAGATTTTGGGTAGTAAATTGGCAAAATACAAAGCAATTTACATCATCACAATGAATAAATTTTAGATAGATCATGTTTCTACTAAGTTCCTATTGACCCTACATTAGGGTCTAATTGAAATCTAAAGGTGGTAGCCACACAGTTAGTCCAACAAAATTGAATTAATTTGCGTTCAAATGATTCACTATCTCCTCCTCACATTCAAAGGATTCATTATTTCCCATGTGTACAAAAAAGGAAATAAAGGGATTGATCATATGAAAAACATAGGGGTTAGGGGTGATTCACATAAACATTAGATGAGTGACATGGATCTCTCAAAAGGGTCACTCTTATTATACAAAATGAAAATCCCTTCTCACATGTGTGATATGACTAATTTATAATTCTCGAAATCTATGCCACAAGGGACAAATCTTGATGCTAAGTATTATTTAAGGATTCACTAATTTCAAACTCTCCTCCTCACATATAAATGATTCACTATTTCCCACATGTATAGGGAATGAAATAAAGGGTTTGATCACATGGTGAACATAGGGGTTAGGGGTGATTCACATAAACATTATATGAGTGGTGTATATCTCCCAAAATGTCACGTGTGTGATATGACTAATTTAAAATTATCATAATCCATTTGACAAGGGACTAGAGTGGGGTCCCATATTGGGGCTAGCTGATTATTTTTAAGGGGACACTACTGAGAATTATAAGAGTTTTTTTCTTTATTAGTGGTCTCATGAATTTTTAAATTTTGTGTAATACATGCTACTAAGAGAAATTAGGAGCATTTTACTATAAAAATTTTGTTTGAAAAAAAAAATGATTGGATGCAAAAGATAACTAGCAACCAAAAAAATGATCAGCCTTACAAATCTTCATCCCCCTATTGCTTTCCACCCCTCAAAAACTTCTCCCTAAATAGTAGTTGTTCCTATTTTTAAGGTGCATATATTTTATAAGTAGTTTTTAAATATATAATGATGCATTGGACCCCTCTACCCAAGAATATAGAAGCATGAGGGAAAATTTCACCACCCCCCCAAAAAAACCTAGAATAAGCCAAAAAAATGACTTTTCAACTCAGTCTAAAATGGAAACACTTCGTAATATCTCAAATAGAGACAATAGATGAATGATGTAAGGAGATAGAGACAAGGTGGAACCATTGAAACTCTCTCTCTCTCATCACAACAATTGTTTACTATGATTATTTTCATACAGTTAAAAAAAATATATTTAGTTTCCCCTCATATTCACTGTTTGGGTCGCTCTTGAATACAAGTGTTAAACAATCCTAATCTCTGCCATTTCATTATCTCGACCATTTCATAACAAAAACCTAGGTATATATGAATCTCAATGATTTCATAATTTAAAGTAGTAAATAATGAATAAAAGGGTCATGTCAAGCCAAATAAATAACACATTTTAGATATAGTAAAATAATACATTAAATAGATTAAATACCTAACAAGAAGGACCTACAAAAATGATAGTGAAAATGGGGTCAATGCTTCTACCACTAACACCACAATTAACCTAATAGTTAATACAATAATGTTTTTAGCCTTCTAAAGATAGATAAAAAAACTAAATGAGAAAATAATGGTAATGGAAAAAGATAAACTTAACCCTAATTTGAAGTGTGTGGGAAATTTTAATTCTATAAGAATTTAAAAGTTTATATAAAAATTAGTAGCATATAGAATTGATTAAAACAATATTTATATATTTAACATATTAAATATTTAAACATAAATAAAAATAAATTATAAACTCAAATAGTTTTTTAATAAAAAAATATTTACAAATTTGTATTGTTTATTATAATTGTTCTTATTAAAAAAGTTTATTTATATTTGTTCATTAAATTACATGATTAAATTTTCTAATAGGGATTTTACTCCTTAATTTTTATTCCACATAGAATACCTTTGAAATAATTTAATTTATCAATTTAAATACCTATGAGAGCGAGTCATCTTTCTTTAATTTATAAAATAATATTTGGAGATGAATTTGACCCTAAAATGGTAATTAAAATAAGTAACATAAAATCATACCTAGTAACTCAAGGACCTCTTGGAAAATTATTTTATGGAGTTATCTAAATTATGGTTATGTGAGGGAATAAACAGTCTACACCATACCAATCTATAAACATTAACTTTTCATTTATGACAACAAGGTGTGATATCTCAATGGAGGGTTAGGGTTAAACATTTTGGCCTACAAACAAGTACTTTAACTTTGAATCCCAATATTGGGGTTGAAAATAGGTGGCCAAATCACATCCATGTAAAATCAATTTAATTTAAACAAGAAACTATAGGCCAAGCAACTTTACTCCTCTTGGAAGAATATTTCAATACAAGAATTACAAAAACTTCATTTGTCAAGACTATAAAAAATATATTATTGACAAAACACAAGATTTAATTAATCTCTTAGGAATATTTTCAAGGCATTTTGATAATTAACTGGTACATCCTAAGATGATCATTTTTAGTTATCTTAGAACACTTATAATATATCGTATTTCTATATATAGACTTTTCATTTATAATTTGTATCTAAATGTAGATTTATATAATTTAGGGAATTTCATTCCAATAAAATAGCAATCAACTCTTTTGGAAATTTTTTCAAGTGTATTTTGATGATTAACTGGTACATCCCAAGATAATTAATTCTATTTTTAGCTACGAACTCATTTGGAAAGAATTTCTAAGGCATTTTAATGACTGATTGGTCCATTATATGATTACCAAGATAATTTTTAACTATCACAAGAACACTTTCTATTTATATAGTATGTCTATAAATATATTTCCATATATTATTATATAGAATTTCCTTTTATAGATGTCTTTAGATATAAATTTGTATTTGAGATAAAATATTGTAAATCAAGGTAAAGGAACCAAGGTGGAGCTTTTTCACAATCCTCATTACAAATGATTAAAGCATTGGAGGAAAAAAATATCTCATTGAGAAGAACACCTAAAAGGCATTCAAATTATGTGATTTATTCACAATATGTCTTGCATAACCCTATTTCATTAGGGGTATCATTTCATCCCTCACCACCATAATTTGTGGCACTAATATTTTCTACTTATGAGAAATAACTGGGTGACCCTGATCATGACCGAGAAATGAAACTCCTTGTATTAAACAACATAAATTTTAGAGCCACTACATTGGCCTCATCTAATACATGAAAATTTAAAATCAAGCCATCCTACAAAGTTAATCTAAATGAGCCAAAATGTGATACTAATCATACAGTGCACATGGAGGTGCCACAATGAGCTATATTACAAAATGCATAATGTAAAAAAATTACCATATTCACAAAAACTCTAGTGCTTCTTATTACAAAGTTGGTTGAGTGTCAACTCATATCTCTCCTTAGACCTATAATCAACCCTTGAGAATATTTGGTCAACCCCTGACTTATATGAGTCCCAATAAATTACACATGATGGGTCTCCTGCCATGGGTTTTGGATCACACTAGGGGATCACCAAAACTAGAAAATATTCAATAGTCCACTACAAGACACACAATGAAAATTATAAAAGTTCAAATTTGGAAATATAAGTAAAATTATCATCATGAAACTTTGGAATCGATGGTAATGATTTAAATATAATAGGATCTTGCATAATAAGTGGAGTTTCATCCAATTTTTTTGAAGATGTAACATAATCAAATTGTCTAATAGGGATTTGACTCCTTAATTTTTAGCCATCCTAAAATACATTTGAGATCATTTAATTTACCAATTCAAATACCTCTGAGGAAGAGTTTCCTTTCTTGAATTTATAAACTAATATTTGAAGATGAATTTGAACCCAAAATGGTAATTAAAATAAGTGACACAAAATCATACCTAGTAACTCAAATACCTCTTGGGAAAGGATTTTATGTGCTTATATAAATTATGGTTATGTGAGGGCATAAGTAGTCTACACCATACCAATATATAAAAATTAACTTTTCATTCATGAAAACAAGGTGTGATATCTCAATGTAGAGTCTAGATAAAATATTTCAGCCAACAAATAAGTACTTCAAATTCGAAGCCCAATAATAGGGTCAAAATATGTGGCCAAATAACATCCATGTAAAATCAATTAAATTTAAACAATAAAGTAAGCCAAGCAACTTTACTCCTCTTGAAAATAATATTTCAATACAAGAATCACAAAAACTTCATTTATCAAGATTATAGAAATTATAGATGAAACATAAGATTTAATTATATCTCTTAGGAAGCTTTTCAAGGGTATTTTTATAATTAATTGGTATATCTCAAGATGATCAATGTCATTTTCAGCTACCTCATAACACTTACTATATATAGTATTTTTATATATAGATTTTCCATTTATAGATCGTATCTAAATGTATATTTTTATAATTTAGACAATTTCATTCCAATAAAATAGCAACAAACTCATCACAATAAATTACACTTGATAGATATCCTACCATGGGTTTTGGATCATATCCAAAGGATCATCAAAATTAGAAAATATTCAATAATCTATTACAAGACCATACAATAAAAAGTATAGAAGTTAAAATATGGAAATAGAAGTAAAGTTATCATCATGAAACTTTGGAACCAATGATAATGATTTAGAAATAACAGAGTCTTGCATAATAAGTGGAGTTTCATCCATATTTTTTTGAAGATGTAACATTATTAATAATATCCTTAGGAAAAGCAAGTGGTGGTGGTATAATAGTAGGCAAACACATTGGAATAGATGGTGTCTTTTGAACATATATATCCACTTCAATTTTTTATCATATTTCTAAACCCAAAATTCCTCTTGGTTGATTCTAATTTTTTTAGCACCATTATAACAAAAACAATTTCTCCATTACAATCACCAAGACAAAATCTGATCACCCATAATTGAGCTCTTTATCTAGTGAATACAAATACTCCCTAATCAAAATCAAGGGATTTGAAATTTTGATGTATAGATTGTGGTAGGAGACTATCTCTTCACATGAAGAATGCAAGCCATCATAGACTAAAGCATTGCATGTTGATTCAAATCCTAATAGGTTTATGCCCACAATTCCATATATTATCTTATTTTGATATTATCATGGGTTTGGAGTGACTGGCAGGTTTAACTATCGATTTACACTCTTTTATTTCACATAAACTCTCTTACACACACATACAAATTATATTATTCATCATATAAATATCTCCTTAAATATCATAATCACTTCCCCTTTATCTCTTATCATGAAATAGGACCATTCCTTTTATCAATGTTAATATTAAAATCCCTCCCCTGTGTAATTCTAGTGAAGCTTATTATATAAAATATGACTATGTATGCAAAGATTTTTGGGTGGAATAACTCTTTCAATATATTCTCTCATTATCCCCTTTAAATTTTTGTAAAATTAGCATATATACTAAATATATTTCTAATGAAAATTCTCAAATGACTCGTTTTTGTAACATATTTCCATCATATGATGATGATTACATAGTTTCTCAACCCTGATCATGAAACTTGGATGTAATACATTATCACAAAAACCTTAATAAAATACATGCCTATAACTGAGATATTTATTTAGTTTATATCTCCAACCATTTTATTGATGAAAATAATGAACTAAAATCTCAAGGTTATGTTCCTCCTTCCAATCCACCATTGGAAGACACTCCATGGATTTTTCAGAAGATATTTTATCTTCCAAACAATCTTGATGGTATTGTCTAACCTAACACCATTCAATAAATTTCAAACACTATAAAATGTATCATTGAGTTTGATAAAATTATTATGTTACTTATATTTTTAAGTGTACTAACCATATGTATACAGTCCAATCTTTAGTTTACAATTATGCCAGCCAATCACTAGTACTTACCGATATAGTTCTCTTAACATCCTCATATCAAAATAAATTATTCATCAAATAATTATACCAAATATGCTAATATAGTGCCATATTTTCCTACCATATCAAACTATATCAGCCAAGCTGAAACCACATAACAAAAATCATCAATTTTTTTAATCTAAATATATAAATTACCTTAGATGTTAAATCCACTATTGTATAATAAATCCATTTAGAATTTGATACAAAAGATAATAAAATAGTTTATCTTAAGTTAGATGTCAAATATGATGGCCCATTACCTATTCTTCCTAGTGACGAATATCTATAATAATTAATTCATGCTAGAGAGCCTCAACTTCCCTACCGACATCATGAGATTGGCCATTTTAATTAAAAAAGGCTCCTCTATTTACTAATTTATCTCTAGTGTTGATATAAATGTTGATCCTATTTCTAAGCTTTCTTTGGATCCATATCATTTTCAAGATGGAAATGTCATGTTCAACAAAGAAAAACAAGCAGTTAACTTTGGTACATCTACAAATCCTATGTCATTTCTTATCTCTAAAGAACTTTTTCCAAAATATAAAGACAATTACATCCTATTTTTAGACAAATATCATGAATTATTTTCATGTTCATACAAGGAAATTCCTGACATTGACCCTAACATATTTTCCATAACATAGTGACATATCAAAATGTGAAACATGTGTGCAAAAATTAATAGAAGTTCCTACCTAAGATTTCTACCTTATACCAAAAAGAATTTATCAAGATCCTATAAACTAAGTTCATTTAGCTTATAGATTACACACAATGGGTATCAAACATAGTAACTATTTTATTAAAATCAGCTATCATCTTTCACATTTTTTTAAATTTTATAATATTTAATTCAACATGTCCCAAAGATAAATTTACATTACCCTCAATTGGTCTTATATTTGATTCTATATCAAAATATGAGATGTTTTCCCTCATGGATAGTTTTTTTGGGTATAATCAGATTCATATTGCTCCCAAAGATCAATATCAAACCACCTTTAATATCAAATGGGGAACCTATTGATATGTTAGGATGCCATTTGGCCTTAAAATGCTGAAGCAACTTATAAATTTTCAATGATCCACATCTTCCATGATCTCATCCATAAAATACTTAAAACTTATATGGATTGCCAGATATCCAAATCCAATCTTTTTGAAAACCATCTTCATGACCTAGCTATCATATTTGATCACCTTATTAAGTACAAAGTTAATATAAATTATTACGTGTTTTTGGTGTTACCTCCATAAATATATTAGGATTCTTGGTCACATTACGAAGGATTAACATTGATCCTTATATTGATTCATCATTGACATCTACACTTACCTTAGCAAACATAGGAAAATCCACTTATTTGTTCTTGAGATAGCTTCTTGCACATATTTGGTAAACTCACTTCTGAAGAAAGGTTTTTCACTTGAATGAAATAATATTTGTTAATAAGCCTTTGATAAAATGAATAAATCATTAATTCATCCTCATACTCTATGACCACATTTAAATGATCACCATTTCATTTTATATACTTCATATACGCCCATATTAGTTGGGGAAATGCTAGTACAAAAAAATGAGTTAGGAGAAGAGTATGTCATTTACTATCTTAATCATGAATTAATAGATTATAAGAATTGGTACACAAATTTAGAGTGTTAGTATCTTTTAGTCTACTTCACCAATAAAAATGTTTATTACTATATGCTATATTAGACCAATCTCTTTCATCATTTTATCCCTAAGGCTTTATTACATAGAGACCAAATTGGAAAGTGGATAGTGCTCTTAATTTAATTTGACGTTAGTATCATCACTCAAAAATTATTCAAAGTCCAAGTGATCACTGATCAACTTGATGCACCCATACTAGTAATGTAACACCTTAAATATATTATTGCAAATAAAGGTGTCCTATTAATCAAAGGTATTGATAAATTTTTCTCTCTTAAAGACTAATTTCAAAATTTCATGGCTAATCTCAAGGCTAAAGCTCATGCATAACCATAAATATTATTCTCTAAATATAAATAATCTATAAAAGATACTTTAGAATAATTACCCAAATTTACCATTAACTTTCATGAGGATAATTGGACACTTCAATTTTATGAAGCTAAGTGCCTTTAAGGAGTTGGATAAAGATGTGTCCTGGTTGATCCTTATAAAAAATTATTCCTCTAGTTTTTTGACTAAAATTTAATGTAACTAATAACATGGTTGAATACAAAGCTATCATTCTTGGGATGCAATCAGCCATAAGTATAAATATTCCTTATTTACATGTTTTAGGTGATTCATAGCTTATATGTCACCAAATCAATGGTGATTATCAATGTAAAAGTTAAAACCTTATTGCATATCATTGGATTGATTCTACTATTATGAAAGAGTTTTCATATTTCACCATTGAATAAATTCCACAAGTTAAAAATGCCATAGCTGACTCTCTTGGTTCGTTGGTGTCTCTCTTTCATCCTTATCAAGCACTGTATGACTCGTAGTTCCTTATCTACATGAGTAAATTTCCATATTTCATAATTCCTAAGGATTACTCCCTTATATTACACATTGAAGTATTCACTACTCTAAAAATACCATGGTGTAAATATATCATCCAATTCATTGAGAATGTTTCCTATCCTCCCAAGGTTGATTCTCATGAAAAGAAAAGACTATTCAAATAAGCATGTAAATTCATCCTTAGACATAACATTATTTATTATCATAATTTTTAAGATATTATATCTGATTATGTCACTCAATTTGAATTTCCTTCTCTCCTTGGTAAAACACATGGTGGAATCTATGGTGGCTATTCTATTAAAGACATTATATCTCATAAATTCCTATGAATGTGGTACTACTAGCCTACTCTTAAAAAATATGAGATCACATTCAAAAATAAGTGAAATCCTTTCTAATTCATGATGATATTATCCACTCTCCTCCAAATAAACTTTAGACTGTTGAATCTCCTTGGCCATTCTCCATGTTGGGATTATATCTCTAGAAAATTACTTTGGTCAAAAGATGGATGCATATTCATCTTTACCACCACTAGGTAATTTACCAAGTGGGTCAAATATATGCCCCTTGTTAATGTCACTAGAATCACTATCTCCAAATTTATCCTTAATAAAATCATATGTCATTTTAAAATTACTCACATAGTTATATTTGACAATGATGGGAGTTTTAAAATCAAAGTCATGGAGCACCTATGTGTAAAATTCAAAATTACACATAAATTTTATACAATGCACAACCCTTAGTGTAATGGTTGAGTAGAAGAAACCAAAGAAACTATTAAAAAGATATTTCCAATACTATTATGGTTTCTTATTCATATTATAATCCCAATTTTTACTCTACACTTTGGGCTTATTGTATTAGCATCGTACTTCCACCCGAGAGACTCCATTCTCTTTAGTTTATTTTTATAAAGTTGTATTACCACTAGAAGTTGAGTTGCCTTATTTGTTAATTTTTATTCATGGCATAATTCTCTATGAATTAATTTTTGAATCTCACCTTCACATTTTATATTGACTTTATGAATTATGCATGAGTTCTTTATAACACAAACATCAATATAAAAAATGTATAGCATAACAACATAATAAGTAATCCAAAGTTTGTAATTTTGATTTTAGATACTAATTTTTAAAAGTGGATTACACCCATGATGAAGAGGGAAAGTATGCCCAAAATTTATGAGGTCCATACCTAATCAAATCCTTATACCTAGCACTTATATATTATATATAAATGAAGGACATATATTCAAATAACTAATCAACATTCAATTTTTGAAGGAATATTTTGATTCAATTAATGTTATTCTTAGTTTCATTTTATGTATGCTTTTTCATTTCATATAAAAATTAGATATATTCTTATAGTTAGTTTATATATAATATTGATCTAATATTTCTTTCAAGTTCTACTTTGACTCTCTTATATTTCAACATTTATCTACACACCTCTAGGTTTATTTGACATTAGCCCCAGTACCTATGTTTGGTCCTTATGTCTTGTGTCATATTTACACTTATAGATTTTTTAGTTTGTGAATTACATTATAGGACCTGATGAATAAAACCATGCATTCTTTGCACATGCCCATCCTCTTCCTATAGTCGTATGTTTCCTATAGTCAACCATTATTTCATTTGTGGTTATTTGGTCTATTTTATCAAGTTATACACCCTTTAGGTTTTTTTAATCTTTTATACACTTCATAAATTTATCACTTCTATGTTTCATAGTTTTATCATGCTTCATATATTTGTCTTAATTCCAACTCTTGGATGTTCAATTTTTGAGTTGCATGGTAAAACCTATGGAATCAATCAAACCCTCTTCATAAATGCACATCATTTTTCTACTTATATTTTTTTCATCCCAACCTTAGATAGGTGTATTATTATAAATATAATTCAATGGTCGAGAGAAGTTTCATTCCTCACTTAGATTAAGTCATATTCTCTTATGGTAAAACTATAGTTTTCTATATTCATGTCTTTCATCTACATTTTACCTTTTCTTATGATGATAATTAATACCTACCTATCATTGTACCATTTTTAGATACTAAAATCTAATTTAATATGACATTTCATAATTGTACATGTGATAAATACTGGTCATGGCTTTACCCTTCAATTTATGACCTTCATGTTTCTAAAAATCTTGAATTCACCATCTCACTATGCCTAATTACTTATCTATAGTTTAAACCTAATATTATGATGATGAAAATCCCTTGTAGCCTATATTTTACATAAAACATGATTTCTATATTTCATAGATTATTATAGATCCTCAATATCTTTCTACCTTGTTAGACACTATCATCCAGATACTAGTGTTGATGTTGGTATGATTGCCTTAAAAATAATCAAATTTTAAAATCTTGTAAAATTTAAGGGTCATCCTATTTGTCTTATTTAACCCTCTCATTATTTTATTCAAAAATTTCTGGTATAAATACAAATATAATACAACTCATTATTCATCTATAAAATACCAAGCAAGCACCTATCAAGCTCACAATTAATCATTTGCACAAATGATTTTTACTGCCCTATTATTCCTTATTTCTAAATAAGTCATATGAGTAATCTTATTATAGGTTTAAATCATTAAAATAATATCCCATGATTAGTATTTATCAAGTTACAAGATATATCACTATATGCACTTGCATATAACATATTACACCATTATTAAGAGAAAATCTCACATAATGGGGTGAACAACATCGGTCTGAGGGCCTCTTTGAAGTATATGGATATGCATGTAACACTCACTGATAGAGGGGTATTTGAGGTTAGATTGAATTTACTTGATAACATGAATCCCTAATTTATAATGTGACATGCCCTAACCTATAGTACCTAGGGTTTGAAAAAAAAATTGATATCTAGAACCTGTGTACATGATCCACAGATAATCTACAAGGTGATAATGAACCCAAAATAATTAGGTGGTTGTTCTATAAAAGTGTTTATATTATGATATAGATATAAGTTTCAAAATCATGAAAAAATCATCGATGCTAGTGTCCACAGTCTGATCTTAGGTTCCCAGTTGACTGAAGACTAAATTTTAAAATCTAATGATGTGAGATGAATCATTAGATGGTCTAATTTTACACTTATGCTATTCAAATTTTACTGTGTATCATTAAATAAGCTAAGTATTATCTCTCCTTCATATTTAAAAAAAATAAAATATTATTTGTCATTGTACTTTTCTATATTTATCATATTCTCAAATTCAACATATTTATATAAATATTATTAAATATTAATTCATTTACTTTCCCTACTTTTAGAATAGTTTGTTCCATATTTACTATTGCCACTCAATTTTTCACCCTTGTAGAGGTAGATCAATCCTTCTCCAAATTGAGTGGAACATGAGATTACCTATAGGCCTATGGGTTACCTATAGTAAAGTTCAAATTCTAGATTGAAGGGATATCTCCTTTGGTTTGACTATTAAAGCCCATCACCTAAAATATTAGCTCATTTAGATGAAAAGGTAGAGAGAAATCATAAAGTAAACTATCTTGATGAGGTGATGAACTAATTGTAACTTGACCAATACTGACAAACTACAAGTACACTTCAAACACAAGCTTAATATTCACATACATTAATCCAAATCTACCTATGCATTAGTATTTATCATGGATGTTTGTGAAGAAAACTTAAGCTAGGAGGACTAAACATAAGGTCATGACTTGACACTAGTGAAGAGAAACTCACTAAACTCATTAAAACTTCATTATAACACTTCAAGAGGCTTGAAAAATACTTTAAAAGATAAATATGAATGTCAAAAAGGATAAAACTCTTGGGAAGAGAGTCTATCACTTAGCAAGATCAACTAGTTAACAAACTAAATGTGGTTGTTTATATAGAAAAAGTGAGAGAGATGAGAGTAAGGGCATATGAGAGAGAAGGTATACAAGTGTCATATGAGTTACAAAAAAGAGAGGATTTTGTTAATTTAATTAAGTACCATGATGACATGTTTATCTCATCTGAGGATGATCTAACTCTCCAAGTGGTGTGGGAGTTGAAACTCTTGTTTGACACCTTGACTAGCTTCTTAAAACTTCTCTCCTTCTTGGCATGTTAAAGGACAAGTGGACTTATTAATGGTTAGATAAATTTGTAATACCTATTTTATTTAATTTTTAGACCTATAAACTAATCCATAGAGGTTATCTTTGACACATCATATCTTTCTCTTACAAGGTGTTTAAAGGACTCTTCATTTCCTTAGGCCTATTTTGCAAAGAAGTGTCAAAACTTGGATTTGTCTTCTTCAGCTATCCAAAATTCATATATTGCCTATTAATACCATATTATACCTATAAAAATAAATTTTAATGTTTAAAACTAGCCTTAGTAAGTCATTTTCTTCCAAAAACCTTAATTAGGCCTTATTCCTTGTAGCCCTAAAATGATGCAAACCTCCTTATATGGAGAAAATTACATAATTTTTTGAGAATATGAGGGAATATTATAGTATCTATTATGTATTTATATCTCTAAGTTTAATTCATTCTCTGAGAGTGAGTGGAGATGTCTTTTTCTATAGCTTCTCTCTCCTAACTAGGCCTTAATTAGGCCTCCTTGCCAAGAGACTGAAAAATGATTCTACATGATCCAAACATGCTCAAAACCCCAAATAAATTTTGTGTTCACTTAGACACTATGCTCCCCCTCATCCATGCCAAATTTTAAGTTTTCAATCACTATATGAACCTATAAAAATAAAAATAAAATAGTCATTTTAGCCCTATTCCATATGGTTTCATGCAATGCTATACAATCCAATGGCATGGTATGATGCTCATTAGAATCTTGGAAATTTTCTAGGTGTTTTAAAAGGTTTTATGATCCATTTGGAGGAATGAAAGTGTATTTATCTCTTATTGGGTCCTTATGACTCTCTTAGGCACCTTGACAGCGACTTGGGTTCTTAAGGATGATCCATAAAGATCAACACATTAATCCATAAACCAATTCCACACACTCAAATTAAAATAGGGTATTAAACTTACACTAAGATTCTAATCTCCCATGCATCATGTGTGATCTGTACCAAGCAAAGCCAACTGACCTCTTGGGTTGAAAATAAGCATTTTAGGGGGGTTTGAACAAGATTACAATCTATAGGATATTTTCATAATTTTGGTTTGATATCAAATGACATGAAGAGGTACATGACATATCAATTTAACTATACCAATGTATATCTCATTACTTTCTTCCTCAAAGTCTCTATATATGCCACTGCTTTAGGCTTAGGATTCTTATGTTAGGCTACCTAGCATACCCTAATTAACTATATGTGACTTGTTTCTCTCTTTGTTAGGGTTTGTGACTTCATGTAATGTTTTATATATGTTTCTCACATCATATTAATTTTCTATAAGTCTCTTTCACCCCAAATGATTTCACCTTTCCACTCCTCTTAGGGTTGATTGCTTAGTAGGCATATGTATGTCATTTTGGTCTATGTATGACAATATTTATTTCACTATCTCTACTATTAGATAACTCATGGAATTATTTATAATGTTCCCCACCATCCCTTAAGGTTCTTAAATATTATTCTCAGCTCCAAATCACCTTACTTAACTCTCTTGATCATGCTATAGTCATTTAGAGTCCTCAAACAACAAGTGTCTTCTAAGCAAACTATGTTTACATTTAGTCCTATTAGAGGTGAATAGGGTATGACAAACTTATATAAATTTCATGATACTTATGAGGCTCTCCTTAAATCTATACATACCTCTTCTCTCAAACAAAAAATTCTATCTTTGATTAGGTAGACATACTAATTGAGGATTGTGTGTTGAACTTCTAGGCCTCGACTATGTGTATGGACTATGTGACCCCTATTTACTCTATTTTATCAGTGTATTAATAGATTTAATATATTTAAAATCCTTTCAATACACTATTTTAATACTTTTTAAATTCTTAAACACCTAAAAAAAACTATAAGTGATTGTGTGCATTCATTTAGGTATGCATACCTAGTGTTTTAGAGCCCTATCTTCAATGTTGACACTCTTATCATGTCATAAATAGTTATTGAATTATTGAGAAACTTATTTGAAAATTTTTAAAACTATTAATATTATCAATATTTCCTATCCAATAAAAATCATCAACTCACTATTGTTCAAAGCCAACTTTCTCAACAGCTAATTGTAGGTGTGTATGTAGATTTCTGAGTGCAGTGGCTTGGAGTTAGTTTGAAGTTTTGATGGTTTAGGAACCTTATTAAATAGTTAAATATAAACTTAGTCATGATATTTATATATTTTAATATCTCATTAAAATCCTTGAAACTCCTTATTTTTCTTCTACATTACCATCCAAGATCCATTCTCTTAACTAGTTGGTTGTAGGTAATGGTTTGAGAGAGTTGGTAGTGTATATAGTCTTGAAGTTGATATTGATTTATAAAGTCATAATTAAAACATTTAAAAGATAAATTTTTATGTTTTTTATGTCTCAAAACACTTTAAATTCCTTGAAACTCCAATCTTCAACACCATTCATTGTTCAAAACACACTCTCTCACCTAGTTGGTTGTATGTGATTGTCAAAAAGACTTGACTCTATTGTTAGGGGTTTTAGGTATATCTCCAATACACCATGGTGCTTTAAAGTGGTCAAGACATTAATATATATATATATATATATATATATATATATATATATTTATTTAATTTAAAACTCCATATCATCTTTTATATAACTTCACCACCTCTATCACTATCAATACATATAGACAGTCTTGTAAGTGCATATATGAGAGCTTGACTTATCATTAACTCTTTGTCATTTAGGTGACTTAGATATATTAATAAAATCCATATATATTTCAAACCTAAAACATAACAACTTTTATATGTCATACAAAACCTTCATTATCATTGGCACCATGTAACTCTTTGAGTTAGCAAACCTACATGCATGTAGGTAATGGAGACTGCAAGTTGTGTGTTGGAGCTTGAAAAGGGGAAAATATGATTATTAGTGATTGAAGATAATTTAATAAAATGAATTAAATCATTTAATAAATAAAACACAACTCCAAATTCCATGGAAACATATATTCAAACCTTTGTATCACCCTACTTATGCAAAACATAGAACACAATCTACTAAGTGGATGGAGATGTGACCTCCTTGGGATTTGTACAAAATGTATAGTTGATAAGAGGATATTAATTAATTAAGATTATAATAGGATTCCATTAAGAATCACTCAAATTCATCAAGTCACCTGGAGAAATTAAAAATGCATAAAGTTTGACAGTCACCTCAAACTATACACTATACCACTTTCCATGCCAAAATGACATCCACACGTGCCAAGTATATGAATCAATGTGTGTAATTGATATAAATAAATATTATAACTCATTTTAATTGGTTTTAAGTATCCATGAATTCACAATTTTTTCTATATTTTCTCTAAACTTAGTCTGTGGAGTGTTGAGCTCTCAAAAGGCAGTCTAGGCTCTTAGTGATTGTTAATAAATATAAGAGAACCAATCTAATTAATAATGACATAAATTGTAATATCATATGGTTCATAAACTTTGGAAAAAATATCAGCCCCCAAATCTGTCTATACAGCCTATACCATCTTATTGAAATTGGCCTTTACTAGCTTGTGAATGAAGTGAAGGGAGAGAGAAGAATATTTCTGCAACTGTGAGAGTTAAAAATTTGTTCCAAGATTTTTTATAGAATTTATAATATTAAAGGTTTTTTTAAAGCTATTTTTACTTGCACATGACTTCCACAAGTTTGTAAAACTTATCTAACTCCTCAAAGCGTTGTTGAATTTCAAAAATCTAGCTTTTTTATGATAGGTGTGATAGTTGAGTAACTGACCCAAGATTATTTTCAGGTTTATGTTACTAATTTTTATATTTTTTAAATTTTACATATATCAATGTTAGCCAAAATTCACATTTATATGCATTTTTAACACCTCCAAGACTACAAGTGAACCTTAAACACTTTAAAACTTTATGAAATGTTGTTATAATATGTTTAAGACATAAAATGAAATTAATTGACCCCTATCACCTATGACACAAATTTACCATGAATTATTTCCTCATGACACCCATAGACCACTATATGACTGCAATATAAAATTACCTTAACTTCTCCAAACTAACCTTATACTATGCTAGCAAGGCTAAATGAAGACTCTAGGGACCATATAGGGTATGACATGACCATATGACAAGTTTTAATTTATAGGGGATGAAGAAATTGATTTGGGGTAAAATTTGGTCAACATTTATTAGAATATTTCTCTTGGCCCTTAGATCCACATCTTATTCCAAAAAGGGTTAAACATTTGGTGAACCTAACCTCTAATTATTCTTGTGAAAACACTAGCTTGCCCTAGGATTTTTTGTTTTTAATTTTTTTTAATTATTTAAATCCATTTTCATTATTTATTTGAAACCTAGGCATAGTGATATAACAGGTAGTGTACCTATTAATCATCTTTAGCTTCCTCCTATTCCAACTAAAATGTATAAAATTTATACACATTCAAATTCTGTTAATAATGAGAGTGTTAATGATGAGAATGAACAAAATACTAAATATGTTATTTTAGAATATGAATCACGTGAGAATAATGAAAATGAACAAGTAGATTAAGAGAAATTTAAATATATTGCAATGTTTTGAGATCATATTTGTCAAAATACTGAAGATATTGATAATATCATCATACTATATTAGAAAATAAAGAATCAATAAACAACCATTTTTAGCTATTGATCCAAATATTGGGAATCTTGGATATACCTATTAGCCATTATCTCACCCCTTGATCAAACCATTAATTCCTACATTTGGTGGGATCATGGAATATTTTTTTAAGCCATTGTTCCCTAGGGAATAAATTTCTATTACTACATCTTCCATGGGGATAATACATGTTTCAACTCAAATATCAATTTCAATGCCTACATCAACACAAGCAAATTTTACATCCCTTTGGTAACTTCTCAAACATCAAATGGATCTACTATGCAAGATCTTCTTCAAGTTATTAATAATTTGAAAGACAAGGTTACCAATATTGAACAATGCTTTAAAGTCTCTTCATTCTATTGATTCACAATATGTATTACATAATCCTCTTGCACTTGAGATATCTGTGCACCTTTTTCCAACTAGTTTATAACACCCAAGTTCATAGTTTATGATGGCAGGAGTGATCTTAAATAGCATATCTGATATTTCTATCCAACATGCCTTTATTATACTTCCAATGATAAAATTTTGACCAAATTATTTCCAAGAATATTAAAGGACTATTATTTAAGTTGGCTCTATGATTTAACAATACAATTAGTGAAAGCATTCAAACATCTAGAAAATTAATATTTAGTAAATTTCTCAAACATCATTGAAAATATGTCATATACACAAATTAAAAAGATCATGCAAGGAAGTAATGAGCCTATCAATGAATAATGTTTGAGATATAAGACCATTTTGGACACAATGACAAATCCAATGGCAAATAAAGAGTTTCAAGATATATTTAAGCAATTTTTTCTTTCCCCATTAAATGAATATATAATCTTCAAGAAGTTCAAATATTTTGATGACTTATGCCATATTATCTGAGATTGAGAAATGAAAATTATTATTTTGAGCAAGATTAAGTATGTAGCAAACACACTAACTACATCTACTATCGAGGTTTATATCAAAATAAGCTATAAGGTTAAACCTATAGAGGGTAAGAAATAAGAAATAACAATGGCTATTATAATGTCACAACAACCTAATTGGCTCAACTTATCCAATGCACCTAAGAGACAATTTACACAATTACTTGAGTCTCTATATTCACTCCTTAAGAATCTTATGGAGTGTCATATCATATATTTCCATCCTTCCATATAGGTTGATGTGAGTTGACCTATACAAAAGGATACGTTGCAAATTATTATTATGAATATCACTAAGGCACCAGTTATTATAGAAATAGATTTTACACATTGAAACACAAGATACAAGATCTCATTGATAGGTAACAAAACAACTTTTATGATCATCCAAAGGATTTAGGGTCAAAACCCAATGGCCATAAAAAATAGAAGATATTCAACAATCCATTACAATATCATTCTAAGGAAAGATCAAAAGTGCAAATTGAATGTAAGCTATATCCTCCTCTACCACATTATAGGAGCCCATTAGAAGGGATTATTGGCACACTTACATACACAATACCTCCTATGGTTCACAAGCTTCTATTAAATTTGATGATAATGAAATTATGGATGATGACTTAGATGTTCACTCATTATTTATTATAACATATATTTATCATCAACATATATTTAATGTTATGGTTGATAATGATTCTATTGATAATGTATGTATGATGATGATGATTAGACATTTGGGATACACAAATTTTGATTTATACCCTTCAACCAATATGGTCAGATCTTTTGATGGGATATTAAAAAAGGTATTGGCAAGATTAATTTACCTTTAAAAAGTGGGTCCAACACATGTGACCATGACATTTTCAGTTATACCATGTATGATACTATTTGATATGTTATTTGGATAACCTTGGATTTGTAAGCTCTGTGTGGTACCCTCCATAGTGCATGGATGCCTCAAAATAAATTAATACCAATAGGCTTGTCACAGTTTTAGGAATTCCATATAAAAATCCACTAAAAAATATAATTTTCTTTGAATATAACTAAATATATAACCTACCAAGTTTAATCATAGGTGCAATGGTGAGAAAAAATAAATTCCCTTTCCTCTGCAACTAATACTTGAGAGACCTTTGCATCAAAAATACATAGTAGACTCCATGGAGTCCTCATCTACACCTACACAACCCATCTAGTTGATAAGAACAAATAAAAATGTTTCAATTACAATTAAATAAAATAAGTCACAATCACTAATAAATTGGTTCCATGAACCACTACTTCTTCACGACCACATATCCTTAAGAGGCGTATGTAGAGTATCATAGATTTTATAGCCCTAGATTTGATATATATACATGATATTTGGTAGTATCACTAGTTTTTAATACCTTATAATGTGTCCATAGCACCACATGAGCATCTCTTATATGGGATCATCATCTATTCTTGTATTCTATTAAAAAAATACAAAAATATTCAAATAAAGCAAAAATATAAAAATATTAATATACACATGTTTCATAGATTTTGTATATGTGTTTTTTAATTTATGCTAGTAGATATCATATCATTTATTTTATATACACACATATGTTTCACAAATACTTGAATGTGATACAAGAATACACTACACACATGATACATGAGCATGCATGTTTTGGACCTTTACTCTACCCATGTGACACACTACATTAGGGGCAGTTACTTCCTTGATAATATTTGATATAGGTTACATTTTTTCATGATCACTTTACATTATCATGGTGTGCTTATATGATAATGATTACACATTTCTATACTTATGCTTACATCTTACACATTGTGCTCAATATGTTATGCTACAAGACATCTTACTAGCACATATATGTACGGACTAGTATGATATGCTTATGATAGTTTCTTATATTTCACTTAATCACATTATGACATGGCTTAATTTAGTCTACTTATTATTTTCTACTTTTTTTTACTATGAACATTTGAACATGTTCCTTGTTTGTAGGCCCCAATGCCATGGAGTGTTATTTCTTTAGTGTGTGGACATTTAAATAAGTCCTAACCTTTAGTGTAAAATAAGCCCCTTTGATTTGGTCTCATTATACCCCTTTTTGTGTGACATTGATTACTTTGATGTGTTTTGAGCATTGTTTGTATTGTTTAGGTTTGGAATTGGAATTGTCATTGATGTCAACGTTTGTTCATGAGGTCATTGGATAATGTATTTATTTGATTTCATCCTTGAGAGCCAATAAATTAGTTGATAAACATATAATCTATGTGATCAATGTGTATAACCATCAAAGAGATTTTTAGGATCAGTTTCCAAAGTTGTCAAGTGTTTGAACCTAGCAAGAGACTTGAGAAGGCTTGTGCATAGGATGCCCAGTCTTATATATGAAGGAGCATGTTGTTATAGTGATATGGATGAAAATAGGAATAAGAGGATATATTAGGTTTTTTAATAATTAATATTAGGCATTGGATCCCTCATGAGTGTTGTAGAGTAAGCCTACAGGGGTAAGTCCTTCAGATCTAGCATGCAATTAGACTAGTTTTATACTCTGCCTAAACTAATACGAAGTCATGATGTGTTTTCAAGACCTATGAAGGATGAAAATAAATTTTACATAATTTTATATGTTTATTGATAATGTTAGTGAGGTGGAGAGTGCATAGATAGTGGCTAGAAGGTCAGTTTCAAGGCCTAATGTGACTTATAGGTTAAAAGCCTAGAGAGCAAAGAGAGCGATGGTGGCCTAATGGGGTATCAGGATCAGTTTCCAAGTTAATAATGAGAATTTGAAAATTTTTAATGGTGTGATATGTTTTACCAAGTTTTTTACCAAGTATAAGGTCAAAGTTTGTAAAAAAAGGGAAGAAAAAGTGTTTCAAGGTCTCTCGAGTGCACAAAATGAAGGGTTCTCAACCTGAAAAGGACTTTCATGTGTTCATTGGCATGTGTAACCTCTACATGAGAAAATAAAAATTTAATGGTATATTGGGAAGGTTCTTATCTCAAATTTACAAGCATTGGTTTCTAGAATTAGGGGCTAAGCTTTATAAATGATTACTAAGACTATAAGGCGGTTTAAACCTATCTAAAACCCTAAATTTGATCTGATGAGAAAGACCTTAATTAAAAAATCCCATAATGGTTTTGAATTTATATGTAAGTGATTTGATCCTACATTAAAATCTCTTAGGCATCTCCAAGTGTGATTTGTTTGTCAGGAGAGTGAGTGGACCCTATAAGAAAGGCCTTCTTTCTCAAAAATTTATTATAGTAGTAAAAGTTGACAGAGACAAAGTTGATAATTGGATGAAATTTTAATATTGAGACTCATATATTATGTACATGGTGGTTAATAATTAGGTTATATCCCTTATGGGTGATAAACTGATCATACAAGTTGACCTATCACTAAAAGGCCTAATGGTGCAAAGAATGAGAAAACTAGGTAAGAGTGAGAAGTTGTTTAGGGATGTATTATCATGGATCCAAATGAATTGGGATATTTTTAAATACCTATAATAAATTTCCATATTAGATACAATATTTAAATATGATTTTATATATCATAAATTTGATCTCAAATTGACTTATCTAACTCAGTGAGGTCTGTATATAGTGAAGTCATGAGATTGGTCTGTAAGACCAATATTTATATTAGATATTATGATATATTTATTTTAGGTTTTTATAATATTATTTTAATATAATATTCATTCATTTTAATTTCTTAATTATTCCCTTTCATGTAACATAAATTCATGTTTCACTGTGTTTTGAAACTAATTGACAATTCTAAGTGGGTTACTTACAGAGAAGGGTTTGAGTCATTTTTCCCTATGTAATGAATTATAATTAACTTGGTCAATTATTTGAGGTATTTAAGGTTATTTGTATATAATATTTTTCCATGTTTTTTTGATAAGATTGTGTTTTTGGTTTAGTTATTCAAGACATACTTTTTGGGTATGCATGTGCCTAATTGTGAACAGTGTTAATGGCATGCTTCAAGTGGTGGTTGGAGTTAAAAGGTTTCATGTACATAATATGAGATTTGTATGGGTATATTAAAGTTTAATATGATATTTTCCAAATTTTTGAGAATTTTTATAGTTTTTCAAGGTGTTCAAAGGATAACATGTTTTAATGAAGTCTTAATTGAATTAGGTCTCCTTAAGGCCTAAAAGGGATTTTGGTCTTATATGTTATGATTGACCTATTATAATGATTGGTTCATGTTTTTTACATGTCCTAAGGCCCATTTTATTAAAAAATAAGTGTCTAAATGTGTATTTATTACCAAGAGGTGTATGGGAAAGATCCTACTATAAGAACAAGGCCTAATAGACATAATTGTCTAGAGTGAGTGTGTGAGTTCAAGTGAATGAGATAGAACTTTGAAGATATGAAAGAGGTATTGTATAAAATAAATAGGGTACATTTAAACCATAATTAATATCAAAAAAATGTGTTTTATATTATTATCAAGGTCATATGACCTAACCAAGTCTTGAAGAGACCTAATTGAGCAAAGAAGGCCAGAGACTAGTTTGTGGAGGATAGGTGTGTGTAAAGAGTTAAAGATGTCTATCATCATCTATTGTATGAGAAACAAATATTTATTAATTTTATCAAATGTTTGAGGTGGATGAGTTTGTGTTGAGTCATCTAGGTGGTTAGTGTCTCCTTGTAAGTGGGTTCTTGTTAAATCCTAGTCAAGTTGGTGTTTGGGTAGTTGGGGTTGGTGTTCCAAGTGAAGTTGGTGCTTCAGTAAATATTGATGTTTGACTTATATGATATTATTCCATTTACATCATTACTATGTGTTATTCCAATTTAGGGTTTATCACTTAAATAAGTGTTTTGTGTGTTATGTTCTTCTCTCATGTTCATGGCTCTTAATGTGTTGTTAGTTTACTATATTATTTTGGTAGTTCATGAATGACAAGGTAAAGATTGTAAAAGTTTTAAATACTGATTCACCCCTCCCTGCCCCCTCTTATCCATTTTGATTATAATAATTGGTATCAAATCCTAGTCATTTAAGACATGTTTAACCACTTGAAGGTGATCTTAAGAAGTATAAGGATGTCTTGTGATCAACAAAAAGAAGACAATATGTATGATGAAGAAGTATACTATGATAGTGACAAAAGAAAATCTAAATTAGACCTTGAAATAGAGCTCATAAATACCCTTGATGATTTAAAACACCAAAATAATACTATCAAAGATCTCAGGAGTCAGTTATAAGAGGTCAACACAAGGTTTAAGTTAAAGGAAGTTGAGTATGACCAGTTGGAGATAGAGCTATATTGATTAAAGGTTGAGAATGAATAGCTCATATATAGATTGAGAAAGTTTGAGAGATATCATGAGAAGTCATAACATGTCAAGAGTATGAAATTGAAAATATCAATCAGGTAACCCAATGCTATAAAGGATAAGTCATCATGGAACCATGGTAGGTATAGAAATGTTGGTTTCTACATCTATCACAATATAGGACACATTTCAAGATTCTACTCTAATAGAGTTATAAGGTCCACAAGATTCAATAAGACATAGGAATATCCTATAATGTATAATAAGGATCAAACATTGAAATGGAATCCAAATCAATCTAAGATGGCTCAGATTGAGATCAAGAAGCAAGATGGACTATTTTCCAATGAGGAATAAAAGACCAAAGAAGATTATATGCTAGCTTAGACTACCTTTCACATTCAATAAGAAGGCATGAAATGGTATATAGATAGTGTTTGCTTAATCCACATGATAAGAGATAGAAATAAGTTCATTTTATTAAAGAATAATGCTATAGGAAAAGTGAGGTTTGGAGGCAACATAAATACCAATATAGTTGGCAAGGGTGTCTTGAGTTTAACCAATGGAAACACCAAGACATAAAATGTGTTGTATGTGAAATATTTGAAACATAACCTACTTAGTTTGAGTAAAATATGAAATCAAGGACACACACTAACCTTTCATGACAAAGGGTGTGAGATAAGGAGAGCCAAATCAGGAAGGCTAATTGTTAATGCCAAGAGGACTAAGAACAACCTATATGTATTAAATGAGATCAAGAAGGATATATGTTTTATTAGTAAGATAAATGAAAGTTGTCTATGGCACATAAGGATATATCACCTAAAATTTGATAACCTAGTCATGATTAGCACTAAAAGTCTATGAAGAACATGCCTAAGATCATCAAACCTATAAACATACTCTACAAGGCATGTCAACATGGTAAGTAGACTAGAAGAAGGTTCAATTCCAAGAAGTGATCTACTAAAATACCCTTAGATTTAATCCACACTAATTTATGTGGGCTTACAATAATTCAAAGCATTCAAGGAGATATCTAATTCATGTTACTCATTGATGATTAAACAAGAATGACTTTGGTTGCATTCTTGAAAGAGAAATCATAAGCTATTGATAAGTTCAAGGCATTCAAGGCTCTTGTTGAGAATGATAATATTGAGAAGTTAAAGTTCCTATGATCTAATAGAGGATATCTTTGGTTAAATGATTTTGATTAATTTTATGAGGTTTATGGAATAAGGAGACAATTCTCATCAACTAGAACATCTTAGCAAGATAGGGTAGTGGAAAGGAAGAATAGGATAGTTAAAGAGATAGATAGAACTATATTAAATGAGTTTATATTATCTGATGGATATTAGATAGAGGTAGTAATCATTATTTTCTACATTTTTAATATAATACAAACAAAGACTAATGGCAATAAGATTCCTTATAAACTATGGAAGGGCAGACCTGTAAATGTATAACACTTTAGAGTGTTTATAAGAAAATGTTCATCAAAAAAGATGATGAAGACTTGGGTAAGATTTATTATAGAGATAATGAAGTCATATTCTTAGGATAATCATTAATGAGGTCATCCTATAGATGTTATATAAGGGACTATAAAAGATAATGGAAAGCACCAATATGAAGATCTATGAAACCAGGAAATCTCATTTATAGTTAAAGAACACTTTAGATAATGTGGACTACAGGAATAAAGAGGATACTATAGAGGTTGATGAGAAATAAAAATAAGTTGAAGAGAGATATAACTTTAAATGACCCTCAAGATAGATTCAAAGAGAACACCCTGAATTTCAAATCATTGGCAACAAGAATGAAGGTATACAAACTAAGAGAAGACTGGTAAGTATTATAAATAAAGAGAATCATCTATTATCTAATATTGAACCTAAGATTCATATATAAGCAAGAAAAGATATATTTTGGATAGGTGATATGAATGATGAGTTAGATTGAATAGAGAAGAATGAGACTTGGGAACTACTTCCTCAGCCTAAAGACAAGAATGTCATTGACACAAAATGGGTGTTCAAAAACAAGTTGAATGAAGATGGATAAGTCACTAGGAATAAGGATATATTGGTATGAAAGGGATATGCACAAGTTAAAAGAATATACTTTAAGGAGACCTTTACACCAGTAGATATATTAGAGGCCATAATATTGTTTCTAGCTTATGCATGACTCAAAAGATTCAAGGTATACCAGATGGATGTCAAATCTGCCATTTTGAATGAGAATTTGGAAGAAGTGTACATTGAAATACATGAAGGGTTCTCACTATCAGATGACAAAGACTATATTTTTATATTGAAGACAGATATTTATGGTCTAAAGTAAGCTCTTATATCTTGGTATGCTAGGTTATATAGGTATCTGTTAGATCAAGGATTCAAAAGAGAAGTTACAGACAATAATCTATACATCAAGATAGAATATAACCATCATCTAATAATATTTGTCTATTTAGATGACATCATCTTTGGTAGAAAAAATGAGAACATGAAAAATTAATTTACAGAGGTGATGAATAAAGTGTTTGATATGTCCATGCTAGGAGAACTATCATTCTTTCTTGGGTTTTAAATCACTCAATTTGGAAAAGGTATATTCATCTCACAAGCCAAGTACATAAGAGAGATGTTAAAGAATATTGAGATAGAGGATTGTAAGGTATTTAGTACACCCATGATCATAAGTTTTACATTGATAAATGAAGATGATTCTTCAAAGGTTAATTAGACATCATATAGGTCAATGATTGGAAGTTTGTTGTATACCACTACCTCTAAATCTGACATCATGTAAGCAGTAGGTCTTATGGGAAGGTTTCAAGTAGATCCAAAGGAGAATCATCTAAAAATAGTCAAAATTATACTCAAGTATCTCAATGGGAATATGGAGTATGGAGAGTGGTATCCAAGAAGTAAGGATTTCAATTTAATATCCTACACAAATGCAAATTGGGTAGGAAGTATAGATGATATGAAGAGTACCAGTAGAGGATCCTTCTTCCTAGGTGGGCACCTAGTCTTATGGATAAGCAAGAATAAACCATAAATATATTTTTCCACTTGTGAGCCCGAGTAGATTGCTACATATTCATGCTTCACTCAGGTTCTATGGATGAGAGAGACCCTAAAAGACTACAAGGTGGAGTATGATTGTCCTAGCCCTATTTATTGTGACAATACAAGTGCTATAAGCATCTCAAATAACCCTATCATACACATAAAAATCAAATGAATTACCATAATTTATCATTTTATAATATAAGAGGTAAGTTAATAAAGTATCAAACTTGAAAAAATTTCTACATAGGATCAAAATATAGACATCTTGACCAAACCACTTCCAAAGGTAACTTTTGAACATCTAAGATAGGAATTGGGTATAATTCCCACCCTTAACAATCATTGAATAATCCAAATACTTAGGGAAAGATAATCATGATCATTAATATAAAATAACATGTGAGTTTTTCCAAGAATGTATGCATGGAGATAGGGGGAACATGCTTGTTTTATATCTCATAAATGCATAGTTCTGTGTGTTGAGTATTTTGGTTGTCAAGAGTGTGATCCAAGGAATTGTAGACATCACTTTGTAAATTATGTCAAATGGGGAGAAATAATATAATAGGGATATAAGGATTATAATTTTTAGTTTTTTTTTCCATCAATGGCAAAGGGGGATATTGTTGAGCATTGTTTCTATTGTTGAGGTTTGGCATTGAAATTGTGATTGATGTCAAAGGCTGTTCATGAGGTCATTGAACAATGTATTTGTTTTATTTCATCCTTGAGAGGCATGAAATTTGTTGATAAAATATAAGGCATGTGGTAAAGGTGTATAATCATCTAAGAGAGTTTTAAGATCAGTTTTCAAAGTTTCCAAAGTTTTAAGTGTTTGAACCTAGTAAGACACTTGAGAAGGCTTGTGCATAGGATGCCTAGTCTTATGCATGAAGGAGCATGTCATTATATTGATATGGATGCATATATGAATAAGATTTTGTATGAGGTTGTTTAATAATTAATATTAGTTATTGGAAGACTCATGATTGTCTCATACTAAGCCTACATGAGTAAGTCTTATAGATCTAACATGTAACTAGACTAGTTCTAGACTCTACCTGACCTAATAAGGGGTCATGAGGTGCTGTAAAGACATATGAAGGATGAAAATAAGTCTTATATCATGTGATAATTTTATTTATCATGTGAGTGAGGTGGACCTTGCATGGATAGTGTCTAAATGTCAATTTCAAGGCCTAATGTGACTTACAAGTCAAAAGCCTAGAGAGTAAAGAGAGAGATGGTGGCTTAATGGGGTATCAAGATCATTTTTCAAGGAAATAATGAAAATTTTATCAATATAAATGGTGTGATATGTTATATTAGGTGCTTTTACTAAGTTTGAGGTCAAAGTTTTCAATAAAAGGCAAGAAATAGTGTTTCAAGATCTCTCAAGTGCACATAATGAAGGGTTCTCAACCTAAAAAGGACTCTCATGTGTTCATTGGAATTTTTAACCTCTAAAAGATAACCTAATCCTTTCTTGGTAGATTTTTAATTGTCATATATCAAACTTAAAAGCATTGGTTTTTGTAAAAGGGGGCTATATTTTATGAATGATCATTAAGATTGTAAGGTGGTTTAAACCTCTCTAAAACCCTAACTTTGACCCAATAAGAAATATTTTGATAAAAATAGATGAGAATGGTTTGGAATAGATATTTAAGTGATTTTAGGTTGTATTAAACTCTCTCAATCATCTCTATGTGTGATTTTTTTGTCAGGAGAGTGAGTAGACCCTATAGGAAAGGCCTTGTTTCTTGGAAATTTGATGTAGAAGGCAAAGTTGACTGAGTCAAACTTGCTAATTAGATGAAGGATGAATATTGAGGATTTTATATTGCATCCATAGTGTTTTATTAGTATTTTATATCCATTATTGGTGATAAACTGGTCATACAAGTTAACCTATCGCTAAAAGGCTTAATGGTGTAGATAGTGAGAAAACTAGGAAAGAGTGAGAAGTTGTTTAGGGATGTATTGTCATAGATTGGGGATGGATCCAAATGCATGGGTATTTTTTTTAATACATATAATAAATTTACATATTGGATATAATATTTTGAGATTATTTTATATAGCATAAATTTGTTCTCAAATTGACTTATCTAACTTAGTGAGGTCTATGTATAATGAAGTCATGATATTGATTTCTAAGACCAATATTGATAATAGAGATTATTATATATTTATTGTAATTTTTTCCAAGTTTATTTTTACATAATATTCATTAATTTTAAGTTTTTAATTATTCCCTTTAATGTATCATAAATTCATTTTTCATGACTATGTTTTGAAGCTAGTTGACTGTTATGAGTGGGTTACTTGCAAAGAAGGGTTTGAGTCCTTATGCCCTATGTGAGAAGTCTAATGAATTTGGTGAAGTAGTGTATGTATTAAAGGCTATATATATATTCCATGTTTTTTTTACAATACTATGTTTTTGGTTTAGTTGTTGAAGATAGACTTTCTTGGTATGCAAAGGGCTAATTGTGAACAATGATAATGGCGTGCTTCAAGCGGTGGTTGGAGATAAAACATGTCTTGGACCAAAGATGAGATTTGTATGCGTATATTAAATTAACATATAATATTTTTCTACCATTTTATAATTCTGATAGTGTTTCAAGGTGTTCAAAGGATAACGTGTGCTAATGAAGGCCTAATTGAATCAAGTCTCCTTAAGGCCTAAAAGGGATTTTGGTTCTATATGCTATGAAAAACCTATTATAATGATTATTTAATGTTTTTTACATGAAATAAGTACCATTTTATTAAAAAATTAAGTGTCCAAGTTTATATGGCCAACCAAGTGGTGTATGATCAAGAGCCTAGTATAAGAACAAGGCCTAATAGACCTAATTGTCTAGAGTATGTGTGAGAGTTGAATAGAATGACATAGAACTTTGAAGAGTTGAAGGAGGTATTTTAAACCATTATTAGGCTATATATAAACATAATATATGATATGGATTTTGTATATTATTATGAAGGTCATATGACCTAACCAAGTCTTGAAGAGACCTAATTGAGCGAAGAAGGCTAGATACTAATTTGAGGAGGATAGGTGTGTGTGAAGAGATGAATATGGATATCATCATCTGTTGTATTAGAAACAAATACTTTTTAAGGTGATCAAAATTTTGAGTTGGTTGAGTTAGTGCTGAGTCATCTAGGGGGTTAGTGTCTCTTTACAAGGGGTGCTTGTTAAAACCTAGTCAAGTTAGTGCTTAGCTAGTTTGGTTTGGTGCTCCAAGTGAAGTTGATGCTTCACTACATATTGATATTTGAATTGTATTATAGTATTCCCTTTTCATCATAAATGGGTTTTCTTCCCCTTGTGTTTTCCCACTCAAATAAGTGTTATGTGTGTTATGTTCTTCTCTCATGTTCATGGCTCTTAATGTGTTGCTAGTTTACTATATTATTCTAGTAGTTCATGAATGATAAGGTAAAGATTTTGAAATGTTTGAAGACTAATTCACTATCCCCCACCCTACCCACCCCCCTCCCCACCCACCTCTCAATCATTTTGATTCCAACAATGTGTGTGCTTAATTTTTTATTGATATTTTTCTTCTTACTTCTAGACATCACCATGATCCATATCGTAAATCTTAGGGATTATTGTGGTTAAAAATTGTGAGCTTCATTGATATATCTAATTATACATTAAACCTCTATATGCATGATTACTACATGATTGATACACATATGACATGGTTATCTTATCCTTTTGAGATAAAGTGACTAATAGGTTACATGCCCCTCACCTCAGAATTGGGGCCATATTAGTGAAGGCATGCCATAGATACATGAGTCCACACATACACATTTGGAAAATTTGGTGAAATTTCATACATTTTACATTACTCATATATATATTTGAGACATAATCTTATATATTTTACACTAAATTTCCCATATTGGGGATGATTTTTTTAGATTTATGCCATATATTATACACATTTATAGAGAAAAGGTTATATTTTAATAGATACTTCAGTGTGAGATGAATTAGAGGTGAATATGTTATGAAAATGCACCAAACTACATATACATATCCAAACTATTTACCAAGATGCACCAATTTTACCAAGATGAACCAATTATTTTCCAAGATAAACTGATTGAGACTTTACTTGTCTATATTAATTGGATCCCTTGAGTATTTTTGTTGAGATTTAGCATCTATAATGACCTTGGCACTACCCCCTTATGAATTATTAAATGGTTATATCATTTGACCTAGTGAGAATGGTTAAATTATGTATGCACTTAAGTTGTGTGATTGAGTTTCAATACTCTCAATGACCTTGGCATAAATCACCCTTACACATACATTATCTCTCTCCAATATCCATCTTCACATCTCCAAGGTTTAATTATTATCCTCTATCTCCAATTCTTCAATAAGAAAGAATCATTACCAAACATAAAGTACCAAGGGGAAACATGGTTGCATTGACACATAAGTGTACTCCTTCCTTGATCTCTTCACTTTCAAGCATTTCAATTATTAATTTTAAAATTAGATTCACTAATTATACTACAATATGATCTTGGTTATAGGTAATAATCAAAATAAACTTTAAACAAGGCTCAAGTAAAATCAAAGGGTGTTGTAAACACCGAGGTATGCATTTCTTTCCTTTAACTTATTAATTTTATTTTTATGCATTAATATATTATATGAGGGATGGGGGAGATGTAGATACTAAAATATGATTTTATATGTCATTTAAATCCTGCAAACTTGAAATTACCAATCATGGATCTACCTTTTATTTTATGACCTTGTTACCAAAAGGCTCGCATTCACCATCTCACTTTACATAATTACTTATCCTATAGTCCAATCATAATATTATAATGATACAAATCAACTATAGATTACAATATACATAAGACCTAATTTATATATTACACAGATAATTATATATCCTTATAACCTTTCTACCATGCTTGACACTAGCATCCAAGTTAGGACAATAGTGTCGATGCTCTTGTCCCTGCCTTCCAAATGATCAAATTTTTAAATCCTATGAAATGTTTGGGTCAACCTATTTTTATTATTTAACCCTACTATGATATTATTTCAAAAGGTGTGGTATAAATACAAATGAAAGACCACTCATTATTCATTTATCGAATACTAATCAAGCACCTATCAAGCTCACACTTAATCATTTGTATAATTGAGTTATAATACCCTATTCTTCATATTTTCTAATCAGTCATAGGATCAATATTATTGCAAGCCTAAAGCATTCAATGAATATCCCTTGAGTATTATTTGTCAAGGTATAGGTTATATTATTACATGCGCTTGCATATAGTATGTTACACCATTGTTCACACGCAAGCCCACACAAGGGGGAGAAATGCATTAGTCTGAGACCCTCTTTGGAGTATATGAATATGTAGGTAGATATCATTGATAGAGGGGTTTTTGAGGTTAGGTTGATGTCAATTTATCCCAATGACCCCTATTTTTCAAGGTGAAATTCCCTAACCATGAGGACATAAGGTTTGAGCAAAAGGTTGATATCGATAATTTGTATGCATGATCCAAATAGAGAATATGAAAGGTGAAAGTGAACCCTAACAAGCACATGTGTCTTTTCCATAAAATATTCCATATTAATATTTGCACATAAGATTCAATGCTAGTGTCCATAGTCTAATGCTAATGTCCCTATTGATTGAAGGTTAAATTTTAGAATATGATGACAATAAATGAATCATCAAATTATACACTTATGTACCTATACTAGTGAGATATACTTATGTATAAGTAACTAAGCTAAGTATTATCTCTCCTTAATATTTTAACTTTCATAATATTTATTATCATTGTAATTTTCTATATTTAGCATATTCTCATATTCAATATATTTATCAAACTATTCTTAAATCTAGATTCATTTAATTTGCCTACTTTTATAATAGTTTATTCCATATTGATTAGACTATTATGTTGAGACTTAGATCCACATATTATTAAAAAAAGGGTTAACCACCATCTTCCCTTAAACATTTTTTTCAAATTAATTCAACCCAATTGTTTTATGATCATTTCCATCATATGCCTATTTTTCATTTCCTTTTGAGCTCACTAAGTTCAGTTTCAATACTACACTATTTTATAAGGTGGAAGTCTAGGAGTCTTTAGAAACCATGGGAATTAGGTTACCCTCTCTAGAGGCTAAGTGTAATCTCTTTATAAAAACCCTTTGGTCTACTAGAGGAAAAATGTACCATATTTTTTCTTTCACGATATCACCCTAAAATATTTCTTAATGATTCCTTTCCTTACTAAACAATTACATAAACATTTTTTTCATAATCTAAACATAAATGATAACTATATTATATTTAAATCATTTAAAAAATACTTCAAAATTACCTTTACAAAATAGTTTCATAAAACTACCATGTACAAAATCAATAATCATTTACAAAATAGATTTCCATTCTTTTAATTTACAAATCAACCATTATTTCGGTTCCCGTCACTGTAAAATCAATTACATGTTTACACCTTGTAATTAGATTACACACTTAATTATAAATAAATGTATGAACCATAAAATATAATTCCATGATGAGTGTAAAATGAATGATCACTTCATAAGACATATCTATGTCCATATCTAGAATTAAAGAAACCTTACAATAAGTGGATACGAATACATATTTCTCTAATTTCTTGTAAAAATGTAACATTATCTAAGTATACAAGTAAGCTTTCATATTTAGTCCAATAATTTCTTATTGAATAACATATAAAGTAGAATATAACCATAACTAAATAACATATTAGAGTGTTTACAACATCACCATAATTTACATGATTTCATCTTCCCAAGTAAATATACAAGACTCAATAACTGTAATTTTTATCTAAAAATAATCACACGTGACATAATCCTCATGAATAAATCCATCAATGCTCTATAGATCATCAATGTGGCTGGAAACCATATAGATACCCAAAGAGGTAGAACATAATTGGAAGGATTTTCTTCCAACCAAATATCCATTTGGATCCCCCAAACTTATCTCATCCACTAAGAGTGGCCTTCCATGAAGGTGTTAAATGTGGAGAATCAATAGAGAAGAGAGAATCCATATGGATAGTGTTGTCCCCCAAAAATGACTTCTTATTTTTGGGACAACATATGAACTATTTTGGCTCTGTAATACCAAAATTGTCTCTTCCCTTTCCAAAAATTTGTTTTGAGCTTTCAAATTCCTCATTTTTCAAGATTTTTCAATAAAGGGATTAGCATGTTCAAAAGGTTCAAGGGTTCAATGGGTTCAAGGTTCAACATCATTGATAGGAGTTGAGCATACCCAACAAAGTTCAAATTTTAGCCATTTCTAAGGTTCTGTGGCCCCGAACACTTAACGAGTCTCAAAAGCTTGAACTGTTGAACCTTGAACCATTTTGGTTTATTGGTTCAATGTTCAATCAGTTCAATGCACAAGTTCAAAGGTTGCCTCAGTTAAGGAAATACGTGCGCAAAAGAAAGAGTCAAGTGGATGCTACCAAGTGTCGTCAGCTAAGCCCCTTTATGCTTTGTTTTAGAAAAGTGGCGGAAGGTGCCACGTGTCACTTTTGAAACTCGTTGAAAGTCGCCATGTGTCTGCATTTGTGTGACTGCTAAAAATATTTAGACTGTGCCACATGTCAGCATTGCAACTCAGTGGAATGTGACACATGTTAGCATTCACTTCTTAGAGTTTTGTATAAAGCTGTAGGGTTCCTTTCGACAAAGCTTCTTCTAGAGTTCCATGGAGGGTGACAAGTGGCAATTGCAGAAGGCTTCATTTTATGTTCCTAAGAGTAGTGGACCATGCCATGTGTCCCATGCAGAGAGTCGCAAAGGCCGATGAGTGTCACCATCTACGAGAGCCTAATTGAGCCCCAAGCATTTCTATGGTTTTGTAAAGGCTCAAGAAGGTGGATGCTACCAAGTGTCAACAGTGAAAGATGCCACGTGTCTCTAGTTAAAAGCAGTGGAAGGTGCCATGTGTCATAAAAGGAGGACACTCATAATGTAGAGGCATGCATGAAGCCAAGGAAAGGATTTCCTTCAGATAAATTGTTTGAAGGAATTCCTTCAGACATTTTATCTAAAGGAAATAAAAGACCAACATCCCACTAGAGAAATCAAAGGCCCGAAGGCCACTTGGAAGATCATGAAGGGCAAATGCCCTTATGAGGGGGACACTCAACACATGAACTGAACCTTTCCAAGACCCCAAAGGGCATGTTCTCTTTGGGAAAGGTTTGAACCTCAAAGCATGAAACCTATCATGTGTCTCGACCGAGTACAATGAAAGCTACCACGTGTCTACATCCACGTCATAATAGGATGACATGCCCGCGGACGTCAAATTTAAAATGACTAGCTAGCCGTTAACCTTTAATAGAGGAAAGACCTGTGAACACCAAATTGGCTACATTTAATTGTCTATTGATTTTTGTGGACTCAAAAGATGAACTCAAATGCATTCAAAAAGCCTAAGGCTAGAGTAAAGAGAAGGAAGAGATAGAGAGGGAAACACAACAGGAGTTATTGCCAGTAGGTGAAGCAGTTCACCGGGTAGATATTTGGGGTCTGCTAACATTGAAAGCACTATCTATTTGTCCCCTTGGAGGTAAAGGTAGAGTATATAGTTTTGAGATTAAGGTAAAAATAGGTTTTGAAGGGACCCTGAAACCCTACACAAGGAGAAAGATAAACCTTAAAGCACAACCAGATTGACAAAAGAACCTGATTACAGCAAAGTACCAAAACTAGGTTTTACATGGACCTATTACCAATAAATGTGACCATGAAAAATAGCTTTCAAAACACTGATATAAAAGTTACCAACTGGAATAACAAGCTAAACAACCTTCCAGACCAGTTACCAGTAAGCCAAAAAAGGGACCAGTTTACAGCCCCTAAAAAATCAGTTAGTAAAAGGGGGCTTTGGATGAATCTTTTAAGTTAAGATTTTTCTTTTTGCATGACCGAAGATTCATATCTAGAGGAGGGACCAAAGGCTTAGACTTATTTCTCCTAACTGCTGTCCAACCATCCTCTACCTTAGCTACCTCAGCAACCCATGCCTCAGAAGACAGTGATCTTTGGACTCCCGTGGGCATAAAATCCTTGTGAGAGTCAAACATAGTCTGGCTCTTAGAATGATCCTCCAAAATAGGTAGAGTAGATAGTTACACAGCTAAATAGATGAATAAATGAGTGATTCAAGCTAAGGAGGAGGCACTAGAGATGAATTGACATGCCATAGTTAAGGTAGCTGCCCTACTCTGGCATGGTCCTTCTTGACAAGATCAAGAATGCATCCAAGGCATTGAATGTGCCAAATGAGTCACTCAATGGGAGAAAGTGCCAAGCCTCCCTTAGGCCTCTATATAATGTAATCTCTTGTATCATTTGAAGAGAGATCTTCCCATTACCAGAAGCAAAACTCTGCCCCAAATTGAAAGGCAAATACTAAGACTTTGAGCTCAGATTGTAGTTCATATTATTTTATTTGAATGAGAAAGCAAGTGACTTACAGACTTTGTGTTGTTATAGCTCGTGCTATTTTAGGAAATTGTTATTATGTTTGTTTCCTAGGAGCATTCTTGTTTATTTGATCTAACAAGCAGAACTAGTGGAAGTAATCAGGAAGGTGTCTTGAAGCCAACTACTTTTAGACTTTGCACTATCATAGTTGTCTTCAATGTGTGTTTTTCTTTTCTATTTCTATGTAAAAGACCTTGAGATGACTTTGTGCCCTCATTGTCTTTCATATTCCCCTCTTGGGCAGTCAAGGTGGAGACTTTCTACTACATCTTAGATTGCTGGTTACTATGCCCTTGGCACCCTATTGCTTATCCTACTAGAAAGAGTCCTATTGTTTGCAAGAACAAGCACTTCTAAAAGAAGAGAAGTGCCTTCTATCATTTCACCAAGATTTCTACTATTCAAGAAGGGATCTAGCTCTTAGCTGAATGTTACTTTTGAAAGAAGAGAAGTACCTTCACCAATCACCCAGGATTTCTCCTTTGATTTATGAGCATCATCTCTGAAAAAAGAGAGATGGATGGTTTATCCCACCCCTGTGTCTTACTTTCTAGTTATATATATACTATATAGCCTCTACATATTTAATAGCAAACCTCTCCTTGATGAGAGGAGAGATTTGTCCCTGAATGATGTAGTAAAGTTGCACACCTGGATGACCAATCTTCCTATGTTGTGGTGATAGGAACTATTTTGGTCACCAGTTAGCTAGCCGACAAAATATTTGCCCAATAATTTTTGGTGACTCCACTGGGGAAGGACAAGCAGTTTGAAGCCTCAAGCTTCAAACTAAAGTGTGACCAATCCTTTTCCATTTTTGATTCACAATCTGACAACTCCATTCTATACCAAAAGCTAGAGAGCTCAAGGTGTTGTTGACCCTATCTTTGAGTTGGCACAACAAAGAGATTTTGAATTGCTTTCTCCCCAACCTCAAGTTCAATGATCTAGGAGTGTCCCTCCTACCCATACTAGGATACCAACACAAGGTAGATCTACTTTTCCTGTGGTTAGTAGAGCCTTGCCTATCCAAATTCTACCTAGATTTGTCATCCCTACTTTCAATAATCCCATCATGGTAGCTCGAGGCCCCTGAGGTGACTCTTTTGGCCTACTTAATTTAACTCCACCCTTGCATGAACTTCCATGAAGCTTGAGAAAGAATTTCCCCAAATTCTTTGGGGATGTAAAAGTTTATCTTGATGAACACGTTGCAACCTTCAGCATAGCTTGTGGCATGATAGGCATGGAATTTGAGGATGTGGTAGTTAGGCTTTTCATGAAAACATTACAAGGTGCTACTACAGACTAGTTTTACCACCTGCAAGCCCAATTAGTAACTGATTGGGACACACTCAAAGCCAAATTTGAGGCCAGATTCAAGCCTACAAAAGATACACACGCCTTATTGGCCTAGCTCATGCAAATGAAGAAGGAGCCCTAGGAGCCTATGAAGGATTTCATAGCAATGTTTGATAAGCTAAGGAACTGGATTCTTGTTATTACTCAGTTGACCCCTGAAAACCTCAAATGATTCTTCATCAACTCACAACTACTTGAAGTGAGTTTTCTGCTAAGAAGAGCTGGTCACATAGATCTTGAAGCCACTCAGGATTTGGCTACTAAAGTTAAAGATGAACTTATCTTAGTAGGAAAGATAAGGAGAGATCCAAATAAAGGTAAATCTTCTTCTTCTAAATACTCCCCTTCAGCCACCACTGATCCTATGATGCAGAAGCTAGCAAATGAAGTGCTAGCTCTCAAGAAGCAAATGGTGCAAGGAATGTCATCTACTTCTGCATACATAGATATAGCCAGGAGGACATTTCAAAATCATGCATACCAAGGCAATGCTACCAAGAATCAGGGATAGCAAAATCACCTACCTCCTCCATAAAGGAATCTCGCCCTCGAAGCCCCTCCAACTAACTCAGTAGTTAGATATCTTGAAGCTGAATCAAACTTCTCATCCCAGCCTAAGTTGAATCTTGAAGATGATGCTAATCTCTTCACTGAGGAAGAAGAATAATTAGCTAATGACTCCCATATTAGTTTCCTAAACTATCAGGTTGAACCCAGAAGTAAAGGCAAGGCAGCTGAGAGGTCATATGTTGTATTCACCTGGTCCAAGATGTTTCTATGCAAAATTGCTTTCTACATTCAAAGAAGAAATAAGAAACTAAAAGAAATGGTCAAGGCTAGAAGATACCTGATAAAGTCGTGCGCACTGAAATCAGACATTGGAAGATTCTCCTCTTTGGCTGTGGAGGAATGACACCTACGAAGAAAAGAGACTGAAACACGAAAAAATGTTAGTCAAAGATATGGTGGGCTATCAGGCGAATGCCCGATCTCGAAAGTATGAAGACTTTCTAGAAGGATATCAACCCACTGATAAAAAATCAGAATATTGGACTAAAGTAGATAAAATGGAAGATAAAAATGACAAAAATAAAGGATAGAAAATAAAACGCGTACCTAATAATGAAGTAAAATGTTCTGTGCAGTCGCCGATGTCAGTCTCTGTGGTGCCGACATCGGTTAGGGAAAGTGCCGACGTCGGTTAAAGTGCCGACGTCAGTTGGGGTAGTGACCGGCGTCGGTCGGAGCAAGTTCTGGACAGAGTCTGGATGAGTTACAGAAGGTCTGGTAGAGTTGAGATAGGGTCTGGTCAAGGTTGGGACAGGGTCTGGACAGGGTCTGAACAAGGTTTAATATAGGTAATGTCAAGTCTGGACAGGGTCTGGGGGTTTTGGTCGAGTCTGGACGGAGTTATAGACTGGGATAGTGGGCAGAGATGTAAGGAAGGGACTCAGGGCTCAGGTCTACAGTCTGAAGGTCTGAGATGATAGAAATAACAAACAAATAATAACCAGAAAGAAATAAAACAAATAGAGTAAATACTTACCTGCCAAAAGACATGATAAAAGCCATGATTGAAGTTGTTGAAGCATTGCCGTAAGTTGATCGAAGTGAATGCAGATTGGTTGAATGCTAGAGTTGATTGATTGCCAGAGTTTGTGAATATCCGAGTTCGAGGGTCAATTGATTGATTGATTAGTTGATTGATTAGCCTTCGGGATTGATCGGCGGATGTTGATGAAGGCAAGGGGCAGTTCGAGAGACGGTTTGATAACCGTTCGGGAAACCGATTGGGAACCGAATGATAACTGATAACAGATAACGGTAAGTTGACCGACGTCGACAGGATTACCGACGTCGGCCGATAAGTGACCGACGTCGGCGACATCGGCCGGGTAACGACCATCGTCGGCAGATGCACAATGGGGATAGAGTCTAGCTTTAGCTCTGTGCTCATTTTTACATGCTGCCAAGGTCAAGGCTAATGGAAAAAGTGATTGACAAGGGTTAAATAGGCGAAGAAGAATAAGACGGGGGATGACCAGGGGAGTTGACATGATTTCGGTGTCTACATTTGCCCCTTTTTGTCTTGTTGGTTGTTCTGGACGAACTGCAAGACAAAAATAGGAGTGATTGCCCCAGGTGAGGGATAAGGTTGATTTCATCTTGTTGGTTGTTCGAATGAACTGTAAGACAAAAATAGGTAGTGGATTGCCCTGATTATGGATAAGGTATCCCCCCTCAAAGCAGGAGTCGAGGGAAGGGAACCGGGAATTGGGTGCTGATTTGATAAAGAGTGGATGGAAAAGGGGTGAGGGTAAACGCTGCAAAAGTCGTGATTGCGCGCATACCACTGCACGAGATGGTCAGGTCAAAAGTGTCGCAGGTCAAGGGTCGAGGAGTGCCAAAATTGAAATAATTGGGCCCCAACATTTAGTCGTCTGCTGATCGGGTTATTCAATCTAAGCTGAAGCTCCAAATGGGTCGTCACGTTCTAGGTATCTCGGGCTTAGGAAGTGCTCCTAGAAACATGAAAAAGTCACAAGTAGTGTGGATCAACCAGCTTGCGATCCTATACTTGTGAGGGTCCAAAAAGGTCTGCGCACAATTCTGCTAACCAGTCATGAGGTAGCATACATACAAAAACAACCAAGGCAACAGGGTCTTGGAAGTGGTCGAGGTCGGAGGAGATAGGCATGATCTCTAATGGTTGGTGGTCGATGGAAGGAATGGACAAAAGGATGTGGCCGAGCTAACCTCAGAAGACCCCATGTCAACTGAGTGCTGCCTACATAGCCCTGGTCATAGGGCCTCAGGCCAATGTAGTTCTCCCTAGAAGGGAAGGAGGGTCAAAGGAATGAAATTGGTCGTGGTCAAGGGCAAGGTTATGGTTAAAAGAAGGAAAGAAGGTTTGTCCATCAGAGAGATGAACAAACGAGGGTGGTTGAGCTTACCCCAGAAGACAGTCATGTCATCTGAGTGCTGCCTACATAGCCCTTATCGTTAGGGCCTCAGACCAATGTAGTTCAGACAAAAAGGGTCCGAGTAATAGACAGGTGGTCAAAATGGTCGATAGATTGGTCATGGTTATGATGAAATGATGAGGGGAAGAGATGTTGCAGCCTTTTCCAAATGGTGTATTCCGCAACATTGGTCGAGAGGTCCTTCATCCCTAGCAATATTCCATATTCGTGATGGATGTATGCTAAAAATGAATTGAGGTCTATTTACGCTTCAGCAAGTATTGGTTTATGCTTAACATAAATTGCAGCGGGTCAATAGTTTCCATGTGTATTGGTGTCCATAGAAACTAGGGTGAATAGGTTATGAGGGTGGTCTGAAAAGAGAGTTGAGTTGATTGACAAGTGATGAAGGTGAATGTGACCAAAGTGCAGAAGAAGTGAAAAGCATATTGCTCTTTCATTGACAAGGACCAAAAAGATAGCATAGATAGGGGTTATGAGAGCCAAGAGCCCCATTCATGCGTGATGTCGTTGACCATAGTTATGTTAGAGCGGTAATCGAATCACTTTGACATTAAAGTGAGCTCGAAGTCCCTTGAGCAGGTGATAGGAGGAGGAAAGAGGGTAACCCATTTTAAGAGCAGAGATAACTATACCCCTTTTTATAGGAGACCCTGAGACAACTATAAGTCAAGTCCATGACTCATTTTTTTTTTTTGGCGCAGACTGATCAATGCGGGAAGCTTGCATAGAGATGTCATTTGCTTGGTGGTCAGTTGTGAATCTAATCAATGCGAGAAGCTTCTAAAATAGTGTTGTTTATTGCTAGATTAGTCATAGCCATCCTTCAAGGGAGTGGTCTAGATTTTTGTTTAATATAAGGGCTTTTGAATAGCTGTCCTTCGAGGGAGCAGTCTATTAATTACAGCAATGATAGTACAGCTATCCTTTGAGGGAGCAGTCTGCTTTTTGATTTTTATATTGATATAGTGACCATGGATATTGTGACATCTTGATTTATTTTTACAGAAATGTGAGTCGTGGACAAGATTATAGAAGGTCAAGGGCTCCCTTTTTATGAGGACAAAGCATCCATACAACATAAAAGGGTTATAGGAATTGTTAAGAGGAATAGGGTTGAAAGGAAGTAGGATTAAGAGGACGGGGATTGCTCAAGGGATGAGCTCAAGTTAAGTGTCAAGTGGATGAGTACTCAACTAGAAGTAGAACGGTCGCAGATGCAACGCATTAAGAGGCTCAGGTTCTGGGCGTCCATCAAGAGAAGATAGACGATAAGTCTCTGATCCATACTTGTGCGTAATAATAAAAGGTCTGAGCCAATTAGGAGCAAACTTGCCTCGTTTACTTTGCTCCATATTGGTCACGTGTTGATTGATGAGTGGATGTGAAGTTGGTTGATATGGTTGCTGATTGGTCGAGACGGGTTGAATGTTTTGATAAAAAGGTTGGTTGAATGTTTGGTTGAGATTTGGTCATTTGATAGTTGGTCAATGGTTGGTCGAGGATTGATTGGTTGGTATTTGGTCTTTGGTTGGGTCGAATGTTTGGTTGAGGTCGGGTTAAATGTTTGGTTGCTAGTTTGGTTGAGGCTAAGTTGAAAGAGTGATTGATATGTGGTCGAGACTGGGTTGGAAGGTTGGTCGAGGCATGGATGAAGGTTGAATTCCCCCAGCGGCTAGGGAGAATGTTTGACGGATTGGTTAAGGTCAGTTGAGGCTTAGTGGTTAGATGGATTGTGTTGATGTTGAATAAGGGGGTTAAAGGCAGCGAAGGGACCCTAGTCTGGCGTGGTGATCTCAATTTAGGTGACGAGGTTTGAGAAACACGGGTCGATGTTGATGATTTGTTGAAGAGGTGGTCAAGAGGATCCTTGGTGAGAAGGGAATCCTTTCTCTGTTGTTGACGAATGACAGCTTTAAGAGCGCAACAACGTTCGGTGTCATGTCCCAGAGTGTGATGATAATGGCAGAATTTAGAGTTGTCGAACCAAGATGGTCTTGATCCGAGAGTTGATGAGTGGGTCAGTATTGAAGGTTGATTGATGATGTGGTTGAGAAGAAGGGTGTCATTCCCAAGACATTGGCGAATGGCAACCTTGAGGGCACAACAATGCTCCGTGTCATGCCCAGGTGTACGATGATACGCACAAACCTGAGTGTTGTCAAACCAGGGGGGTTTTGGTCTGAGAGATTGATATGGTCTAAGTGGTGGGAGATAGATACGAGAGGACTGCAATAATTGCCGTAACAGCAAGGCATAAGAACCTGCTAACGGGTTTGTAGTAAGGGTTGATGATTTTGGTTTGAGAGGCATAAGATGCATATGTTGATGGTTTGGAGGAGATATAAGTCTGACGGGTTGATAGAATAATGGAGGTGACTTGCCTCTGTGAAGTATGGGAGTGGGAAGCACTCTGAATAAAGTGGATAGATGTGGGCCCAAGATTGAAGGTAATGACGAAGATAGGGGAGGAGGCCTCCAGTGTGGGTTAGTAGCCTTCTTTGGTTTGAGTTGAGGGCCACCTATATGCGAAGCGAGGTTAGATGTGGGGCGAACACCAAGAGGTTTGATCTCTTTGGGCATGATGGACGCCTGCGTGGGTTTGGACTTAGATGTAGACTGTTCTTCTCTCGATGGAGAAGAGATTAAAGGTGTGGGCTCTTTAAGTGGAAAGAGCTCTGGAGTAGTCATGGCTTCTGTGTGTGGTTGAGGAGTCAAAAAGGTATGATCATTTATGGATGATAAGAAGGATGAAGGTGAGGCAGTTGGTGTTGATGTGGTCAAAGCGTCCTCCAATATGGGAGAAGTCGATGGAGGATAAGTAGGAGACGGAAGTTCTTCACCATGTGGAGGAGGTATAGGGGAAGAAGGGTCTTCCACCTGTAGAAGAAGTTGGTCAGAGATAAGAGAAAAGATAGTGTCGATCGTGTGTATATCATGGTCTTGAGGGTCATTGATCATGGTTTGGGCATTGTCTTGAGTAGGCGGGTGATTAGGAAAGGGTTGCTTGAAGATGTCAAGGTTTTGATTGGGCGGTGCATTCGGGTTGTCTAAGATAAGATCCCCCTTGTCTAGCATGTCCTGGATGATGTTTTTGAAAGTTTGGCATTGATCCGTGTCATGGCCTTTGACACGGTGATAGTTGAAGAAGTGGTTTTCCCTTTACCATGCAGGGATAGGTGTTGAGGGGTCGAATTGATGTGGTCGTATTGAAGGGAGATTGAGGACCCCCTGCTTGACGAGTTTTTCCAAGACAGAGGCATATGACTCCCCAATTGGAGTGAATTGACGCTGTATGGATTGACATTGAAAATGTTTATTGATGTAGTCTAATGTTGAAGATGTTGGTCGGTTGGTTATTGTTGAAGATGATGGTCTAAAGATGACAGTGTTTGCCGACCCCTTGGATTGAGAGTGGGCAAAAGAAGGTTTGGAAGAAGAATGGTCATTGGTTCTTGTGTTAGTGTTACACAATTTGACCTTATCTTCTTCAATGGCGCGGAGTTCAAGCTTTCGAGCCATGGTGAAGGCCTCGTCGAAAGTGTGGAATGTTTGAACCCGCAAGGTGGACGAGATATGGCTGACACATGCTCGAGAAAAGAGCTCAATGAGCTCGGGTTGAGGCAAGGAGAAGGAGAGCTGGTTAATCAGGCCTCTCCAACAGGCGACAAAATTGACTATTGATTCGTCGTCAAATTGCCTAATGGAGTAAAGGTCTGTGATCGAGACTTGTTTAGTGATATTGATAGAAAAATGGTCAACGAATAGTTGGGCGAGTTGAATGAATGAAAAGATAGAATGTCTGGCAAGAGAGCTATACCAGTCAAGGGCAGAGCCAGAAAGAGACATAGGAAACGTGCGTAAAAGTAACGCATCGTCGTGGGCGATAAGGTAACAGGCATGTCTGAATGCCCGTAAGTGTTGTTGTGGGTCTTCCTTACTCTGAAAGTGAGTAAATTTAGGAAGCTCCCAATGGTTGGGGTATGGTCGGATAGGGACAGAAGGATGGATGGGCTCGTTGTAAATCTAGTCATATGAAGAGACATTGCTTGAATTGGAGATAGAAGCTTCGAGACTGGACATTTTATCCATCAACATCTTGATGACGTCTGCTGATGGATTGGTGGACGGAGTGCCCCCTAGGTTGTAAGGTGCTTGAAAGATGCTAGAAGAGGCGTACGACGTAGTCGGTTGTACCAGTAAGGGTGCAACGTACGGATGACTAGTCGCAGGGGCAGAAGTAAAGGCTAAGGGTGGTTGGGTTATGAAGGTAGAAGGCATAGGCTGACCAGATATCGCCAAAGGAGGTTGTGTAGTGGCATGGGCAAAAGAGGAGGTAGGCACTCCTGCATATATGGGCACAAGAGTGTGAGGGGTCGAGACAATCAAGTTCTGGTATGATGTAGAACTTGGTTGAATTGCAGGTGGTTGAGGGGGTAATGAAACCCCAATGGAGGTTGGTCTAAAAATAGACGAGGAGGCCAAACTTTGCGTATAGGCCATGGTTGGGTTAACAGTTGAGGTGAAACGCTGAGTCGTAAAAGGTTTGGTGGTGAATGGTGTCAATGTCGTTACCACGTCACCCGAGAGGTCTCGCGTTGGGTTTCTTGTGAGATAGTTTTGAAGGGCTGCGGTATTGAGGTCCAAGAATTGTGCAAAATCTTGGTCCCCTTCTGGGATGATAGGCGTCTGGGTCGGAGATGGTCTAGTAGGAGTTCTTTCGGTTTTCGAGTTGAACTCCATTATAAGATTGGTTATAGACGGGGTAGACAGAAGAGGATGATGTCTAGCGTGGTCAAGAAGAGCCTTGGTTTGACTATGAGTCAGAACCATTCAAGGCAAGGAAAGGTACGTCCTCACAAGCTCAAACAAGCAGATAAGAACTAAAAAAGGATGAAGACACAAGCAGATCCTAAAACCCTAGAAGTAAATTATTAGGATTATAGTGACTTATGCCTTAGAATGTGTGTAGAGGAAGGTTGGCTTTGTGAGTCAGGTCCTAGAAGAAGTAGTCTATGGATGGTTTCGGGTTTTGTTATGGTGCTCAAAAGTCTATGTTAGGTTCGGTACACAACCTGGTGCTAAGGAGCAAGCTCCCCTCACTTCACGATTCCAGTGGTTAGCTGGTTTCGCTTAGCCAAAATATACCTTGCCTATAGTTTAGACTCTGCCAGAGAACAGAGTGGGCTTTCCCCTTGGTGATGAAATCCAAGTGAGATCGCCGGGACGGGTAAGGTATCCACTGGGGGATGCAATCCCAGTCGGGCCTTGTCTCAGGTAAGTTAAAATGTTTGTTTTGTGCAGGTGGTTTGGTCGTGTAACATCAAGTGATCTAGATTAATATGCGGTTTAATTACTATGTGTGATCTAAGAGATGCAGGCAAACAGAAATGAATGCAAAGTGTTTTAATGCCCAAGTCGAAATGTTTGTTCGTATGAAGACGAATAGAGAAAGAGTCGAAGAATATGAGTTTTAGCTAGTCTAGAAGTGCAAGAAAGAAAAGAAAAGTTCATTTTAGTCCTGCTTATGATGTCGTTTAAGAAGAGATGAAAGGAGGTGAAAAGGAAGGAATCTAATACACCTATATGAATGAAAGAAAGAACCCAAGGAAGGCCCTAGGATCCCACTGGGCGTGCCAGAATGTTTCTATGCAAAATTGCTTTCTACATTCAAAGAAGAAATAAGAAACTAAAAGAAATGGTCAAGGCTAGAAGATACCTGATAAAGTCGTGCGCACCGAAATCAGACATTGGAAGATTCTCCTCTTTGGCTGTGGAGGAATGACACCTGCGAAGAAAAGAGACTGAAACATGGAAAAATGTTAGTCAAAGATATGGTGGGCTGTCAGGCGAACGCCCGATCCTGGAAGTACGAAGACTTCCTAGAAGGATATCAACCCACTGATAAAAAAGTAGAATATTAGACTAAAGTAGATAAAATGGAAGATAAAAATGACAGAAATAAAGGACAAAAAATAAAACATATACCTGATAATGAAGTAAAATGTTCTGTGGAGTCGCCGATGTCGATCTCTGTGGTGCCGGCGTCGGTTAGGGAAAGTGCCGACGTCGGTTAAAGTGCCGGCGTCGGTCGGGGTAGTGACCGGCGTCGGTCGGGGCAAGTTCTGGACAGAGTCTGGATGAGTTGCAGAAGGTCTGGTAGAGTCGAGATAGGGTTTGGTCAAGGTAAGGACAGGGTCTGGACAGGGTCTAAACAAGGTCTAATCAAGGTAATGTCGAGTCTGGACAGGGTCTGGGGGTTTTGGTTGAGTCTGGACGGAGTTATAGACTGGGATAGTGGGCAGAGATGTAAGGAAGGGACTCAGGGCTCAGGTTTACGGTCTGAAGGTCTGAGATGATAGAAATAACAAACAAATAATAATCAGAAAGAAATAAAACAAACAGAGTAAATACTTACCTGCCAGAAGACATGATAAAAGCCATGATTGAAGTTGTTGAAGCGTTGCCGTAAGTTGATCGAAGCGAATGCAGATTGGTTGAATGCTGGAGTTGATTGATCGCCAGAGTTTGTGAATATCCGAGTTCGGGGGTCGATTGATTGATTGATTAGTTGATTGATCAGCCTTCAGGATTGACCGGCGGATGCTGATGAAGGCAAGGGGCGGTTCGAGAGATGGTTCAATAACCGTTTGAGAAATCGATTGGGAACTAAATGATAACTGATAACGGATAACGGTAAGGTGACTGACGTCGGTAGGATTACCGACATCGGCCGATAAGTGACCGACGTCAGCGACATCGGCCAGGTAACGACCATCGTCGGCAGATTCACAATGGGGATAGAGTCTAGCTTTAGCTCTGTGCTCATTTTTACATGCTGCCAAGGTCAAGGCTAATGGAAAAAGTGATCGACAAGGGTTAAATAGGCGAAGAAGAATAAGATGGGGGATGACCAGGGGAGTCGACACGATTTCAGTGTCTACACAAGAATTAATCAGATCAACAAGCTGATAAAGAGAAAGTAGAGGAGTGACCTCAACTAGAAGTTTCAATTGCTAAGCAGGGATCAACTCTTCCTTTCTAGCCAAAGGGCCTAGTGATTGCAAGAAAGGTAAGTACCCCAAATGCCCCTACACCTTTTACTTAAAACTCGCATTCTAGTTCTCCCCCCTAAAACTCAAAAAGATGAGCTCTTATCCTCTGTACCTAGTTCATTTCTAGCATTTGACATAATTGATCATATTAAGAAACCCAAAATTCAAATGTTTAAATTTGAATTCCTTCAGTCCTATCCTAAACAATTAGATAAATTGGTTCAGTGTGTTAAAAACCAAAATGTTCTATTGAACAAGCAGTTCCCAAAGTGACACATGATCCCCCCAAGGATGCATCCACCAGGAACAATCTTGTCATTTCCCCTCCTGTTGCTCCTAGTAGGACTGAACCTTTTTATGTCTCATTGCTAATAAATGGATGGTAGCTGAATAATTGCATCATTGACTTTGGAGCTTTAGACAATGTCATGCCTACTAAAGTAGTTGAATCCCTTGATCTCACACTAACCAAGATGTTTGGTAGATGTTTCTCCATGGAGAACACACAAGTGCCAATGCTGGGGTAAATAAAAGACACCCAATTTGCATTTGCTGCCTTTCCAGATAGAAGAATCAAGATGATTGTCTTGGTAGCAGATGTCCTAACATCATATGGTATCCTTCTTGGGTGGAATTTCTATAGGGATGTTGGTGGTGAATTGAGCATGGATTTATCAGAGGTGAGGATTCCAGTCAAAGGTGTCATGAAGAGGCTGCTCCTTGAAAAAGAAGAAAAATACGTAGTTACCCAGACCTCAGCACCTGAAGCTCAAATCCTATTTGAGTCTTCAAGCATGGGTAACTACTTTCTATTCATAGATGAAGTTCATGAGGCATCTGATGAAGCTCCTACAGGTGACAACCTGGGAATGCATTCAGTTGGAACAATAGAGGAATTAACTAAGCACAAGGCAAGTGTGGAAGTATCTCCACCCTCAGATGAAGAAGAATCCAAAAGAAAATCATTATCAAATGAGGTATGGATTCTTGAATTTGATGGCAGCTACTCCTCCACCAGTTTAAGAGGTGAGGTTTTGTTAATATCTCCTCAAGGAGATATTTTTCATTCATATTATAAGTTACAATTTAGCAACACTAATAACACAATCGAGTATGAATCTCTATTGTTGGGATTAAAAGCTACTAGGGAAAAAGGCATCAAACTCCTTCATGCTAAAGGAGATGCTGAATTAGTGTTTTATCAGGTGAGAAACTTGTATCAAACCAAGAATTAAAGATTGTGCCACTACCATAATCTAGTCTGGGATCAACTTGAAAATTTTGATGCTTTTAGCATCTCTATAGTTCCCAGAGAATTCAATGATTGGGCTGATGCACTAGTTGTTTCAGCTACTCTCTTGATCCCCCACCTAGACTTTAAAGGAGACAGGTACACTGTTGAGCTAGTCTTTAGACCAAGTGTGCCTAATAATGCCAGTCATTGGTAGGTATTCAATAATGACAGTCAAATCATTGCCTTCTTGGAGCAAAAGGATAGCTTCAAATGGCTACATTTTGAAGGCAGTGAACCTCAAGAGCCTGAACCAACTCCTGAATCAATTTCAAGCACAAGTGAGGAGTTCTTGCAACTGAAAAGGAATAAAACTCCCAAAGGCCTTGTTTTCCTTGAGAATCTATTTGATAACTATGATAGATTCATCAAACAATAGTAAATGGATTCAAGCTCCTCCTAGGAGTTTGATCAAGTAAATATGGGAACCAAGGTAGACCCCAAGATGGTGAACATTGGGAAATGTTGTACTCTTGAAGAGAATTTCAAGTTCACCACTTTGCTCAAAAAATACATGGATGTCCTAACATACTCCTATGATGACCTAAAATCACTCTGGCCTGATGAAATCTGACACAACATTCCTCTCAAAGCTGATTCAACACCTTATAGGCAAAAGTCCTAGCATTATAATCCAAAAATATCAAGTACTATTTTATCTGAGATTTAAAAAATGCTGAATGCCAGGATAATCTTCCTAATCCATCATTCCACCTGGATTGCCAATATAGTGCCTATAAGGAAGAATAATGGTGAAATTCACCTTTGTGTGGATTTTAGAAATTTGAATCAAGCATCCTTGAAGGATAATTATCCTTTGCCAATCATGGTTCAAGTGCTATAGACAATGATGGGCTCAGAGATGTTATCAATGCTAGACAAATTCGCAAGATATAATTAGGTTGAAGTTGGTGAAGCAGACTAGCATAAGATTGCTTTCACCACACCCTGGGGCACATTTACATATAAGAGAATGCCTTTTGGCTTAATAAATGCTGGTGCTACCTTCTAAAGAGCAATGGACCTTACTTTCAAGGATGAGATGGGTAAGTTCATCATAATTTATCTTGATGACTTGACTGTCTTCTCTAAGCATCACCCAGATCATGCGAGCCATTTGCAACAAGTGGTGGAATGTTGCCACTAGAATGGCATTTCCTTAAACCCCAAGAAGTCAGTTTTTGGAGTAACAGAGGGGAAACTTCTTAGACACATCGTGTCCAAAGGAGGCATAAAGATTGACTCAGACAGAGTCAAGTCTATCCAATAACTTTCCTTGCTCACAAGTAAGACCGTTATTCATTCTTTCTTTAGAAAGGTGAACTTCTTACAGAAGTTCATCCCTGAGTTTGCCAAAAAGACTAGGCACATTGTAAACATGATGAAAGGAAAGGCCACCTTTAGCTGGATTAAAGAAGGAAAGTTAGCATTTGAGGATATCAAGACTACCATTGCCCATGATCCAATTCTGGCTTGCCCAAACTATAACAAATAATTCACCATTTGCAGTTATGCTTATGAACATATGCTTTCAGCCATTCTGATTCAATAGAATAAAGAAGGTATGGAATCTCCCATTTCCTTCATGAACTATCCTCTTAAAGCTCACGAGCTGAAGTACTCAAATATGGAGAAGCACACTTATGTAATGGTGAAGGTAGTGAAACATTTTCATTTCTACATCTTCAATTCTCAAGTTACTGCCTTGGTCCCCAACACCATAGTGAAATCTATACTGACTCAGTAGGAGTTTGGGACAAAGAGAGGTAAGTGGGTCACTAAGATCTAGGAGTTTGATATGATCATCAATCCAATGAAGCTAGTGCGTGGGAAGAGGATATGTCAACTGATTACTAATAACAAGCCATGGGGAATAGAGCATGAAGAACCAGAAGTGGATGACTCACCTACAGTCCTCTTTGTCTCCACCACAAATGAGTGGTATTCAGGTATTGCTCATTTCCTTACTTATGGTGAATGTCCTACAAACCTATCTTATAAAGAAAGGAGGACCATCAAGTTGAAATCCACTAATTTTGTCCTCTAGGACAATAGCCTATACAAGAGGAGCCTTGATGGAACATTTCTTCGCTGTGTGGATAAGGAGCAGAAAAGTTGACTTCTAGAGTCCTTCCATAATTTGGCTTGTGGAGGACATTTTTTTTCTCTTGTGACTGCTCATAAGATCTTACAGGCTAGGTACTACTAGCCAACTCTCTTTTAGGATGCATACAAGTGGGTCAAAAAGTGTGAGCCATGCCAGCAGTTCATCAGAAGACCCAGGTTAGCTGCCCTACCTCTTAAGCTAGTAGTCATAGAGGAGCCTTTCTAGAAATGGGGAATTGACTTTATTGGTGCTGTAAACCCATCATCAAGTGATAGACATGATTATGTCCTTACATTAATAGACTACTTCACCAAATGGGTGGAAGTTGTTCCAACCAAATAGGCTACTTTAGAAGTAGTCTGCAATTTCCTCAAAGAAAACATCATGTCCAGGTTTGGGGTCCCAATCAAAATTGTCACCGACAATGTAGCCTATTTCACTTCCTAGGAGATTACTCAATTTTGCTTCTACTATGGAATTACACTCTCCCACTGTTCTAATTACTTTCCACAAGGGAATGGACAGGCTGAATCAAGCAATAAGAACCTAGTGACTATCATCAAGAAGTTGGTGGATGACAACCAAAGGATGTGGCATAGAGCATTGGTTGATACTCTATGGGTAGATAGAATTACACCCAAGAGGGCAATTGGTATGTCTCCCTTCTAACTTCTTTATGGTGTCAATGCTGAGATACCAATCTCCTTAGAATTTCTAGTATTGAATTTGGCTAAGGTGGTTAAAGATCAAACGTATGAGAGCTCACTTGATAAGAGGATCATGTGCCTTGCTGAGTTGAATAAGCACAGAACTGCAGTGGTGGACCGAATTGCCACCCATCAAGGTTTGGTGAAGAAGCTCTTTGACCAAAAAGTAAAGAACTGTGATTTCTAGATTGGAGATCAAGTCTTATTGTGGGACAAGAGAAGAGAACCAAAGGGGATGCATGGAAAGTTTAATTCCCTATAGAGGGGCCCTTTCACTATTCATCAGCTCAACAGTGAAAATAGTTTCCTATTGAAATATCAAGATGGCACTCTCTTTTCTCTGCCTCATAATGGGAAACATCTGAAGCACTTCAACTCTTGAAGTATCAAGTGACTTCTGCTGTACATATGTATGTTTGTATAGTCTTCTCTTTCTATTTTATTCTTTTCATTTTCATCTCTTTTTGGGCCTTTATTTTTGGGTAGCATGACTCCATGGCCCAATGGCACACTTCAAGGCACTGGAGATTCTAGTTTCTACTCCCCTCAGCTATTCTGAGTTGTCATCTAAAGGAAGTTCCCCAATAGGAGCCAGTTGTAGTCCCCCAAAAATGACTTCTTATTTTTGGGACAACATATGAACTATTTTGGCTTTGCAATACAAAAATTGTCTCTTCTCTTTCCAAAAATTTGTTTTGAGCTTTCAAATTCCTCATTTTTCAAGATTTTTTAGTAAAGGGATTAGCAAACTCAAAAGGTTCAAGGGTTCAATGGGTTCAAGGCTCAACATCATTAGTAGGAGTTGAGCGCACCTGGCAAAGTTCAAAGTTTAACCATTTCTAAGGTTTTGTGGCTACGAACACTTAATGAGTCTTAAAAGCTTAAACCATTGAATTGTTGAACCTTGAACCATTTTGGTTCATCGATTCAATGTGTTCATCATTCAATTAGTTCAATGCATAGGTTCAAAGATTGCCTTAGTTAAGGAAAGATGCGTGCAAAAGAAAGAGTCAGGTGGATGCTACCAAGTGTCATCAACCAAGCCCATTTATGCTTTATTTTAGAGAAGTGGTAGAAGGTGCCATGTGTCCCTTTTGAAAACTTGTCGAAAGCCACCACATATCTGCATTTGTGTGACTACTAAAAATATTTGGACCACGCCACATGTCAGCATTACAACTCAGTAAAATGCAACATGTGTCGGCGTTCACTTCTCAGAGTTTTGTATAAAGTTGAAGGGTTCCTTTTGATAAAGCTTCTTTGAGAGTTTCATAGAGGGTGATAAGTGGAAATCATAGAAGGCTTCACTTTGTGTTCCTAAGAGTAGCAGACTATGCCACATGTCCCATGCAGAGAGTGGTGGAGGTCGATGAGTGTCATTGATTGTGAGAGCTTAACTAAGCCCTAATCATTTCTATGGTTTTTCAAAGGCCCAAAAAGGTAGATATTGCCAAGTGTCAACAATGGAAGATGCCATGTGTCTCTAGTTAAAAGTGGTAGAAGGTGCCACATGTCATAAAAAGAGGATACTCACAATGCAGAGGCATGCATGAAGCCAAAGAAAGGATTTCCTTTAGACAAATTGTCTGAAGGAAATAAAGGACCAACAGCCCACCAGAGAAATCAAAGGCCCAAAGGCCACTTGGAAGATTGTGAAGGGTAGATGCCCTTGCGAGGGGGACACTTGACACATGACCTAAACCTTTTTAAGACCCCAAAGGGCATGTTCCCTTTAGGAAAGGTTTGAGACTCAAAGTGTGGAACCCACTGCGTGTCCCTACCCAGTGTAGTGGAAGCTTCCATGTGTCTGCATTTGCATCACATCAAGATGACAGGCTTGTAGATGTCAAATTTAAAGCGACTAGTTAGTTGTTAACCTTCAATAGAGGAAAGACCTGTGAATGCCAAATCAGTTGCATTTAAGTGTTTGTTGATTTTTGTGGACTCAAAAGATGAACCTAGATGCATTTAAAAAGCCTAAGGTTAGGGTCAAGAGAAGGAAGAGGTAGAGAGGGAAACTCAGTAGGAGTTACTGTCAGTAGGTGAAGCAGTTCATCGAGTAGATATTTGGTGTCTGTTAACATTGAAAGCATCATTTATTTGTCCCCTTAGAGGTAAAGGTAGAGTAGACAATTGGATGGCTAAACAAGTGAATGAATGAGTGATTTAGGCTAAGGAGAAGGCACTAGAGATGAATCAACATGCCACAGTTAACGTAGCCACCCTGCTCTGGCATGGTCCTTCCTAACAAGATCAAGAATGCATCTAAGGTGTTGAATGTGCTGAATGGGTCACTCCATGGGAGAAAGTGCCAAGCCTCCCTCAGCCCTCTATATAATGTAATCTCTTGTATCATTTGAAGGGAGATCTTCCCGTTACCAGAAGCAAAGCTCTACCCAAATTGAAAGGCAAATATTGAGACATTGAGCTCAGATTGTAGTTCATATTATTTTATTTGAATGAGAAAGCAAGTGACTTGTAGACTTTGTGCTGTTATAGCTTGTGCTATTTTAGGAAATTATTTTTATGTCTATTTCCTAGGAACACTCCTGTTTATTTGATCTAACAAGCAAAACTAGCAGAAGTAATCAGGAAGGTGTCATGAAGCCAACTACTTTCAGACTTTGCACTATCATAGTTGTCTTTAGTGTGTGTTTTTATTTTCTATTTCTATGTAAAAGATGTTGGGATGACTTTGTGCCCTCATTGTCTTTCATATCCCCCTCTTGGGCAGTCAAGGTGGAGACTTTGTGCTACATCTTAGATTTTTGGTTACTACACCCTTGGCACCCTGTTACTTATCCTACCAAAAAGAGTCCTATTGTTTGCAAGAACAAGCACTTCTAAAAGAAGAGAAGTGCCTTATGTCATTTCACTAGAATTTCTACTATCCAAGAAGGGATCTAGCTCTTGGCTGAATGTTCCTTCTGAAAGAAGAGAAGTACCTTCACCAATCACCTAGGATTTCTCATTTGATCTATGAGCATCAGCTCTGAAAAAAGAGAGATGGATGGTTTATCCCACCCCTATGTCTTACTTTCTACTTATATAGTATATAGCCTCTGCATATTTAATAGGGAACCTCCCCTTGATGAGTGGAGAGATTTGTCCCTGGTTGATGTAGTAAAGCTGATGACCAATCTTCCTATGCTGTGGTGATAGGAACTATTTTGGTCACCAGTTACCTGGCCAATAAAATATTCACCCAATAGATAGAACAAGTTATCATACTATTCTATATAACAATGCATTTTAAATATGGTGTCAAATATCATAATGTGTATTGACAGATGACCATATAGTAAGGAAACTTCTAAATGCATTCTAACTCTAGTATTAAGGTATGCTATGTAACTAAAATCATGAATTAGTTTTGGTGACTTGTAGATTTTATAAAACCCACATATACCGATTTTCTAATGTTCATTCATATTTCTAGGATTAGACAAGTGATCTCATAGACTTTAAATCTCATCTATCCATTTTATATACATATGATAATATCACTATTCAACAATTATGAGTCCAAATTAGGACCTGATGTTAATTCCAAAGGTTTTATGTATGTCAAACATAAATAATGTTGTCAATCAAGGCATAACCCAAAGGTAAAATTTGATTATTGGAATAATGATCTAATTACAAATATCTAACTTCCTAAAGTGTTTGATATCAAATAGAATATGAAATTCTAACAAAGAGCTTAGAATTTAAAGTAGTTCCCATCTAAATGATATTCAATTAATTATCATGGGTTTACCTATTTAGCTTTCACTATCTTTGATTTTATTATCCCATGTTGAATTAACATACTATTGTGTGATATAGGTTCCCAACATCAAAAGGTTTTTTTCATATGTAGTTGTGTTTATTGATCAACTTACATAGTTATTTTATGATTTATCTTAAATATATAAACACACAATCCTTAATGTGTCATGCTATAATTTCCTACTTAAAGGCAATATATCACTTTGCTAAAGATAATATGCCTATAAATAAACCCAAAATAAGATAAATTATGTCTAAATCCAAATCAAAATTTAAATGTTCAAAATTCAATGCCATCATCATCTTAACGAGTTTCCAAATCTATCTTAAGGTTAAACATCCCAAACTATAATTAAGTTTTTTTAGAAATAATCATCCCAAAACCATGATTTGATAGTTGGTCAAGGTCTCAAATTTCCTGAAATGAGTTTAATACCCAACAAGGGTTAATAATCCCATGTAAATTTAAAAATGTCCCACTTATTATTATTAAGTCACTCAAATGCATTGGGTTGTTTATGTCCAATATTAAGGTTTTCATAGTTTGGTATTAAATTATGGAAAATAAGTGAAGATGAGTGTTATTTTATCAAATGATAATACTATTAATAATTTTTCCACCCATTTAAAAAAATTATTATCAAGATGTATTAATGCAATGATTCATCATGTATCCAAAAGGAGATTATGAATTCTTACAATAAATACTAATAATTCACAGCCTTATATTTTCCCAATATTTTATAATTCAGAAGACAGTGACAAAGTTCAGATGAATTTATCTCCTGGAATTATAACTATACTAAAGACTTAAATTTATGAGTCATATCTACTTGTGATATTTAGATTATTAAGATCAAGATATATATATTTCCATAGTCCTATTTTTTAATAAAATACATTCAATCCAAGTGAAGGTCTTGAGACCCATATATTTGCATGACTCATATCACATATTATTAGTGTCCCATTCCACTTATGTGGAGTGTGAATCACATAATACCAATGCAAAGGTTGATAACATAAACAAAACAAGGTTTCAAATTATTTGAAAGGTAAACAAATCTTAAAGTCTACATCTCAAAACATCTATCATGATTAAACCACACATCTATGCTTGTGAGATATTAAAGCTCCCATATGTGATATTTAATTACCCATTGAGTTCCCTAAGACTATATTCAATTTTGATATCTTAACATAATGATACCAATATATCATTGATGTATACTGACCTAGATTAAATTTTTAATTATTCATAATAGTATCATTCTTATCAGAGACTTTAACAAGACCAATTATGAATATTTTTAGACATGTTGATTAACATTGTTTTCCATTTTTTTCCTTTTATGGATCTATGCATATTGTGGTCCACATTTGATAATTTTTTAAAATGGTATCAATAGGTGTGTTGTCCTTATTGTACTTACAAATGTATAAAATCCTTCATTATAAAATAATTAGATTGGGATATATCCCCTGATTATATTGATATAGGTATTCAAATAGAAATATGGGAGCATTTGTATCAAACTTTAAGTGAGGATTATTTTAGGTCAAATGTTATCAAACCAATAATCACTAAGTCATCTAAAAATGGAAAGGTTTTCCACTAGGGTTTTACTAATTAAGAGTTATACCAAGATTCATAACTATAGATGATGTCAAAGGATATTTAATAAATGTTTCTCTCCTTAATCTATTTTTAATGATTGACTGGGTAGTCTAATAAAATGATTCCTACAACTATTTAGGAAATAAATATCTTAGTAGGTTTAATATACCTTTGATACATAAAGTGTAGTGAATATAGTTTTGTTTGCAAATTTTGCCCTGGGATAACCATAATTCACTTTTGTATAACATAGGGTTTTAACTTATATTAATGAATATTTTTTTTATTTGATCAGTTAAAGACCAAGTTGAAGGGGCCTATTCCCTTTACAATAGAGCACCAAAAGATAGACATGACATAAAAACAAGACAAAAAATGGATAAAACATGAACTAGGTAGCTAAAAACCCTTGCCACCAAACTTATGCCAAGATTTAGCCAAAAAAGTACAGACCCGACAAAAAGAGAGAAAAAAATAGACTATTTTTATTCAAAATAAAATACCAACTACTTGGTCTCTTTACCATCACCTTTGTTATTCCTTCCTCTAGTATGAATTTCAATGAACTGATCCTTGTCTTTATCTTATCTTTAATACTTGATGTTGGTAGACTAGATCTCTACTTTCTCCTCCTTAAGAACCTAGTTGACCTCCTCGTCTTTATTATTATGATTTAAATTGTTACCCTATGGAGTATGAACTAAATGATACTTTCTCAAATTAAAGGTAGTCATCTCTTGACTCAAGAGCCCTTTTAACTTGTCAAACTCATCCTTAATTTTTCTACATATAAGATTTTAGATAGAGATTTTTGTGTGCAACTTTTGAAAGGAATTAAAAATCTCCACCTTGTCATTGGAAGTGGGAACCCCTCTACCTATGCTAGCTATCATGTATACAAATATTGGACTCCCCATATTTGGTTTGGGGTCCTTTTGTGCCTGCTTAGTAGAGTCCCTAGCATTTTTTCCTCTTGATCATTCTTAGAATTTGACTTGATAAAATGATCTTCCCCCTCTTCAATGTTTTCCTTCTCATTAGGAATATTGATTACCTTAGTGAAAATCTTGGATGACTACAGTTCCCCCCACTTTATCATCAATAAAATCAAGCCTTGGTGAATTAAATCAGTTGATGGGTATCTCTTAAAATTTAACATCGAGACCTCCTATGATTGCAATAGGAAAAATGAAATGTTGATTATATAACCTTTGAAATGATTCAAAAAAAGGAAGTGATAGGAAAAAATCATAATGTATTTATCTTATAAGGTTATATACCTCATAATTTGGAGATAGACTTCGGGCCATTTCCTTGGTAAATCTGACCTCATGAAACCCTTTTAAGACAAAATTTTGGGTTTCTTTTTTACTTTTAAAAAAAAATGCCCATGAGTTCCTCCTTTCTCTTCTTGTCCTTGAAATATTTGATTCCATTATAGTCCATCCTAGTGGTTTCACCAATGAGCTCCTCTGAGATCAATATTTTCAAGCCATACATTCAAACTTTATGGTCTTTCCAGCCATAAGAAAGTCCATAAAAAGCCCTGTGTCATGCCTAATAAGACATTTGATGAAGGGATCCAAACCAACTTTGACCATTTTATGCCATACATATTCATTTTACTAAACATCGAAGTAAGAAATAGATTCTAAATGATCTCTATCCCCACTTATTTTGTATTACAGACCTCTACCACAAACCACGTTATTCAATTGCTTAGTGAAATAGAAGGATGTATTACAGAAAGGAGAGACAAAATCAAACATGTGAAGTGAGCTTAGAAAGACCCAAACATGAAAGAACATAATGATAATGCCTTTTCATGTATTAAACTTAGTAATCTCAGTCTAGATTTGTGTCATCATTAAATAAACTATCATAACCAAGTGAGGTGTGTCCTTTTTTTCCAATTCAATAATAAGAATAACATCATCTTGAAATTCACTCTCATGCCAACTAATGAAATCACTCTTTTGGACCCCAATGTTATCCATGTAATTGGCACACCTATTACCCTCCCTATAGACATGAATTATGGAGACCCTTTGAAGTAGGTCAAAAAAAATTTCATGTCATCAATGATCCTAAAAATATTCCAAGAAGAGAGGGAAAGGCCTTTTAGATAATTAATCTTTTTCATTGAGTCTCTTTCAATTTTTAGGAATTCTATGCCAAAATTTATTGCCATTTCGATGCCCCAAAAACACCACTTTAGATTTTAAGACATAATTTGTTTGGATACCCAATGGGCCCACATAAGCCACTCTGATATTCCTAAAAGAATCCTTGATCACCCCTCCTTCTCCCATTAGGCCTAGGTTCCCTTTCGTAGCCCCATTGAATTTCATCTTAAACCGGGATGGAAGGGGATGCTTCCATATGAATTTAGACCTATAAACCCACTTCACTTGATGTTTGCCAAGAATAACAAGGTTGAGGTTATTAAAAATCTTAGAGAGAACATGGGAGCTAGGTTGGTCAAAGGAGGAGGCAAAAGAAGACCAATTTTCATGAATAAAGGCCAAGATCTTCTTGAAGGTGGAGGGAGGATTGGGCCTATAGTTCTAAAAAATACATAAATTCCTAGCTTTCCAAATTCCCTAAATTTTTTTTGGAAGATATATATTCCATAAAAAATTTAACAGTGGAGAATCCCATGGTGGCTTCCATTGAGTAATTAGGTCCTTAATGGATCTAGGGGTAACCCAAGAAAAGTTAGACTTACTGACGAAAAACTTAAAAATGGAAGAAGCAAAGGAATAGGAAATGAACAAATGTTCGATAGATATAGCTTCCTATCTATAAAGACTACACCTATTGGGAAAAGGAATGCCCCTTCATACTAGATTGTCCATAATTAAAATCTTTTTTTGAGTTTCCAACCAAAAGAAAACATTGATTTTGGGGATGAGATTTTTAACCCAAAGATCATTCCAGTTATCATCAGATTCCACCTGATCCCAAAGGGAGACAACCAAATTTGATAGAGTAGAGACCATTGGAATCATGTTTCCAAATAAGAGAATCCTCCTTCAAGAATAAGCTAATATGAATACATTAGAGGGAAAAGTTTAAATCATGTAAGAGATTGTCTTGCTACTAATTCAGGTCATTTTTTATGAGAAGTTTCCACTTCTTTCTTCTGTTAATCTCCTCCCAATAATCTGACACCTTAGGGGCAAAGGTTTCTTTAAAGAATGATATCAAATCTAAATCTTGGAAGGAGGAGGCCAAAGTGGATTTGATCTAGGGATATTTCTATAAGTCCAATTTATTGCCCCTACCAACATTCCATTTGAGACCGTTGATGAGAAGATCCTTACTAGCTTTCAAAGCTTTCCAAAATTCTTAACCATTATCTATACCAATTTATAAAAGAAAGCAATGGCCTTCCCCAGACTTTAAGTATTTGGCCTTAATAATCTTGGTCCACTGGTTGTCTTCTTTGATCACCCTCCATCCTTGCCTTGCCAAAAGGGCTTAATTCATGGATCCAAATCTTCTTAACCCTAACCCTCCTTTTAAAGTAGGGAGACAAGCTTTATTCCAAGAGATGAATGGAAACCTAAATCTCTCCTTAGATCCTCTCTAAAGGAAGTTTTTTTGGATATGTTCAATTTGATCAACAATCTTACTAGGGATAACAAATAAAGACATGAAATAAATTGGGATGATTTGAAGTGAGCTCTTCAAAAGCTATAATTTTCCATCTTGGGATAGTAGATTCCCTTTCCATCTTGATAATTTTTGTTGAATCCTATCAATGAGGGGGTTTCAAAACTCATGAAGAGAGGAGTACTTAGATAATAATAATGGAGGTTCTTAATGACACATCCAAGAATATTGGAAATTTTGACTTGAAGGTTGAGTGGGGTGTTGATGGAAAAAAGATAACTTTTATGGAAGTTGATGCTTTACCTAGAAATTGCTTCATACATTTCAAGAATTTTCCTAAAACACCTTGCTTTAGTAACCAAGGATTCACCTATCATTAACATATCATCTAAAAAAAATTGATGGGTGAATGGGCTGATGTTAAGAGTAGTTATGATTCCTTTGATAATTTTTGAAGTTCTCACCTTGACAATAAGCCTACTCAATGTTTTAGCTAGAATGATGAACAAATACAGAGAAAATGCATCTCCATGTCTAAGACCTCATCCTGATCGGAAGAAACCCCTAGTAACCCCATTAATAATGATAGAAAACATGGGGGTAGTTATGAAAGAGGATATCAAATTTATGACAGATTGTTTGAAGCCAAATTTGAGCAAAATATTATCAAGAACTTGCCAAGAGACCCTATCACAGGCCTTGTTCATGTCAAGTTTGAGGAACATGCCTTGCCAGTTGGATTGAGACATTGAATGGATGGTTTCATGGGATATGATGATTTCATCCAAGATCTATCTTCTAAAAATGAAATCTCCTTATTGGTCATAAATCATTTTATCCAACAAAAGTTGGATTTTTAGAGAAATCCCTTTAGTGTAGATTTTATAAAATGTTGAACACAAGTTGATGGATCTAAAATATAACATTTGAGAGGCCCCCTAATTATTGGGAATGAGAAATAAGAAGGAATGAATACATAAACCCTAGCTATAAGGAGCCTCTATCTGGATCTAGTGATTGGGTCAATAGATATGGGTTGGTTAAGAGCCCTTTCTATCCTTAAAATGGCCTCCAATGCCCAAAATTCTAGGGAAAGCTCAGGCAGACTAATCCAGACAAGAATGTCCTTTGAGACTGAGTTTTTGAGATGAAGACCTACCTTTCACTTATAAAGACTAACAACCAATTTTCCCATAAACCAAGGTCCTCCCATGAAGATCCTTAAGGTATCTTTGGGATGGGAGAGGTTGAGAAATAATAAATTCCAGGGCATAGCTATAATATTAATTTACCCTTTTGATTTCCATTTGAGATTTGCCCATTTGTGAAAATAATCTATATTTGGTCTAAAGTCTTTAAATTTAGCTAGGATAAAATTTGATAAGGATGAATCTATTCTATCAATGAAAACATTCAAAACTTTGAGACTTACCTCCTTGTTTTCCCCTGAAGGGACTAGAAAAGAATCTTCTAGGGCTATTTGATGATGTTCACCCATGACCAGATCTTCCCATGAGGAGTGATTTTTTCCATTGGTGGGATTGGAGATAGTGTTTTGTAGACTAGTATCAAACTCACCCCAAGTATCATCTGATAATTGAGGAACCTTTTTCAAATCAACCTTTTTCAGAACTATCACAAATTGAGTGGGATTGTTGAGATGTAACTCTCCTTCCTCTCACCCATCGTTGGCATTCAAAATTCCTACAACAACTATTCTCTTACCCATTATCATTCACTAATAAAGATGAAATAATATACAAACATTATATTAATCCATATTAATATGGGGCTTTAAGGTAAATATCACACATTCCATTTAGTATCTAAAAGCCTCAAGTTGTTCATACTTTCATAAAATAAATGCATAAAAATGGCATAAAATTTTTTAATGATTTTTATGCATATAGACATGTTTTGCCTACTAGAAGCATTAATTTAAATATCTCTATTTTTAATAGATCCATTAGTCTTATATTTAACTTTAAATGTGACAAGAGAATAAACATTTGATGATGGTGATCAATAATATGCTCATCACTTGCATTCAAATTTCAGCATATCATGACAAAATTATGAATTTATGCCAACTCTTGCATCCTGTGGATAGCGTATAAATTTTATGGTCATATGTCCATATTTATGTTTTTTAGTATAATTAATCATATTTTTGGAGGACCATATTGGATGCAAAATAAAATATTAGGTAGAACATATAAAACTATAAATGATTATAAAAAAAAAAATTAATGTTTCTTTCAACTACGAATTTTATTATAATTTGAAGGGTAATGTTGAATAGATAATTGTCATCAAAATAATTCATAATTTATATATGATTGACTATCAATTTTAGGACAATATTATTAAACATTTTCTAGCATACTCCCATCCTACCTGAAAATAAGAGTTTGAATAGGTAGAGGTATATTTTTATTAGATGTTATATTTTCTAGTTCTTTACAAGACATGTATAGAAAATGTGGAGGCACACACAAGGCAAGTGGACTATTTTAAAGACAAATGGTTCAAATAAAAATGGTTTTATGAATGTGTTTAGTCATTAAGGTGCTTCAAAGAAATGTCTCACCCAGATGTCATCTTATCACATGCCATAAAAATAAAATAGGTTTCAAAACTTCTTATAGACATTTTAGTTAAATGTTATTAGCATTGATAAAGCTAAATTCCTCAATATTTCTATAAAGTTCCTAGATAGTACCTACCAACATATTTATTTCTTTCTTACATGGCACATTTATTAATTTACAAAAAATGCCTCAAAGAAAAGTGATCTCATATAATGCATGAAATTATTTATGGATACTCAAAGAAAGGCATTGTCTAGCTATCAGCTCAAAGAATGCCATGGATTTAGGATATAACAAAAAAAAATTGTTGAAAGGGATACAAACCTTCTTAAGCAACATCAAAGGTAGTTCTAAATCAATCTCCTCAGCCTTAACAAAATTGTGCATTAAAATAGATTTAAACTACTGGGTTAGTTAATACACAACCTATAAATATAATTTTAAAACCATAAAACACTAAAATATAATTATTAGTATGCATAAAATCACACCAAACAATCACCAATATACATAATTATATTTTTAAGACAATTTTCTTGCACCTAGACTATGTCATCTCTCATTCTTTTGGCATCCTCCATATTTGTTAAGGTGTTCTTATTCTCCTTTCCCTATCTTGAATCAAACTTATAGTTTTATTCACCTAACCTAGGAACACCAAAATGTTTCTAGACCATCCTATAGTTGCACCAATTCTCCATGGCATTTCCCCCTTAACATTCTTCTCTCTCTTTTTTGTATCCTTATTAGAATCTCTCTTATTTCATAAGAATATAAATTTCTCATCTTTTATCATAAATGTGCTCAACTCCCTTTTCATTAATTTTTGACATTTTAAAGATGTCATAAACTATAAGAGCCTTGATTTTGCACAAATTATTATTTGGTGCAACCCATGTGACAAATTTAACGTTATTTTTCCACTCAAAATTATCTTCTTACAACTAGAGAATTTAATTGTTATATGGTGTTCCATTGACATGGTAGAATAAGTAGATTTAATCATAATCTACATTTAAATGTTTTAAATTTCACTATATAATGCTTCCAATGCTTAAAGGGTCTTCAAACAAAGCTCTGCCACCCACTTCTAATGCCTGAAGTTTGTGTTTTATAATTTTTTATAATTTCATTTTTGTTTTAAATCTCTATTTAATTCCAAATCATTTATCATGTTACATATTATTCATTATTGATACCATATTTTTATGATATTAAAGTCACCAAACCACATTCCACATAGTGCTACCATATCAAATGTTTCTAAGTGGTAACATGAAATCCACAACATGTGGACTCTTAATATTTTATCATGCACTAATTATGTATCGACATCTACTCACTAAATGACATGTCAAAAAGATAACTTGGAAACTCAATGTTACCAATTTAGATTGATGACCTATTAAAATAATTGTGTGAAGCCTAAATGATAATTTTTGTTTAACTATATTTGTTCATATAAATATATTGGGTTCAGACACAATGAACTATAATGTAAAGATTATGTTATTGTAGAATACAAGTGTGTTAACAAAACTTGTCAACCAAACATGTATACCTATTTTATCTTAGATTATATACTAGTATGTAAGGCATACAAGCATACATCTTAATAATGGGTACATACATTTATGTGTATATAAATATGACTCTTAGATGTCCTTAAATAATTCAACAAAAACCATAATCTAATCTAGAAGATAAAGTAATGATAATTAAAATAATGAATCATCAAACTAGATGTTAATACTCATGATATGAAAAGTGAAGCACAAATCTTTGCAGTCATGATTACACCTCAATCTATGGGGTTTTCTCTACTTCCCATAGTCTTTATCTAGATCCTCATCTCTGATATGTTTTTCCCTTACACCAATGATGGTTATACATGAATCATAGACAAATGAATAGATTGGAATTATCAATTTAATGATATCAAAATCACATGATATTGGGTAGTCAAATCATGATAAATAACATTTTTTAACATAATTGTATAACATCTATCTATCCAATTTTATTTCCTTAGTTCTATCACATAAGTATAGAAACATGATAACAACATTTGACTAAAATGAAATCATATAAGACATAATAAATCAATATTTGATAACCTTAATTTCATAGAAACCAATATTTCCATTATTAATTATGTTATGGAATGCTTAATTAAAGAAAACTACATTCAAACCCAACATGGGAAAATCAGGATGTGACACTCTCTTACGATAGTCATTTTTAGCAACCATGGTTAGTTATTAAAAATACATATGGAGGAGGAAAATAAAAAATATAATAGAGTTAAAATCCATATAATAATAAAATGCAAATTAAATTATAAAATTTATATCACACCAAAACATGTGATTTTTTTGATACATCTCCTATTCTAGTCAAAGATTAAACTCCATAGTTGGCCTTCTGATAGAACTGAGGTACATTGGGGTGTAGTAGATTAGTAGACTAGGATATGATCATTAAATTATTATATATATTTACATTATAGTGCTACCTACTTTCTCACACAAGTACCTAATCTTTGCAGTAGACCAACAACTCTATAATCGGTCCCAATAAGAGGGAAACACATTGTGGGAAGGTAGGTGTTAATGTGAGTTTTATGTAAACCAAGGAATCTTATGATTTATCCTCTAAAATTTTAGGATCAGTGAAATAAATTCACTCTAAGGCATGAGTTTTAAGGTATTGGGTTTTGCAAATAATTTATTAGTGGAATAGTGATGAGAAGAGAATTTATTTACCACAAATGGTTCGATTATAGATTTGAATCTAGATCTACTTAATATGGGTAGATATATGATACATATAATATAAGATGGGTATGACCAAAAGAAACTCAAAAAGAGGGAAAGGTAGGGAAAAATATAAGGCTTGTGGACCACATAAGATGAGACTTTCTGAGCCATCTCTTGAACTATGGGTTGGACAAACAATCAAGAACCAATGTCTATTGTAAGATATTGTGATCACACCAATAATAAAACATAGTTAAGAGTACAAATAAAAGGTAATATATTAAACTTTAGCATATATAATCAATTATTGTTGTTGATGTGAGATTATAATTGCACATATACGAAGGGAGATTATGATTAATACACAAAAGGCATTCAAATTAGTAATAACAAAAGATGAATAACTTTATTTTAAAATAAAAATAATGAATGACCAAGAGACTAAGATACCAAAATGACATAACTTCTTACAAGGTTCACAGGTTTGGAGAAGAACTAAATTTGCACATCAAGACTAAATGCATAACAATCCATAAAATTTCCTATTAATCTTAATAGAAAAAATTCTCCTCCATTTTAGATAGGGATGATACAAATATATATAGGCTTGGGGAGGGGTTGTATCATCCTCAAAGAAAAGTATAAATTTACATCTCCAAACATAGAACCGTGTGTGTCCAAAGACTTGTAGAGCATACAAGTACAAAAGTGTTTACATAAAATAGAATTCCTCAACTAAAATACTATATATATTTAACTATCCCTCAATATATTTCCTCTACTAGTGTGCCACATCAAAACCACTCTAAATATAAATATATATTTACATGTTTCAGTTAAGTTGGAATTGATGGTTCCTAATATACATACATACATATGTACATACATACATACATACATACATACATACATACATACATACATACATATATACATCTTGGGACCCACTATGAGATGCACTACCATGTCACCATGAATAGTGACTTCACACCCAATAGTTGACTCTAAGGGTTTCAATCTTTGTCATTGTATCCTCAAAAAAAATTATTAAATGTAAGATCTCATTATTTGTTTTATATATTTTCCCCTCAACTTCCTCCTTGAAACTATCTGTAGCTACTTTAAGGAGTGTTTTTAAATTGGGCATGCTAACTATTTTTACAATAGAGGTAATCACATCAGTGAATCTCATATCTCTCAAAATTTCTAAGAACTCATTCTCATGGCTTCCAAAATGTCCCATTAAAACCTTCATTTGCATATTATAGTTAAAGGAAACATCTATTTTTGAAATTACCTAACTTAGGGCCCATGCAACATCTTAGTTGGATATCACATTTAGGTGATTGAATGCATTGATTCTTGAATATTTAACAAAAAGGGTAAGCTTTATATCATTTTATTTCAACTGGTGATAAATTTTAAACACCTTTTTTATATCAGATTGGCTTTCTACTCTAGAATCTCAAAAAATATTTAAAATACTATCCAACTAGTGGCTACATTTTGTATGCTATCTACAATTTACTAGGGGCCATGTATGATCTGTATCTATAGTAATTTCTTTAGTGCATCTTCCTTGATCTTGTGTATTTCCTTTATTTTTTCTCTAGATTAATCAATAAAAGAACAAAAATCCTATGTATATTTTATTGGGTCAGTTGGATTATTTTTGGCCTTTTTGGCTAAGGAAAATATGTTTTCCCTTTGTTCAAACTCTATTTCCTCCCTTCTATTTATATTTACTACCTTCCTCATCTTCAACCTTTGAATGGTCCCACTCTACCTATCAAAATGAGTGGATATTATAGGCAATTAAATTATGACCAAGTTATTTTTCTCATCTCTTCAGCTTTGTAGCTCTTTAACCCATTAGGGAGTAATAAGTTCCCTTATTCTTATGGTGGACTTAGGTCTTCAAAGGTAGAGGGTGGAGTGATCATTAAAAGGAGAGTTATTAATAGAAGTAATAATGGATTACTTATTTAAATAGGGAAATATATGGGAGGATAAGTAATTCTTTATCATGGTTAGGCTTCTCTCTAAGGGTTGACTTTAGCTACATATTTAGTCAAACTTAGAGTTTTCACAACTATCATTTTGGTTGATTTTACCAGTGTAGATTTTGGCAAGGGTAGATATAATTAATTTAAATATGTAAGGGTAACTAGTGGCCATTTAGGATCAATAATAGAAATTAAAACTAAATTATCATAATAGACTCTTTTCTTTAGATATTTTTGAGGATGTTGAAAGAATAGAAAAATCATCTGAACTAGAAAATGGTGGCCCTAGAATAACTAGAGTTAAATCTATAGCTTGAGTATTTACAATATTAATAGAAGAAGAAAGGGAAGAAATTACCTCATTTATTCTTTGTATTTCATATTTAGGGAGAATATGTTGGTTTAACAATCCCGTTGGAGTTTATTCTTCGTGAAAACCTCATAGGCTCATTGATTTAGCCTTTTGTAAATTTGCTTCATCATTTATTTCATTTAGGTCTCTCTCCTCACTTAACCTTTACTTAGGCCTTATCATTATTTCTACATTTTATTCATCCTTATCAATAGGATAGTCCACTAATGATATTACATGTACTTGTTCCTTCTCTTCTATTTCCTCTTCAAGGGATCTAATAAGAGTTGAAAGACCTAATGATGGTCTTTTCTCTAGTTTTTGAAATTTAGAGAATGCTAGAAGAACTTTGGATTTAATTTTCTAGGTGTTTATGGGGAAAATAGTAGGTGAAAGGGATGATGAAAAAAATAAAGTAATCATAGTAGTAGAGACTAATACTATAAGTGGTGGAGAAGGAATGAAAGGTGGAATAACATCAATGGAGGGAAGAGTGGATGGAGATGGACCTTGTTGAGGTTCTTGAGGGAATAGAGAAGTGGATGGGAGAGATGATAATGAAGCTTAAAAAAATCTCGAAGATTCACTTGTGTAGGTGTTGTAAGTGGATGGAGAGGTGCCACATAGAATTTTATTTTCTATTTATTTTGAGGTGTAGTCCTCTCCACTATAGTGGTTTTTCTTAAAATTATGGTAACAACTAGATGTGTAGAGGCCAAATTGGGAATAGGGAGTCTTACAAGAATTAATTTTTTGATTTGGAGGTTCTCCTATTGTATCTATACACAAACATGAAATAATAGCCTTCACCTATTCTAATATCTCCATATTTTGTTGATGACTACCATAATTCCCCATGGGCTCTATGGACCATCCTAAAGACTGCATCCAATAGATATGACATCATACAAAAATTAACATTTTTATGCCTTTATTCATGTTTGTACATTTGGGCCTTCAATATGACACTGATTACCTCTCCTAAGGCCATAATTTTATTAGAAGTGAGGAGAATGTACATAAGTGATGCTATCAAAACCATATAGTCTATTCAAAAGGGCCATGGCTATTCTAATACTACACCTAAATTTAATGATAATGTTAGAGGAAAGGGATCTCTTGGGGTTTAACCTCTAGCCTTTCATTATCCATTATTTCAATTTTTTGTCTACAATATTGTGCTTGAGCCACACATTGGCCGAGACTTGATTATAGGCAACCTATGATGCTAGGAACATGAGGTAACTCTCAAATGCCCTTTATAAAATATATGCAATTACATTTTTCTCTTTTCTAAGGTGTAAAAAGTCTCTAAAATAAGTACCATTAAAAATATAAATCTAAGATAAAATTGATATAAAGCATTACCTCTAGTTTTACTATCATTTGATGAAGTCCCATGGTCTTGATTGGCAGTAGGTCATCAATGTATTGTTTCTACTCTTAAGATAGTTGATATTATGAATAATATGGTGCTACATATTCCACTTCATTCTAGAGAGCTGAATAGTATAGGAACTTAAAATCTAGGGCATTGTTTTCAAATACCGTGTCATCATACTTAGTGTGTGTAGTAATAGAGTATATAGAAGGACCATGGATATGTGATGCTTTTAGAGAAGCCATTTCAATGATTTGAACTATTTAATTCATTTTTAAAATTTTTTGAACTCTCTTTATAAATTCACTAAGAAAAGTAGGGATTTTGATTGTTGGAGAGCTTCAAATTGCAATGTTCACTCATAGATTAATAGTGATGTGATTCATTTTATTATATTTTATATATATAACCCAAAGTTTTCACCTTGAACACATAATTTGTGAAAATTAAATGTGAAAAATATCTTTTGATGTTATTCCCATTTTAAATTTAAATATACCAATTAGCTATGATGGGTTTGTGTTTGACATATGATAGCTTTTTGTCAAATTTTTATGTCCAATCACTTCTTTAAGTTGGGTGTCAATTTATCAATCATTATCTTTTGATTCACTGTCAAACTTATTTATTTTTACTTTGGCCATGTATCTCTTGGATCATGGTACTTATTTGATTTTCATTTACCTAGGTCTTTAAAATTATGATCATTCTTTATATGCTCTATGGATGTGAGTTAACATGATTAATCCATGTGTAGTGGTATCGAGACTATGGGAACTCAAAGGCTCTGAACCTTAGTTGTTTGAAATTTTGAACTATGTATATCTTGGGAAGTCTCTAGGTAATGTGATTGATCCACATGATGTGATCTCAACACTTTGGAGACTCGAAGCCTTAGAGCCATGGAACTATTAATCAATTAACTTGATATTTCTTCTTCAAAGCTCTAAGTTAATGAAATTATGCCAACTGTAAAGTTATCAAAACTCAAAACCTTGGGACCATTAGACTACATGGATTCAGGTTTATTAGACTTTGTTTTAACATTATAATATATACGTTAATAAAATTATGCCACTTGTCAAGCTCTCAAAACTGTGAAACCTCAAGACTATTAGATGATTAACTTTGATTTAAACTTCTATGGTTTTGGGTAATGTGATTATGCCACATGGCATGTTATCAAGGCTCAGAAACATTAAAGAATTATCATTTTATTTTAAGTAAACTTTGTCCCAGTTAAACATGGTTCTACCATGTGGATGTCTTGAGTGACTTGGATCTTGATATAGTATGAAATGTTTATTAAACTATGGTAAATTATAAGTAATGTGGTTCTACCATCTGTTGAGGTCTCAAAGTTAGGGAAATTTAAACCTTTGAACTTATTTTATATGGTTTGGGGATATGAGTTAACAAAATTGTACCAACTATCAAGACCTTAGATACCATCAACTTTGGAATAGTTAGAATATTGTAAAGTATAAATATTCCAGGTAACATAACCTTTCCACTTGTCTCGATCTTGGATAATAAAGATAAGGCCTAGATGCAAATCTTTACAAGTCCTTTTAAATAGTCCTACACATAAAAAAATTCAAAGAGACACTAAGAAATGACACATTAGTTTTTCTAGTCCATAAAAATCATAAATTCAATTAGGAAGAATTTTAAAAACCCAAGGTTTAAAATGAATCAAAATTGATACCTGTTGACCAAATGTTAACCTTAAGTCAAAATTGGTCCCCCCATCTAAATTGAAACTTTCATAGGATTGTTATTTTTCCTTTTCATTCCCTATATGGTCCCTATAATTCATCATAAAACCTTATTAGCATTGTTTAGAGTTAGTTTGGAGAAGTTAAGGTAATATCTTGTTTTGGTCATATAGTGGTCTAAACATGTCATGGAGAGATAATGCTTGGTCAAGTGGTTTAATAGGTGATTAGGAGATTTTCAAAGTCATTTTATGTCTTAATCACTTTTTCATAACATTTTATGATGTTCTAGGATTCTAAGGTTCATTTGAAAACTTTAAGGTGGTGAAAATGAGTGAAAATGTGACTTTTTTATAACTCAAGTGTATGTAAAATCTCCCCAAGTGTAAAATGCATACCACACACCACTAAATGACATTGTATCAGCTACACAACTACCAAATCTATCAGAGATGCAAAAAGGGTTAGAATCTTGATTTTCAATGCCATCTTGAGGAGTTAGAGGACTTGTATGGTCTTATTGAATTCACTTGTAGGTGAAAAGAGTTTTAAAATATCCTTTTAGATTAAATAGGTCATAAAATATCATGTAAATAATTTTAAATTCCAAAATTTACAAAAATATTTATGTCTCTTCAATTGTTCCACTCACAAGCTCTTGAAAGTTATTTTCAACTACATGGTATAGGCTCTACAAGTAGATTTTGGGGATAATATTCTATTCAGAGTTTGGGAAACTTATTGGATTATAATTTATGGCATTGTTTATTTGATTGAGCTCCTTAGATTTATGAACAATCACTAAGAAATTAGACTACTTTTTAAAGACTCAAATCCCCACAAACTTAGTTTTGTGTAAATCTAGAACAAGTGTGAACTCTTTGGATGCATGAAACAAATTTGAGTGAGTTATAATAGGTATAAAAAAGTACCATACACATCCATTAACCATGTTTTCATGTGTGGATGGTCTTTTGGCAAGAAAAGCTTCTCTTGAGCATAGTTTGAAGTAACTAACAATAATTTTGTGTTATAGAGTTTTCTATAGGGTTTATTTGAGTTAAAACATTGGTTGAACATGTTTCCCATATTTTAATTTTATTCAAATGTTCTCTAATATTTTAATTTTTTTGTATTACTCTCTAAGTGCTATTATGCTCCTAGTTTCAAGATTGAACATTTCAAGTTGCCTATGTACAGTGTTTAAAAGGTCTATTTTCAACTTGTTCAATCCATGGTGAAAGTGTATTATCTATGATTATGTTTCAAATAAACTCATAAGATGCTCACTGACCTTATCAAAATCATGTAACATCCTTAAAAGACTCACTCTCAATGTATAGGCTCTATATAAAAGTTGATTGTATGAATGCAGTCCATACACACAAAGGACAAGTGTGAAGTGGTACCTAGTACTTGGAAACAAAGTATTCATAACTATTGAAGAGAGTGAAAAAGAAGTGGATTAAGGTTTGATGCAATGGTAAAGTCTATAAGACTCAATAATTATTTTTCTTGGTAGCCTATGCAAGCAAGAAGGTAACCTACATGCCCTAAACTTGTAGGCCTCTCTTTGGATAAAGGTATACTTATCCATATAAGAGGTTCAATATATAATTCAAAAACATGACCTAAACATAATGAAATAAGTGTAACATACCCACTGGGATCTACTTATAAATACATGATTTTTATTTATTTTACCAACATATTCTTTGTTTAGATTACACCATGAGAATCTAATTAGTGATCCTGATAAAATATTCTAAGTATGCCAACTGTAAAATAAACATGTGACAGTTATCCATAATTTATCACTATCATCATATGAAACACATCATAACTCAATATATAAAGTAATTACATATATTTATTCATGGTTGGTACAACCATACAAACACTAATGTCAATGTATAATAAGTTTAGGTATAATGTTTCAATAATAATAAATAAAATATAATGTACAAGACAAAAGATAAATGGATTCATAGAGCATGAGTTCCCCAAACTCTAGTATTTTTGGCAATCTCAAGTGTCATCTCCAATGAAATACTATTTTAGGGAGGGAGAGCATCATCCAATCACTTTTCCACACCTATGATGGACCATCAATCCTCTACACAATTCCCCATTAGGGAATGACCCTCCCTTTATGGATGAGTATATAGTGATGGTCCAAGAATATAAAGAGATAATCTAGTACCTGTGTGTTGTATGATTTCTAAGAACATGTAGTGTATCATAAATAAATTTATTCTAACATGATTTCACACAAACATGCAAATCATACACATGAAATGACAATGTCTAGTTAACATTACTTTGGCTAAAGTTTTCAATAGTTAATGATCTCTAGAATTAGTCATTTTCATACACACCACTTGATCAGATTACCTTCATCTAACATTGTGATGCCAATAAGTTAGTGAAGTCTGTCTCACTAATTACTTAGTACCAGCAATGCAATATTTGGTTACCATAAATATAACCAATATATTCATACAAATTACTTCCTACTAGTAGTCATAAAACATGATAAACACAAGAATAATCAAAATTCATACATTTAGTCTGTCAAACTTATGAATGAATCTTCATAATATTAATTATCATATAAATAATAAGTAAAAAATTATAGTTTATACCAACTGGGTATAATTCATGTTTAGAGTGCATAATCTAATTTATGTAAGTAGATTAAATAATAGTATATTATATGTTAAGTAATTATATCATAGTCCATAATTTTAATGTATACACTTCTCAATTACAACATCCAAACTTAATACAAAATGTTATGATTTTCATGAAACCATAATCTTTCATTTAAACAACATATTACATCTTTAGGAGGTTATATGCATATAAAATTAGTTTTCCATTCTTCAAGAATGTGTAACTTAGTTTTACCAATCAAAAGGACTATAAATTATAGTCACAAATCTCTTGGAAAATATATTCATTCATTTAAACCTCTTATTATATTTTCTAGAAGTTGTTATTCCTATAGTTACAATTTCCTATCATTTGGAACCCTATGATTTATTTTAACAATCCATTATACTATAGATATAGGCATATGACTCAATACATTTACACACACACACACACACACACACACACACACACACACACACACACACACACACACACACACACACACACACACACACACACACACACTAGTTGTATTTGTACTATGTAAGAACCCATCAATATATAAATATTGTAAACATCAACAGTCATCTAAAATTCTAGACAATGATTTCATATAATTTCAAAAACCATTATAACTTTACCATTCACAAGATGCATTGACTATCTTTATAAGATAATGGATTCAACAATGTAATACTCATCCATAATTTTAATACCTAACTACATATATTTTCATCTTTATGTATTCAAAAAGTATATAAATCCATATTCCTTAATCATCTTAACACACATATAATGGATAGATTATATTTAGATATAACATCATACCAATGGTTTGATTTAATACCACATCATGAAGATCATCTTAGTACACTAAATTAATAGTATAATTCACTTATGGAAATCATATCTTATTGATAATATAAATCTAATAGAATAATAGTATTATCTGTATGAATATTATATGGCTAAACTCTCATTATATTTTTATTGTTCATCATGTTTCAAACTAACAAACTAATGGCTAAGTTATATCATTATACAACTATTGATTTCATGGGATATTATCATCATGTCTTAATTATTGGATATAATGGCATTAATAACTAAAGACATTAAGTATAGATTGAGTATACATTTAGCATTGGCTCTACGTTTCATATGTAAAGATAACTGAATACATTAGAGACGTACAAGTAACTACATATATAATCATTACATATTATATCATGTAACATTCCTAAATATAACACTATACTAGATGTCAAAGTATGAGCTATTATATATGCATCTTATCACATAATTAAGCCTAACAGATCATAATAGTACCAATATCTAGTATATCCTGATCGTTGTAAGTCGTACAACAATGATTTTATATTTAGTGTAACATCACAATTCCTCACTAGTAAAATACTATTACTAATGTAATTTTACAAATCTAAAAGACTATTCCATAGAATTGTTCATGTTATGCTAGATCTTATATCACTTATTTATTGCAATAACTCAGTATTTTATATATTTTGTATGGTATGTCATAGTATATGCATTCATCATTGTAATAGACTATTTCATTGTTTTAGTTGTTTGATAATTTAGGTGATGTTTGAACTAATTATTATCAACCCTTCTTCCTGATAAACTCAAAACCTAAGTGGGTAGTGATTTGGTAAATTAATATGTTCCATGTGACATACTATTTTCAAATAATTACCTATATTGCGTTAAGTTATACTATTAGGTAATTCCATATTATTCTCTATTTTACAACTTTAAAATAACATCCATACTACCATTCTATATTATAACTAACTAATTATCTAATACATCCTTTAAGTAATATTATTATTAAAGATGGATGTTATATATTATTCATTGATACTATTATATTGTAGTGAACATGAATGTTCTGATTATTGTGCGTTTAGTTTATCTCATACCTTTTATATGACAGGATTGGTGAATCATAATAGAGTAATAATATAGTTATTTGTTCCTTCAGTGTATGTTGTATTCGTCTCATAATCTTCCAAGGAATCCCTTTGAAAATAATCCACACATGTTACATGTATAAGATGATCTAGATTATCATACATACAAATTAGGCAGCGCGAAACCTTGGCTTGCTCTTATGACCAACCCTTTTTAGATCTAACTGGAACTACAATGGTTGTTTTAGAACCTACCAAAGAAGAATTTATGGTCATTCCACATATGTCATATGAAGGACAATAATTTGGATTATCATATGTACAATTTGGGTAGTTCCAAACATCATTCTATTTGTTCAAACACTCCACTTTAGATCCATCTTCATAATCAAGAGAATATTCTTGAGTATCACCATAATCATATTCATATTCCTCATCATAATCATAATAATCACCATATTCATCCTCATAATTGTGAGGGTGTTTTCCTTTCTGAGGCATCTTCCTTTTATCAGAAGCCTTAGCTTGTTACATAGCCAAAAATTCTAATCACTCTAAGGTTTTGTGGTGAATTCAACTCCACCTCAAATGCATTTTTTCTCAACTAGTTAGCCATGTCTTTGATAACGTTTAGCATAAACTGAGGTGGAAAAATACCAAAAAATCATAGGGAAAAAAGCTTATTCCCCCATCAAAAATACCATTACTATCTTCCATAAAAAAAGTAACATGTGGAGGACCTTGCTTTATCATGGGATCTTGATGTATACTTCCATGACCATCAATTCCACTAGATAAAGTAGTGGCATATCCAGTACCAAAATAATAGGGTGAAAGAAGCTCTGCCAGGCAAAACAACACCATTTTTGGCATATTTAATAGATGGAGAATGTTGAGGCATCATAAACTAATGGTCTGGAACATATTTGCTTTTATCAGGCATAACACTATTATCTATTGAAGAATAGTCCATGGCTGAAGTAGAATAAGAATCATGGTCTCCCATAATATCAAACTTCAAAAAAATGTATATACAATAAAGATGTTTAATCTACTTGATTATTCTTCTCTCCTTTGGCATAGTAATCTCTATAATAATATTGATATAAAAATATATTATTGATGGGAAAAATCAGAGTTGTCATAAAATTCTTAGTTGAAGATCTAAAGATAATAGAAGACTCGCGTCTTTGCCAATATTTTTCTTGATTTGATTTTATATGCATTACCTATGATCTTTTGTTTTTGTTTTTTAATCCAAACTTCTAATTTTCCATGCTTTCTTATTAATATCCTTTTATTTTAAAGCTTGTCCTTTTTTGTGTGTGTTTTATCTTTTTTTTTTCTTTTTTATAATTATATATTTTTTGTGAATATATAGTTTTATTAATTATTATTTCATTCATTTTTATTTCCTTTTTTTTTCTTTCTTATTTCTATTTTTCCAATAACTTGGTAATCATAATGACTTGACCATTATAAATTCAATGATATCTTCTAAATCCAATAACTAATTATAACATACTTAATAACTATAACACGCTTTTGATAATAATAACTATTTATATTAAGATGTTATTTATTGGTAGAATTATCTATCTATATTAAGGCATTAAGTGCTCTAATGATATTCTTGAATATCATTAAGATACCTAGCTTATGTTCTAAACATTACTAAGATATGTTGGTTATTCTGCATATGGTAGTACCAAACATTATTCATGCAATTTACATTTTTTGACAACAATAACAATCATGAATACAATGACATGAAATATATGCAATCATAAAAGATTAATTCACCTAAACCTAAATCTAAGCTAACACACACATACATATACAATTATCTAAATGTAGATAACACATATAAATGTACTAATGCTAATCATTCAAAATATTCATATAATGAGTACTATTTAATGTGGTGTGTGTAGGGTTATAGTCATTCCTCTATCATCCCAAAATAAATCCATTTATGTCACCCTCTATGATGATGTTCTCCCTCTATCATGATATGAGGGATGAATCTCTTCTGTGTCTAATTCATGGAAAGCATGTAGTTAGTCCATATGTCAATGTGATCATAATGTAAGAATATACACTGCAACTAACCAATAGCAATGAAATCATGTAATCAAAGCAATATTCAACTATCCCATAACAACATATGACTTATAGCTTAATCAAATAGTAATGAAATCAAATCACCAACTATAGATATCCATGAATAATCAAGTAAATTTTCTTATTGGAAAATCATGATGTAACATCCCTCTCCCCTAAAGCTAGTCATCATCCTAATGACACTTATTCAAACATAAGTTCTAAATAAAAAATGTTATTTATAAGGAAGCTGATCATAGTATAAAGCATCAAATCAAGAAAATAAATGTGTAAATCATCTATAGAACTCATCATAATCCTCATAAGTAACAATATCCTTAGGGTATTGGTCCCAAAAGACCCTAAACTATGACACCTCTCTATTACGTAAACAAAGTTTGTGAGTGTTATTTACTTTGATTGGTTCTATCATGACCACCCCAGGGTCTAGAACCTACAAGTATTCTAATCCAACACATGTGAATGATCATATATTAATATAAGTAACATGGAAGACATTATGTAATAGAGTGAGTTCTTGTGGTAATACAAGCCAATACGCTACAGGATTGACCACTTCTAACACCTAAAAGGGTCCCACATATCCCAATAATAATTTTTATAACTTCTTGAATATAATATTCAACCATAAGCACATTAAATCATCATGAAATCCAAAAAAAATGGACAAGGAGAGTTCCACAAAGCCTCCCAGCCCGTCTATACACCTATCTAACATAGAGAGTGTTTTTTCTAATTCTCAAGAAAAGTGTTTAGAGAACCTAGCAAGAATGATGTGTATAAGTCAACACCACCACTATGCCATGTATCTCCTAATAAGTATGACATGTCAATATTGCTTCTACTCCATGTAGCTCCTCACAAGTATGATGATGAATAGGAACTATAAATAACATATTTCTAATTTATAAAAAATTAAGGAATAAACATTCCTTAGTATAAATGTGTATAACCATACAATTAAATTTGAAAAATCCCTCTTGTCAAATCTTGGATTCAACAAACTTCCCTTATTGGATCCAAAGTCAGTAACTATTGAGTCAATGTGAGACTAATTAGGATCCATTCCTATCCCTTAGTACTCATGTTCATAATTCACCACTCATCCTTTAGTCTTCATGACCTAATGATCTCCAAAATGTGCACATGATTTTATGGATTATAAATCCATACTAACAAATCCTAGAGTGTAATGACATACGATAATTAGTATCATATTTCATAACTTAACCCATATCAGTTATATTCATAGTTAGGAGGAAATAATGTTAAAATTAACATAAAAAACAAATTCCAAATATCACACCATCCTTACAACCTTATAAAAGGAATGAGTGAGACAGTGCCTCCCCAATTGTTTAGGTAGTTACACAACAAGTTAAAATATTATCTCAGCCCCTTAGACTAACAAAATGTTTCACACATATTATTCCATACTCGTTCTAAGTGAAAGGTACATAAATGACTCATCAAAAAACATGTTTAAGGAAGATGTTAGAAAAACCTATCTAATCAAGGTTGAATCATAACATAATGATTATAATCAACTTATAAATCTTAATCCAAAACCAACATAAATTCAAGGTTCACCACTCCATGTCATCAAAGTTCACAAATTTAGATAAAGTAGCAATGGAAAGTGTGACTCTAAAATTTCATAAGTTAAAAGTATTGAACTAACATCTCAACAACAAAACTCTTAAATACCATCATAGGGTATGAAGAAAACATCACAACCCAATTTGTCAAAGTCAGTACACACTTACCAAACTAGTAAGGGAAGTATCACAACCTATTTCCACAACTGGGAGGAAACATTTTAACCACATATATGCATAAATCCATCCCAATCCTACTAATTATCTATCAACAAGAAGTAGAAGACACTATCCCATGAACTCCAAGAAATATTGTCAAAACAACATTTCAAAAACAAGTTTTCCAATTAAGGGAACACTTAATCAACATCATGAAAATATGAATCCACTCCATGGGCTTATAATAATGTTAAAGGAAAGTGAAGGAGTAATAAATCAACTCTATGCTAGCAATGTGATATGACACCTCTTCCCAATCCACATAAACATATGGGGTACCAATCCATAAGCAAACTTGTAACACATATGAATCCTCAACAAGGATAACCATAATCCACTATAAGGAGAATTTACAATGCATTAGGTGGTGTCAATACATAAGTAGTATTTTAGGATTTCTATACCCTAAGATTAATGTACATAAGACACAAAAATCTATCTAAAATACTCATATTCTTAAGTGAAAAGCATCCCATGATTTTTGAACCTTCACAAAACAAAACACAAGCTGTATAGGTGACTTGATTACCAAGTAAAGATGTAATCATTCTCGATATGTTCGATCTAAGTGATATAAATATTATAGGAATATATTTTTCATAACTCATAAACTATGTTATGCACTCAGCTACTCAAACATTGTATACAACCACCACTAGTGAGACACTCGATAACCAACCCTTTAACAATTCTAAGAGGGTACTAGTGATCCTAGGGTACACACTCAATTTACCACACAACATTTCATGAATGTTTATTACCTAAACTAGTCATCAATCCATATATAAGGATATACTAAATCAAATAACTCCAATCATAGTGTAACATTATTCTACACTGAGTCACTATAAGTCCAAAATACACTTCACTCAACAGTACAATAGTAAATGTCACTAGCTTATCCATATGTGGGCACAACCTATGCTCTCACATCCTAAGCATTTTAATACTCAGTGGAATGCTCTTTAGGTACATCCTGGTATAATTTATATTCATGGCCATGAAATTTATATTCTAGGGATAAAATTTGGTTCTTAGTTTCATTCATGGCTACAAAAATCTGATCCAACTTTGTTTCTTGCTTAGTGATAAATTGGTTAGGATCAAATGGAGTATTATTTTTGAAATTTAAAGGACCCTCTTTAGATAATCTATATTTTCACCATTCTCATTTATGATAAATAGAAGGATATGAAAATTATAGTGGACTCATTCAGTCTTAGAGTTTGAATCATAGCTCTAATACCACATGTAACATCCCCACTGGGATCTAGTTAGAAATATGTGATTTTGTTTTTATTTTAACAGTATATTCTTTCATTATATTACACCATAAAATCTAATTAGTGATCCTGATAAAAAATTCTAAGTATGCCAATTGTAAAATAAACATATGATATTTATTTATCACTGATCACTATCATTATATGAAACACATCATAACTAAATATATAAAGTAATTACAAATATCCAGCCATATTTGGTACAACCATATAATCAATGCTTTCAATGTATATTAAATTTAGGTATAATGTTTCATTAATAATAAATACAATATAATGTACAAGATACAAGATACATGGCTCCATAGAGAATGAGTTCCTCAAACTCTGGTATCTATGGCAATCTTAAGTGTTATCTCCAATTAAGTACTATTATGGGGATTAAAATCATCATCTGAGTGCTTTTCCACACAATCATAGACCATAGATCCCTGTCACAATCCCTCATCAGAGAATGGCCCTTCCTTCATGGATGAGTAGATAGTGATGGTGCGAGAATCTTTAAAGACATGCTAGTACTTGTGTGTTGTATTATTTCCAAAAACATGTAGTGTACCATAAAAAATCCATTTTAACATGATATCACACAAACATGCAAATCATACACATGAAATGACAATGTCTAACTAACATTGCTTTGGCCTAATTTTTCAATAGTTAATGATCTCTAGGATCAGTCAACTTCATTGTGATGCTAGTAAGCTAGTGAAGTTCATCTCACTACTTACTTGGTATCAATAATGCAATATTTTGTTACCATAAATATAACCAATAGATTCATATAGATTACTTACTACTAATAGTCATAAAACATGATAAATGCACGAATAATCAAAATGCATATAGTTAGTATATCAAACATATGAATGAATCTCCATAATATTAATTATCATATAAATAATAATTAAACAAGTATGATTTATACCAACTGGTTATAATTCATGTTTAGATTGCATAATCTAATATTTGTAACTAGATTAAATAAATAGTATATTAGATGTCAAGAAAATATATCATAGTCCATCATTTTCATGTATACACTATTCAATTACAATAGCCAATCATAATACAAAAAGTTATAATTTTCATGAGACCATAATCTTTCATTTAAATAGAATATTACATCTTTAGGAGGCTATATTCATATATAAGTAATTTTGCATTCTTCATGAATGTAAAACTTAGTTTTACCAATCAAAACAAATATAACTTATAGTCACAAATTTCTTGGAAAACATATTCATTTGTTTAAACCTCTTTTTATATTTTTAGGAGGTTGTTATTCCTATAATTATAGTTTCCTATCCTTCAGAACCCTATGATTTGTTTTAACAATCCATTAAACTATAGATATAAAAATATGACCTAATACACATATATATGTTACATATTTATATGAACACTTAAATCCATATATATATATATATATATATATATATATATATATATATATATATATATATATATATATATATATATATATATACACACTTATACACATTATCTATATTCATACTATGTAAGCACTCAATAATATATAAATATTTTAAACATCAACAGTAATCTAAAATTCTAGACAATGACTTCATATGATTTCAACAACCGTTATAACTTTCCCATCCACAAGATACATTGATGATCTTTATAAGATAAGGGATTCAACAATGTAGTACTCCATATTTTTTATCCCTAACTAAATAGATTTTCATCCTGATGTATTAAAAAAGTATATAACTCCATATTCTTTAATCATCTTAATACACATATAATGGATATATTATATTCAGTTATAATGTCATACCAATGGGTTGATTTAATAACACATCATGAAGATCATCTTAATACACTAAAGTAATAGTATAATTCAATTATGAAAATCATATCTTACAGATAATATAAATATAATACAATAATAATATTATCTATACAAATATTATGTGGATAAAATCTCATTATATTTTTATTGTTAAC
>JARHVA010000657.1:445000-512500 GCA_037957365.1 Torreya grandis | reverse complement strand
AAAAACCTAGTCACATAGGCAAGCCTATATGGGCATACCTAAAGAGATGGATAGTTAGTTGGCACTGAGATGAGAAATTGAGAACCTTGAGAAGATGGTGAGATATATTTACAAACATTTCATTTATTCCTATACCTTGACAGTGAGATAAATGGAGAAATACAGTCAGTTAGGGTAAAATGAGAAACTAGGTTTAAGAACCCTAGGCCTAAGAAAATGATGTTGAAAATGATCTAATGGAGATAAAAAGGTTAGATAATTATGAGGAAAAGTTATTAATATTTTAATTTACCTTACTAAAGTTTTTAGAGGCATACTAAAACTCAAAACATTCACCTACATACCTCATTCTCTCTCAGCCCTCACTGAATGCCTACTAGTAGCATGAGTAGCTATCTTCTTTTGCTTAGTACATAATAGAGGTGATGCATAGTAACTTGGGATACTATGATAATTTATCTACCCTAGTGTACTTACAATTTATGGATTTTTTGTTTGATTTATGCCTTATGAACCATCCTTAAGACTTTGAGGCACTTTTAGGTCACTTAAGAGAGCCAAAGGAACCGGATGAGAGAGAAGTGAACTTCTATACCTCTATCTGGATTGGAAAAACATCCAAATAACCTAAAAAATATTCAAGGCTCCCATGATCATAACCTCATGCCACTAGTTTGTATTTGAATGTACATATTTGTACATAATAGGCTCAAAACACTATTTTATGTTATTTGGTAGGTTTATACAAGGTGTTAGAGATTCAAATTTGACATGGAGAATGGGAAAGAGGTAATATAATTGAATAAAATGTTTATTTTTATTTTTACATATTTTAGAAGCATGAAATTCCAATTTTTTGTCTCTAAGTAGGGAGGCCTAATTGAGGTCTAGCTAGGAGAGAGAAACAACAAAAATGATACTTCCACTCACTTTCTAATCCTAAAATTGAATGCAAAGCTATAAGGCCATAGTGGGTCCTATATTACATCTTTATATTATAATTATCACCCATAAAACCCTCTACATAATAAGGTTTTAATGATTTTAGGGATATAAAGAATGAGCCCTAATTGGAGCTTTTGGTAGAGAATGAATTCTTGGGGATAGTTAGAGACCTCAAAATGGATTGTTGTAGATCTGATATGAGTTGAATAGTAAATCCATGAACATAAGATGAGTTGAATAAAAATAAATAAAGTTTGGAAACTTGTATGCAAGATTGGCTTAAGGAGATGAAGATTCCTCTAAACACCTAACAAAAGAATGAAGTTATGTGTTAAAGAGAACCTGAGGAGGTTAGTTGAGAGGTTTTGAGAGTAGAACAATGATGTAAGAGAACCTGATCTGACCATTAAGAAGGGCACTTATAACTCAATAATACAAAGCAAAGTGTAGTTTTGGAGAGATAATCAAGGTATAAAGTAAAAATTATAACTCCTATACCACTTAGATTAAGGGAACATCTTCAGAGGAGCTACACATGACATTTAAGACCTATTGAGTTAGTTTCATAACTCTTCTATTATTTTTAACTCATAAGAAAATTGTCATCTCTCTTTCTCCTATGCCCTTCTTCTCTTCTCTCTCACTTGTGTTATATATTAAGCCTTAATTAGCTAAATATGTATCCTCCACCTGAGTATGGTTAATCCTTACTCATTTTCAACCTTTGATCAATAAAGAATAACCTAGTTTACCTTCTCCATGGATTGATTCAATGTGTATGTTAGACTAGATTATCTTGTTAAGTGATAGATTGACTTCCTTGGCATGTTGTCCTTATTTTTAAAAGTATTTTTTAGGTCTCTTGAAGTGTGAATGAATTTAGTGAGTTATTTATTCACTAGTGTCATTGTCATGACCTCTTGTTTAGTCTTCTTAGCTCAAGCTTACTTCAAAAACCTCCATGATAAATACTAATGTATAAATGTAGTTTTGGATTAGTGTTATGTGTATGTTAGGATCCTATTTGAAGTGAAATTATAGTTAGTTGGTAGTGATAAATTTACATTTTGTGCATCACCTCATTAAGTTAGGTTTATTTCATTTTTTCTCTCCCCCTTTTCATCCAAAAAAGTTAGTAACATAGTTGATGATATTGAATAGACATATCAAGGGAGCTAGCCCTTCAATCTAGAGGTTTATCCCTACTATATATAGCCCATAGGTCTAAGGGTAATCCCATTATTCCACTCAATTTATAATAGGCTTGGGCTACCTATCCAAGGATGAAAAAATAAGTGACAATAGTTTTGGCATGTCTGTTGGGACCAAGGTCCAAAGAGTGGAATAATTTTTGGTGTGTTATTCTACCTATCAACCTTTTAAGGCATTTTAAAAACACCAATGGTGACTTGGAATGTAATCAATTGGTTCTATCATCTCAGGTACTTATTATGAAAATAATTTTATAGTATCTTATGTTTTTATTTGACACATGAGGTTGGTATGGCTAGGTATGAATAGAGCTATTATTGTATGCCTCTTTATTAGCCTTATCATGATCCTAACTATGTGACTCAACAATAATATCAATATTGTTACCCTCCTTATGATTTGTGCTAGTCTTATGGTCAACCTTTTCCCCCTCTACATGACCTTGATGTTGTTGAGAAAGGCTATAAAGAAGGCTATTTGAAAGGCTATGAGGAAGGATATTTAAAAGGCTATGAAGAAGTTTATAAACAAGGCTATAAGGAAAGTGAAATTATTGCTAAAGAAGATGTACCTTTCTACCAGCCTCAACATAACTCCTATTATCCCTATGATCTATATCAACCTCACTTCGATTCTTATTAGCCTTGTCTTGAATCATATAAGTCCTATGGTTGTCCAACATTCTCCTCATATTATTCTAATTACACATATCAGTAGCCTTACCATGACTTGAAATAGTCAAACTCTTTTTTTCCTACTTCAATTCCATCTGTTGAAGAGCCTCAAGAGGTTGAATATCAATTTGTATTTGTTGAAAAGTCTCAAGAAGGCTATGAGTAAAGTGAAGTTATTATTGAAGAATATGTCTCTCCCATTGCCCAAATCAACTTATCATCCATCCAAGATTTTATTTAATAAACCTCTATTCTCATACCCATCTATAAGGCATCCACCACACCTCATAATCCCTCTCCAACCCATGAACCTATTCATCAGCCTCCCACCACATCCCTTCTTGAAGAAGAACCTATAATATGAGAAGAAAGTGAAGAGGATCAAGCTCTAATTGAAGTTAATGAATAAGATAAATCAAGTGTCTATGATGAATATTTCATTATAGGTAACCCCTTAGTGAATACAAACACAAATCAATCTTCTTGAGTGAAGAAAGAGATGATCTATGTCAATTTACAAATACCAATGAGGAGGTTGATGAAGACATAAAATAGAAAGCTTTGGAGAGGACCATCACATTGCCTAATTTGGTTGGACCTCATGAGCATGATAAAGATAAGTACTTTGAAAAAAATATAAGATAAAGTTTCTTCTATATACATAGATCAAGATGATATGTGGCTAAGGTTCAAGGAGATTTGTGATGAGTTTGAAGCTATTCAAAATCCTATACCTCTTGTTGGTCAGTTTGAAGATGTTCTTGAAGATGATTTTCCTCTTAAAGGACAATGTAAAAATCTCCAAAGTACCATGATTGAGGCTTATCCTATAAGTCAAGAGATGGCCATGATTGAGACAAGCACAAATATCAAGAATGAGCGTAAGAATGAGATTTATGGGCTTGCATAAGCTAGTGAGAAGTTTGATGCCATTCAATATGCCATGAAGGTAAAAGAATCATGCTTATATGAAGCATCATTAGAAAAATTTTAAGATAAGGAACATCATGAAGAGATTTTTAAACACAAAATGAATTCACCTTCATAGGTGACATGTTTGTAGCTACTATTGATTCATTTGAAATAATGTCAAGAGGGCTGGCAAGCATGAAGGAGATGAAGACATCAAGAGCAAGGCTCAAGAGACAATTTTATTCATGCCCTCATTCATATCATGGATCAATAGATGGTACAAGCTTTCCCCTTGATCCATGAGGAAGAATTTATTTTTTGGTTAGTTGCATATAGTTATTTTTCTTATGTTGTTGTTGTGTTCCCTAAGTGCTTATAACACGTTTGTTCCTTGTGATTTATTTTGTGTCTTGTCCTTGTTTGGTTTGTTTTAAAGGTCAAATAAATTTGTTGAGTTATGATCAAGGTTTGGTCAAGTTTGAAACTAAGTTTAAATGACTCCATTTCCCAATGGACAAATAAGGCTACTAGTCCATTTAGCATTGTAAACATGCTACCCCTATGAATCACCAAGAATGTGGACCAAAATTTTACCTCAAGTCAAAATTGGTCGCCCCCTCTAAATTAAAGATTTAATAGGATTGTTATGTGGTCTTTTCATGCCCTATATGGTCCCTATAAGTCTTCATAAAACCTTATTAGCATTGTTTAAGGTTAGTTTGGAGAAGTTACGACAATGTCTTATTTTGGTCGTCGAGTGGTCTAGACATGTCATGGAGAGATAAGGATTGGTAAAGTGGTGTCATAGGTTATTAAGAGTTTTTCAAAATATTTTTTTGTCTTAATCTCTTTTTCATAACATTTCATGATGTTTTGGTATGTCTAAGGTTCATTTACAAACTTTAAGGTGGTGAAAATAGGTGAAAAAGTGATTTTTGGATACTCAAGTGTATGTCAAAGATCCTCAAGTTGAAAATACATACCAAAAACCTCCCAATGACCTTGGATCAATTGCACAACTACCAAATGTTTTAAAGAGGTAGGCAAGGGTCATAAACTTGAGTTTTAATGCCATATTGAAGAGTTAGAAGACTTGTGCAAATTTGTTGAAGTAACTTGCAGGTGAAAAGAGTTTAAAAATGTCAAAAAATACATGGGAATAAGTTTCAAGTCTAAAAGTTGCAGAAATATTTCTATCTCTTCCATCACTCTATTCACAAGCTCTTGAGAGTCATTTTTAACTACATGGTATAGGCCATATGGGTAGTGTTGGGGGATAATATTTTATCCAAATTTTGGGATAAATTTAAGATTACAATTTTTGGAATTTGTAATTGGATTTATCTCATTAACTCTATGAATAATTGGTAAGGATCTAGACTGATTTATGAAGGCTCAAATCCCCATAGGATGAGTTTTGTGTAACTCCAAAATAAGTGTGAATTCTTTAGCTGCATGAAACCAATTTGAGTGAGTTATTAGAGGTTTAAATATTTACCATACACCTACATTAACCATGTTGGCATGTGTGGATGGTCATTTGGCAATAAAAATCTTCGCTTGCACATACTTTAAAGTAATTATCAATACTTCTATGTTTCAAAGTTTTTTACAGGGTTTATTTACATTTAAATATTTGTTAAACATGTTTTCCATATTTTAATTTCAGTCATAGTTATATAATATTTGAATGTTGTTCATACTTCTCTTGAAGTGACATTGTGCTCCTTATTTTAAGATCAAACATTTCAAGTTGCTTGTGTATAGTGTTTTGAAAGTCTTTATTCACCTTATTCAATCCATAATTTAGGTATCGTAGCTATGAATATGTGTCCAAGAAAATCATAAGATGATCACTAACCATGTAAGAATCATGTAACATCCTCAAAAGACTCACTCTCAATGCACATGATTTGTATAGAAGTTAATTGTATGAACATAGTCTATACACACAAAGGACAAGTGTGAAGTGGTACATAGTACTTGGAATTTATGTCTTCATAAATATTGAACAAAGTGAAAAACAAGTAGATTAAGATTTCATGCAGACTCAAGAATTATTTCTCTTGGTAGCCTATGTAGGAAATAAAGTGACCTGCAAGCCTTAAACATGTAGGCCTCTCTTTGGATAAAGGTATACTTCTCCATACAAGAGGTTCAATATATAATTTGAAAACATGACCCAAACATAATGGAAGAAGACACATAACACTTGTTGGATATTGTCATTGATTAATAAGGAGATTATTAAGCATTGTCTTTGACATTTGAGTTATTGGAATAAGTGTTGTCATTGATGTCAATATAATGTTATTGATGCCAAATGTTACTGTAAACGTGAATAACCAAATAAGCTTTGATGTATGTGTATGATGAGTTCTTATGCCATCATAGTGAGTGTTGTTGCTATATCAAAGCAAGTAATGTGAGAGTACTATTTAAAGAATGTTTTGATGTCATCTTGAGTGATATCATTAAGAATAAGCATGAGTCAGTACAAGTCAATATATCAAGTATATTTTAATTCTTGGTCTAGATCTTGTGAGAAGGTATGTGAAAGTATCATGATGAAATGAACAAGCTCCAAAGAAGAAATGGTATGCTTAGAATATATGTGTAAGCATATTTGAAGATTCTCTAAATGAGTTATGAAGATGTGAATGCTTTGAAAAACACTTGACAATGGTTGATAATGAGATTGGCTATTTGATTTTTTACCTAAGGTGCTGAGGGCCTTGAAATTAATTAGGAGTTCATCTCTGAAGATCTATGTATATACCTCTGAAGATGCTAAAAATATCTTTATTTGAGTGCTAAATATCTATAAGAAGATACAAAGATGATCTATTGATGCTTCAAAGGAGAGTGAGTTTATGAGGTTGCTTGAGAATACACAAGAGGTAATGAAGCACTTAGGATAGTTTCAATGTGAAGTCTTTAGGGGTAAGTACTTCAGTCCAAGTCTATAGTTAGGCTAGTTTTGGATCCTCCTTAGCCTAATGAGGAATCATGAGTTGTTGAAAAGACATATGAATAATGTTTGAATGTAGTTAATCATGATAGGATATTTCATGACATATATATTATGTGTTGAGATCTTGAACAATGGTTATAAGGTTAGCTTCAAGACTTAATGAGACTTATAGGTCAAGGCATAACTAATAATAAAAGAGATGGCAGCCATATGGGATATCATAATCAGTTAACATGATATGGGTGAGTAGGTAAACATTAATAGAGATGATTCAAGTTATTTTAAGTATGTGCATGAATTTTTAGGTCATGGTTTACAACAAAATCTTGAAAAAGGGTTTCAAAGTTTCTTGAGTGCACAGAATGAAGATTTGTCTACCCAAGAAGGTTTTTTAAAGTGCTTGTTGGCATGTGAATCATATACATGAGAATATAAAATATTCATGGTAGATGAGGAAGGTTCATAGATAAAAATTTCAAGCATTAGTTTTTGGAAAGAGGAGCTAAGTTTTATGAATGATCGTTAAGACTGGAAGTTGGTTTAAACCCTCAAAGAACTCTAATAATGACCTAATGTTGAATATCTTATTCTAGAGAGATTTAAATGACTTGATATTTATATTTAAGTTATTGGAGGTTAATCAAACTCTCCTAAGCTTCTCCATATGTAATTGGTTTCTTAGGTGAGTGAGTAGACCCTACATGAAAGTGTTTATCTTTTGGATATTTGTTGTAGCAGACAAAGTTGATCAAGTTAAATTTATTAAGTAGACGAGGATCAAAGTGTGAGACTTATAGTTATTATTCATGAATATTTATATATAGGTTATATACCTTATGTGTGCAAATTTGGTGATCCAAGTTGGTCAATTGCTAAAAGACCAAGTAGTACAAAAAGTAAAAAAATTAGGTATAAGTGAAAAGATGATTCCTAATGTGTTTTCATGTAAGAGTGATGCATTTAAGTGTATGATGATGTTGATTGGGACTTGAATTATCTATCCATGCTTTTCATAAGATTGGAAATTTTTGTAAGAGGTTGGAACATTGAATCCAAAATGGCTTGTCTAACTAAGTGAAATCTGTGAGAGAGAAGATCAACACATTAGTCTATAAGACCAATAATTTTCATTAAGAACTCATGATCTATTTGATAGAGTTATCTATAAGGATGAAATAATATATTTTTATACATTAAAATCCCTTAAATGAATTCAATCATGTGATAGAATTTCATGTTTCCTTTACTATTTTCTAAATTTAATTAATAGTTTTAAGTATTTTGCAAAAAAAGAGTTTGAGCATGTATACCCTAATTTGAAGCATTAGATGAAGTTTTTGATAAACCTAAGGTCATGAGATTTTTTATATGTAATTTTTTTCTATTTTTGTTTGGAAAAATTTATTATATGTCTTATTTATTCAAGACAGAGTTTCTATAATGCATAGGTCTTTTATAAACAATGTTTTAAGAAAGGGTTCAAGTGATGGTTATGTTAGGGTGTGGAGCTAAAAGCTTCAACTATTGCAGACATGAAGAAGGGAGGTTACTGAAGATCTAGAAGTACCGGCATCAGTCGCATGACTGACGTCAGTCATGACTAGTGCAGAAGGAAACTGGCATCGGTAGGAAGTCGGCCGACGTCGACCAGCACCAGACAGACAGGGACCGACGTCGGTCGCCTGTGGCGGTTCCAAAACTACTGTTGATGAACAGTGAGTTAAGTGAAGCGAGTGTTTGCATGTTTAAGGGCTAATTATAGTCATGAGCTACATGTCTAATTATTGTAATTAGATTTCTATTTTTTTATGCATGAGATTCTATTTAAAGACCCATGAGGCATGTATTGTAAATCAAGCAGGCAAGTAAAAGCATTGAAGTAAGGAGCAAGGTCAAGAAGATCTACAGGTGTAAGGTCAAGGAGATCAGCTGAAGCATTCAAGGAGGGGATAACAACTCAGGTTCTTGAGTTGGTTGTGGTTGAGCAAGAGAGAGAGGGAAGAAGGTCTTGAGGTGTGGCAAGCCTTTGAGGTGGAGGAAGAAGTGGCATCTTCCTTATTGTATTTTCTTCTAGTAATATTTAATACAAGAGTGTGTATTGTCTCTCAAATTCTTTGTTGTCTCAAGTTTCTAGTTACTTAATCATTCTGGTATAATTTCATGTTTAATTGCTTATAAGAAAGTAATCAATTGTGCTTCCATTGGATAAGGGGTTCCTAACGGTTAGACCTAAAAGGTGTTGTGGACATAAATTGAAGTTGGATAAGGTTTATTCAAGTTTAATATGATGTGTTCATTGCATGTGAGGTGTTTTTATATGCTTTAAGAAAGATCAAAGGTAACGTGTTGTTAAGAAGACCTATTAAGTCTCTATAAAGCCTAAAAGAGGAGTAAGGGCTAATTGAGATATGGATAACCTAATGTATTGATTGATTCATGATAAAGTCATGTTATTTAATATTATAATATCTATTAGTGGATGACCTAAGTGATTTTAATGTGTGGTTAACTAAGAGATATGTGATCAAGTGTTTGTCTAAAAGCAAGGCAGATTAGGCCTATTTGGTATACTTAGAGGAAGAGAGTGTGGAGAATATGAGAATGATATAAACTATTGGTGAGAAAAAAGAGATAATGAAAAATATCATAGAAGTATCATGAAGATCTAATAGAGGTTATGCATATGAGGATTAAGGTTAGAAGACCTAATCAAGCCATGAAAAGGGATAGTTGAGTGAAGAAGGTTGAAGGCCATTTTGAGAAGGATAAAAGTGAGTGAAGAGATAAATAAGAAGATCATCATCTATTATGTGATTAATAAATTATTTTGAAGGCGATCAAATGTATTAGGTGGCTGAGTTGGTGCTGAGTCATCTAGGGGTTTGGTACCTCCTTACAAGTGGGTGCTGAGCTAGTTGGAGTTGGTGTTCCATGTGAAGTGGGTGCTTCATTAATGATTAATGTTTATCTTATAAGAATGTATTCCTTTTGATTCATCAGTGGGTTTTATTTACCTTGAGGTTTTGCCATGTATATGTTATGTTCATGTGTTTCATGCTTTTATGATTTAATGCTTATGTTTGCTAAGATATACATGCTTATTAAAATTGTTCATGTATGATTAAGTGAAATTGAATAAAAAAGTGTTGAATAATGATTCGCCCCCTCTCATCCATTATGATTCCAATAATTGGTATTGGATCTTGGTCCTTTGAAGTAAGTCCTAAAGGAGATCCTAAGAAATAAGAATGACTAGTCAGCAAGCTCAAGGTGGTTTATCTACCAGTAAGGTTTGATTATTTAATGGATCTAACTATGCCTCTTAGAATTTTAGAATAAAGATATATCTTATGTCATAAGGACATAATATTTGGTAGTCAGTTTTGGATAGTTATATTACACCTCCAATTCCACCAATAGATACAAAAGGCTAGTGAAAATAACTCCAAGGTGATGAATGCCATTTGATGTGGCCTATCATAGGTAGAGATTATAAAGGTAACGCATTTTGTATCATCCAAAGATATATGGGATAAATTGAAGACCATTTATGAAGGAGACACCAAGGTGAATTTGGCCAAGTTTCAAACCCATAAAAGATAGTTTGAAAGCTTGAAAATGAATGAATATGAAACTATTACATCCTATATGTTGAGGGTTGATGAAGTTGTCATTATCATTAGAGTATTGAGAGAAGTTAAAGACTATACTATTGTTCAAAAGTTGTTGAGATCACTAACTCTAAAGTTTGAATCTAAGGTTTCTATAGTAGAAGAAATGCAAGATTTGGACAAGCTAGAGATGGATGGGCTTCATGGCATATTGATTGCCTATGAGATGAAAACTAATAAAGGAAGACCTCCTAAGAAAGAAATAACTTTTAAAGTTGAAAAGAAGTTTAAGGCCAAGAAGGTCAAGGGTGAGGTATGTTCATAGTTTGATGATGATGAGCTCATAGCTATGTTTTATAAAAAGTTAAGGTTTGGATTAGGTAAGTACAAGGGTAAATTACCCTTCAAATGTTTCAACTGTGGCAAGATTGGTCACTTTGAAAATAAGTGTCCTAACAAGGATAAATCTAAACATAATGAAGAACATGATGAACACCATGGAGATGACAAAAAAACTTATAAGTCTAAAAATAAAAATAGAGATTTCAATAAGAATGAAGGAAATGCCCATTAAAAAATAATAAGAGTTTTTATACCAAAGAAGATGTCTCATTTGATGTAGGTGATTTAGACACATCTAACAATGATGATGGTAGTAATGAATCTGAAATGACAAAAATGAAGCCTTATTCATGGTCATAGAATTAGATAATGAGGGTTGTTCAAATGGGAAAGGCTTTATGATTGATATAAAATCAGATGAAGAAGTACACTATGATAGTGAAGAAGGAGAAGTTGAAGTGAATCTTTAAGTTGAGCTCATAAGTGCCTAAGAAGAGTTAAAGATTATGAATAAGAAGAATAAGAAACTAAAGTAGTTCATGACTATGAGGAATAGATTAGTTTATTTGAGGAAAGGTTAGCCAATACTTTCAAGGAGTATAAAGAGATTATCTAGCAAGTAGAAACCTAAATTGAGATTATGTGACCAAGCCTAAAGGCTAAATATGAATAATGCATTAGGTATGAAACTAAATTAGAATCCCTAAAAACTAAGTTGGATCAAGCATCTAGCGAGATGAAGAGCTTTATGAAGTTTGAAAAGAACACTGAGGCTCTAGATGATATCTTGAGTAGTCAAAAGTTTGCAAGTGACAAGATAGGCCTTGGTTTCAAAGAAGACCAAAATAAGGTAAGTGATTGATTTTTCATATGCATAGAGTTAAGGAGAGATTGTGTTTTAGATGTTTAATAGACTTTGTTTATTGAGATTTTTATGTATCAGCTAGGAGAGTGACCTAATTAAGAGAAGTTTCTAATAATGGTTGGCATAGGTAGTTACCATAGCTTATGAATACTATGTGCCATCTAGTGTCTTTGCGAGACAATATCAGATAAAAAGGAGAGAGTGTGATTTTAGTAGTTATAGATGATCCTTGATGTCTACTATTAATAGAAACATGGTAGATGATTAGTTTGAGGGAGATATATTTAGGTTGTTAACTAAGATTAATCTATGTTGAAGTGATCTTGTAATTTGAGTTCATTCCGAAAGAGATGACATTTTTAGAATATCTTTGTCATTAATGTCAAAGGGGGAGAAAGATTAGAAAAGGAAAGAAAAAAAAGAAGAAAGATTAGAAAGGTCAGAAAGAATGAGAAAATGAAAGAACTAGGTTTAAGAGATGATTGTAATCAAGAGAGGTTGACACAATTTTTTGATTGTGTTTTCTATCAATGACAAAGGGGGAGTTTTTTGGACATTATCATTGATTAAGGAGGAGATTGTTGAGCATTGTCTTTGATTATTGAGTTGCTAGAATAATTTTTGTCATTGATGTCAATCTAATGTCACTGATGTCAAATTTTATCATAAAATTTAATGATTAAATAAGATTTGAGGTATGTGTATGATGAGTTCTTATGCTAGCTTAGTGAGTGTTGTTGCTATATGAAAACAATTAATGTGAGAGTATTGTTTGAATAATTTTTTGATGTCAGCTTGAGTGATATCATTAAGAATCAATGAGAGTGAGTACAAGTCATTATATCAAGTATAAATCATCTTTTAATTATTTTTCTAAACCTTTTGAGAAGGTATGTGCAGGTAGCATGATGAAATGAGTGAGCTCCAAAGAAGAAACTATATGCATCAAAGATCTATATAAATAACCATGAAGATGCTTTGAATGATCTACAAAGATGTGAATGCTATGAAGAATACTTGACATTGGTTTAGCATGAGATAGGTTTGAGTTTGTTATAAGGTGTTGAGGGCCTTGCAATCAATTAGAAAATTAACTCTGAAGATCTTTGTATATATCTTTCAAGATGCTAGAATATCCTTAGTTAAGATCTGAAGATCTATAAGAAGCTCTAAAGATGATCTATTGAAGTTTTAAATGAGAGTGAGTGTATGAGGTTGCTTAAGAATACAAAAGAGGCATTGAATCACTCAAGAGCATTTCAAGATGAAGTCTACAAGGGAAAGTACTTCAATCCAAATTTGTAACTAGACTAGTTTTAGGTCTTGCTTAGTCTAATGAGGCATCATGAGTTATTGGAAAGACATATGAAGAAAGTTTAACTATAGTTAAGCATGATAGGATATTTCATGACATATATATTAATCTCTAGGATCTTGGACAATGGTTAGAAGGTCAGTTTCAAGACCTAATGAGACTTGCAAGTTAAGGCATAAAAAACAAGAAGAGAGATGACAGCCATATGGGGTATTAAGATTAGTTTCCATGACATGGGTAATAAGGTAAAAATTTTAAAAGGTGATTAAATTTATTTTAAGTATATACATGAAGTTTTAGGTCATGGTTTGCAAAAAAAACTTGAAAACATGTTTCAAGGTTTCTCAAGTGCATAGAATGAAGAGTTTTCTACCTAAGAAGATTTTTTCAAGTGTTCATTATCATGTAAAAAATATACATGATAATATAATTTGTTCATGGTATATGAGGAAGGGTTATAACTAAAAATTCCAATCATTGGTTTATGGAAAGAGGAGAAAGTTTTATGAATGATCGCTAAGACTAAAAATTGGTCTAAACCCTCAAAGAACCCTAATAATGACCTAATGTTGAATATATTGTTTATAGAGATCATAATGATTTAATATGAATATTTAAGTGATTGGAGGTTAAATTTAACTCTCATATACATATACAATAAAAATTGGTTTCTCAAGTGAGTGAGTAGACGCTACAAGAAAGTTTTTGCCTTTCAGAGATTTATTATAGTAGGCAAAGTTGATCAAGTCAAAATTGCTAAGTGGATGAAGATCAAAGTGTGAGACTTATATTTATTTTTAATTAAGATTTATAGATAGGTTATGTATATTAGTTATGAAAAGTTAGTGATCCAAATTGCTCAGTTGCTAATAGACCAAGGGGTGAAAATAATAAGAAAATCAAGTAGAAGTGAAAAGATGATTCCTGATGTGTTTTCATGTAAGAGTGATGCATTGAAGTTCATGATCATGTTAGTTGGGACTTGGATGATATATCAATTATTTTTATAAGCTTGTAAATATTTGAAAGAGGTTATAACATTGAAGTGAAAATGGCTTGTCTGATTGAGTGGAGTCTGTGAGAGAGAAGATCAATAGATTGGTCTATAAGACTAATAATTTCCATTAAAATATCACGATCTATTTAATGGAGGTTACTCTTAAGATGATGTAATATATTTTTCATACATTTAAATCACTTGAATTAATTCAGTCATGTGTCATAATTTCATGTTTCCTTGACTATGTTTTGAAGTTAGTTGGTAGTTTTGAGTGAGTATTTTGCAGAGTGAAGCATCAAATAAATTTTTTGATTACCCTAAGGTCATGATGTTTTTGAATATGTAAATTTTTTCCATGGTTGTTAGTAAAAGTTGAGTATATTCCTTAGTTTTTCAAGATGGAGTTTTTGTATATGCATAAGCCTTTTATAAATAGTTTTTAAAGAAAGGGTTAGAGTGGTGGTTAGACCTAAAAGGTGTTGTATACCTAAAGTGAAGTTGGATAAGGTATATTTTATTTATATATGATGTGTTCCCTTAGTGTGAGGTTTTTGTATATGCTTCAAGAAAGATCAAAGGGTAATGTGTTGCTAAGAAGACCTATTAGGTCTCCATAAAGCCTAAAAGAGGAGTAAGAGCTAATTGATCTATGGCCAACCTAATGTATTTATTGATTCATTATAAAGGAATGTTATTTTATATGATAGGAACTATTCATTTTTGACCTAAGTGATTTGAATGTGTGTCTGAATAAGAAATATATGATCAAGTGACATGTATAAAAGCAAGGCAGATTAGGCCTATTTGATATGCTTAGAGGAACAAAGTGTGTGGAAAATAAGTGAATGATATAGATAATTTGTAAGCATAAATAATTAATTTTAACCATAAAATAAGTGTCATAAATATATAACATAGGTTATGAATATGAGGATCAAGATCATAAGACTTAATCAAGCCATGAAGAGGGCTAGTTGAGTGAAGAAGGATGAAGGCCAGTTTGAGAGGGATAGAAGTGAGTGAAGAGCTGAAGAAGAAGATAAGCATATGTTGTGTTATAAACAAATTATTATAAAGGTTATAAAGTGTATTAGTTATTTTATTTATTGATAAGTCATCTAGGGGGTTGGTGCCTCCTTGCAAGTGGGTGTTTGTTAAATCCTGGTTGAGTTGGTGCTAAGCTAATTGGGGTTGGTGCTCCATGTTAAGTGCGTGCTTCACTAAAGATTTATGTTTGTATTATAGGACTGTAATAAATTTTATTCATTAATAGGTTTCATTTCCATTGAGGGTTTATCACATATATGTTTTGTTCATGTGTTTCATGTTCTTATGATTTGATGCTTATGCTTGCTAAGATGTACATATTTGTTAGAATGGTTCATGTATGATTAAATGAAATTGTTTTTTTTTAAAGAATAATGATTCAACCTTATTATTATTAATTATTCTTCCAATAACATTAATACACACTTGAAACATGTTGTGTAATGATCAAGGCCATGAAATTGAACCTACATCCATAATATCTGTACACAGGCCTAAATTTGGTAAAAGACAACAAAATTTGAAGATATTTTCAGTATACGAATGGATTTTAATGAAATGAGAGGATACCTATATTTATTCAGTCATTATAGGTGTAAATTACCTATTTTATAAGGCCACATAAAAACTACATACTCAAAATTTTCATGTTGTCACATACACCTACAACGTATATTAAAGAATTTACCTTAGTGGATGAGAATGAAGTATAGAGTTTCAAGGATTTGAATAAGATACTTATCTAGTCAATAAAATTACAATATTTTGAGTAGGCTCAATCATTTAATGTATATATCCAAAAACACCAAGTTTATAGACCATTCTAAATGAATACACAGAGGCAGATGGTCACCTGTAGGTCTGCTCAAGTGACTAATTGTTTTCCAAATATGATATAGTGGTGTATGAGTGTTTGAAGGTGATAAAATAACTTAAGGTTCTCAATTAATTTATTTCAAATAATATCTATTCAAATAACAAGAAATGAAACAAATATTCAAACATTGGAAACCCCTTCCAATGCATACACAAGTCTGCTTATTTACAAGGTACTTGTTGTTTGAGAGGTTAAAAAGACTTCAAGAGATTTGAGGGAGAGTAAGTGTTTGAATATTATTTCTTGTGATTAATAACTCCATGATCCTTAAAAATCAATCAACAATTAATGTAAAACATAGTCAAACTCTCTTACAATCATACACAAGCCTAATCACATAGGCAAGCCTATATGGGCAAAACTAAAGAGATGGATAGTCAATTGGAGTTGGGATGAGACATTTAGAACCCTAAGAATATGGTGAGATATATTAATAGACATTTCATGTAGGACTAAACCCTGACAGTGAGATAAATGGAGAAATACAATTAGTTAGGGTAAGATGAGCAATTAGGCTTAAAAACCCTAGGCCTCAACAAAAGAGTTAGTAAGGGATATAATTGAAGATAAAAAGGTTGGATAACCATGAGGAAAATTTAGTAACATTATAATTGACATTAATAAATTTTTAAAAGTCATAATTATACTCAAAACATGCACCTACAAACCTCATTCTCTCTCAGCCCTCATAGAATGCCTACTAGTAGCCCAAGAGGATATCTTATTTTGCTTGGTATGGAATAAATGTGTTAAATGGGATATTTGGCTCCCAGGGTATGTTAGCTACCCTAGTTTAACTACACTTTGTGGAATTTTTTTTATTGATTCATTCCCCAAACTTTATGAATCATCCTTAAGACTTTGAGGCACTTTCAGGTTGCCTAGGAGAGCCAAAAGGATCCAATGAGAGAGAAGTGAACTTATATGACTCTAGATGGATTGAAAAAACCTAAAAATGACCTAAAAAATGTTCAAAAATCCCCTAAATATCACTCCTTTCCATTGTGATCTAAAAATTTGACTCAAGAGAGGATGGTTAGTATGGTGTTAGTTGCAAAATGAAAGAAACACACTAACTAGCATAACATCTCTAGGCCTAGAAACTAGGGAGAGATTAGTTAAAAAACATGAATAAAACACACAAATAAAATGCATAATAAACCCTCTTTTACCTTCCTTGGATGTTCCAAAATTCTTGTTGTAGTTGCTTGCTCAGCTTGAGCTCATGAAGTCCTTGGCAATGGAAGATTGTCTACCTCCATCTCTCCTTGGCACCTTTGGCTTGTGGCTTGGATTAACTTAAAATAAATTTAGAATGGAAAAAATAGTTGTAATATATTATTTAATTATAAATTTGCACCAAAATAGCTTAGAAATGATGTGGTAAGGCCTCCTATTTATAGATTTTTGAGAATATCTTGAATCAACCTGAACCATCCATCCTGAGATTAGGATGTGTGGTTGACGATTAATTTAATTTTTGGAATTAATTTTATAATTATCCTCATTACTAAATTGGAATAAGGGGAGATTAATAGGCATGGATGGCATCATGGAAGGCATTGATGAGGCATGAAGGACATGAATCATGATATTTGTGGCAATTATGGCTTAGGGATATCTTCCCAACAAATGAGGTCACCTGATGATGAAGATATTCAATATTCATTTTCAAAAATAAATTTTCAACAAGTTTCCATGGAATTATTAATTATTATTTGATTTGGATTAATTATCTCTTAAGCATGATTAAGCACTTTGTGCACAAATTACTCAAATGAATTAGAATGCCTTGTTATTGGTCCAAAATTTGATTGGGTTAGAATTAGAAGTCACTATCAGATGTGTTGGATATGTTATATCATTTAGGATGATACCAATATAAAATAATTAATGCATGTGTCTTGTGTAGGATATTTGATAGAAAATATCAATCTAAAACACCCAGGTGTAAAATTAGCATTTTGACTCAAAATGATATGATCAAAGTTAGTTGGTCCATAAATTGCATTGCCCCATTTAGGGATACCCTAGCCAAAATTGGTACCTGAATATGTTTGTTTCACATCTTTTAGCATGGTTTAGTGTTTTAAGGCTAAATTGTGCATTTTTAGTGAAAATTGGTCAAAACCTTGGTTAGAGGTCATCGATGGCCATTTTTAGGTGTCTATAGTTTACCCATATTTGGGAAGGCATTGTAATATATAAGCACAATAAAATATTCTCAAATAATGAAAAGGCCATGTATGCCTAAAATTGAAATGATGATAAACTAATTGTATGATGCCCCCTCGAGGGAGTGGTTGGCACAAGCAGGTCAACAAATGGTCCCTTGAAAAGAAATCAATGAAATGAGGGGACAAAAAAAGGAAAGATGATGGGGTGAAAACACAATGATACTAAAAAAGTAGTCAAAATCATTGAAAATGTAAGTGGGATGGTGCATAATGGTTTTTCCAAAAGCAATTATAAACATTTTACCCTGATAGTGGAAATATGGTATGATAACACAATGATTTTCCCAAAGGTGGTTATAATCATTGAGAAGATGGAGTTGTCCCAATTAGGACAAACAAATAAGATAATAACATGACCCTATATAGGTAGAAAAAGTAAAGTGGTGACAACACAATGATTTTCCCAAAGGTGGTTATAATCATTAAGGAATATAGGTGGGATAGTGTGCAATGATTTTCCCATAAGTGGTTATAATTATCGAACCATGATTATGTGAAACATGATAAACTTGGTCGAGGATGATGACAACTTAACACAGAGGGTAATGATGAATTGGAACAACCTACTAGTAGAGAGATGCTCATATGAACTATAAAGGTTGAAATTCTTTCATGTTTAATTAATCTATTTGGGATATGATTAGGATTGAATCAGGATGCCAATGTTGAAGATATGCCACCATTGTTGAATAGACTTCTTGAAGTTGAGGTTTGTTTTAGCACTTATCGGTAGGCATCATGGTATAACATTATGAGGACTTGGCCAAAATATGCATGAGGACTAACTCTCATAATCTAATACTCAATATAAAATAATAAACCAATGATAGAAACCATTATGATAATGTAAACATATGAATATGGATGGATTTGAGTATAAGTGTGGGCAAAGAATCACCCAATGAACACACATAAACTGAATCATGGCAATAGTGATGAAAGCAAACAAACAAACAAAATAAGCAAAAATAAACAAACAAATAATGTAATAGAAACCCTACAAACATATCCCCTAGAAAATAAGTGAAAACTTAAAAAACAAACAAAATGGGGGAATAGAAGAAAAAAGGAGGTAATCAAGATGTCTCCATATGCACTAGGCAAGTGGAAGTTTCTTACATAATTCCATGGATGTAATATCTAATAAAAAAACTTCAGGCCAAAAGTAGTTCTCCCAAAGAATGGGAAGAATGTGATAACTAATGAAAACAAATAGAATGGATGTGATAGAAGAAAATGAATGGTCTTGTAAAATGAAAAGTGTGTGAAAGAAAAGGCCAAAAAGGATGGGCAAACTAAATGAAAAGTTTTTTGATTTTAACTTAGTAAGGGTTCCTAGAATCCTTAAGGCAAAGAAGTGGTCAATGTTTTTATTCTTTTCTAATGATTTTTCAAATGTTTATGGAATTATTTTGGAGTATCTCAACTCAATCGACAATGATGAGACACTAAAATGGTTCAATCTCAAAAAATGGTGAGATCATTTAAACTAAAGTTTCTTGAAAAATGGTGAGAGTGTGGTTGAAAGAGTGACTAAGTTGACCGCAACAAGTATCGAGCACTGCCTACATAGTCCTAGAGTAAGACTTCAAGTCACTATAGTTCTACATGTACAATAGAGGAATTTGATTAGTGTAGTAGTCAATTCAAACAAAATAGACACAATTGGTAAAAAGGGATAGTACAACATAGGAAGTGGCAAGTTGATATGTCAAGGCTTAATGTTGCCCTAGTATGCCCATAGGTGGTTATAATCAAGAAATAATGGCATAGATCAATGGTACTAATTTTCCCAAAGATGATTAGAGTTAGTAGCAAGATCGGTGGTAAGAAAGGAATAAAAAATAAAGGATGTAATTATCAAAACTTCTATCATACTATCCCAAAATACAATCTCTATCTAAAGTAATGGAGCCAACTGATGAAATTGATCAGATACCTTGATGCTAAAACTGGGTAATGAATGGTAAAAACCAAGGTTAAATGGGCTATGCTTTAAAACACATTGGATTGATAGAATAAAATGGTAAAATGGTTATAACTAATAGAATGGTTAATAATGATATTTGTACAAAGAAGAATAGTGATAAAATGGCTTAACTGAAATAATCCTTACAAACAATACACCTTAGTGCTCAAACATAGTACCACTTGAGAACAATATATTCATTGGCTCAGGAAGTTCATCTCCATCTAGTGTGGCAAGCATGTATGATCTTGATCTATAATCTACAGTAATGATAAAAGGCCCTATCTAATTTGGTTTGAATTTCCTTTTATGCTTTTTCTTAGTCATGGTATTCTTTTGGTTTTATTTAAGAATAGGATCTCCAAGTTTAGATGTTCTATACTTAACATGTCGATTATAGTGGACTTTGAGTCAATTCTGATATGCTTGAGGATTATTGAGAATGGATATGCGTTTCTCATCAAGTAGGTCTAGCTCTTGGAGGTGAGCTACTTGATAGTCATGATCATCCAGGACATGCTTAAAAGAGATGCATAGTGAAGGCAATTCAACCTCAATGGGAAGGATGGATTTAGTACCATAAACAAGTGAGTATAAAGTAACTCCTATGGGGGTATGATGATTGGTATGGTATACCCAAAGGGTAGGGAATATCTAAAAGTGTCAATGATGACTGAAATTATTGATAATATTTTTGAGAATATTGATAATGGTTTTGTTGGATGCCTTGGCTTGGCCATTACCTTAAGGGTAATATAATGTAGAAAAATGTTGTGTTATGTTATAATCAATACATATCTAGGCTACATCCTTATTATTTAATGATCCTTCATTATCAGATATAATTTCAGAGTGGATACTTTAGCGATAAATGAGATGGTTGAATATGAATTTGAAAATTTGTTTTCTAATCATGTGAGGGGTATAGCTTCAACCCACTTAGTGAAATACTCAGTAGTAGTAAGGATATGTTTATGTCCATCAGATGAAGTGAGGTTAATCTTCCCAATGAGGTCAAGTCCCCATGTAGAAAATGGTCATGGTGTCAACATCAGTTTTAGAGTTTTTGTTGGGGCATGAATCAAATTAGCATGCCATTGATATTTGTCACACTTTTTTACATATGCAGTGGCATCTGCATCTATTATGGGCCAATAATAATAAATACACAAGATATTTTTAGACAATACTTCTCTGCTAGAATGAGTGTCACATACTCCTTCATGAACTTCTCTTAATGCTAGTTTAGACTATGTCGAAGTTAAACAACAAAGTAGAGTTCCATCAAAACTATGATAGTAAAGGGTGGATCCAAGTAGAGTATAATGAGTGGAATGATGAATGAAGGATTTTATTTGTTTTTGAGATAGGTTAGGTGGTATAAATTGGTCATGAAATTAGTTGTAAAGATCTGAGTACTAGATAGAATTAGGACCAACAATATCACAAATCATTGCAATAGTTGAAGGTTCATGAACAGGTGTAGACAAATTATTGATGAGGAATCACTACTCTCTATCTTTATCTATTTGTCAAATCAAAGATCTAATAGTAGCCATGGCATCTATAGTTCTGTTACTAGCCCTTGATATGTGCTCAAACTAAATGTTGGAAATTTATAGCTTAAGAGTGTCGACTATGGCTTTATATGGAGCCAACTTGTCATCTTTGGTCTGAAAATGATCTGTGACCTAATTGATGATTAATTGAGAATCACCATAAACTTGTAGATGAGATATATTCCAATGTAATACTTACTGAAGTCCTGCAACAAGTGCTTCATACTTATCCATGTTGTTTGTATAAGTAAAGCTGATTCTAAATGATTTAGGGATTAGATCCCCCTGTGGTATAATAAATAATAAGCTTGTCCCTAATCCATGTGTATTAAATGAACCATCAAAATATAGCTTCCAAGGATTCTCCTAAGGGGTGTGTCAATGAAATTCATTATGGATTCATCAAGAAATTGAAATATGAGTGGTTGTGTGTCTGTGAGAGGTGTTTCAATAAGTTGATCTGCAAGAACTTGTCCCTTGATTACCTTTTGATTAACATATTCTATGTCAAAATCATTGAGAAGCATGATCCATTTAGCCATTCTACCTTGAAAATTTATTTTATATATTAGATACTTGAGTGGATCTACTTTGGAAATTACCATGGTCTTATTATTCAACATGTAATGGCATATTTTTTGAGCTATGAAGACCATGGCTAGACAAGCTTTTTCAATAGGTGCATAGTTATGCTCATATGTAACCAAGGTATGAATTAGGTAGCATATGACATGATCTTTTCCATTATCATCATGTTGAGCCAAAAGTGCCCCTAGAGCATGGTTGGTAGCTGATAGGTATAAAAAAATGGCTTTCCTAGTATATGAGGTAATAAAATAGGCAGATTAACAAGATAGTCTTTGAGTTGTTGAAAAGCTATTTGGTAGTGATCATCCCAATGAAATATAAATCATTTATTTACAAGGTGTGTAAATGGATGACACTTGTCTACTAACTAAGAGATGAAGCATCAAATTGACTAGATCTTACCCTATAAACTATAGAGTTGCTTTAAACTAGTTGGTGGTGGCATCTTGGTTATCGCATGGACTTTAGCCAGATCGACTTCAATACCTCTATGGGACATGATGAAGCCAAGTAATTTACCTAAAGTTACACTGGGCACACATTTATTTGGATTGAGTCTGACTTTATACTCCCATAATATTTCAAATATCTTATACACCACTACTAGATGGTCAGCCCTAGTTTTGGATTTGCCTAATATGTCATCAACATAGTCTTCAAAAATATCATGCATCATATCATGGAATATGATAGTCATGTCCCTTTGATATGTATATCTAGAATTCTTAAGGATAAATGGCATTACATGATAAAAAAATGTTCCCCATGGAGTGGTGAACGTTGTTTTATGTTGATTTTTTGGTGTTATTTTGATCTGGTTGTATCATAAAAAGCCATCTATGAGTGAAATCATTTCATAACCTACCATATAATTGATGATCATGTCAATATTAGGCAATGGAAAATCATCTTCAGGATAGGATTTGTTGATTTCTTAAAAATCAGTATAGATTTGATCCCTTCAAGATTTTTACTAACAGCTACCACATTCGAGATCTATTATGAGTAATCAATGGATCATATACATCCTACTTCTAAGAGTTTTTATAGCTCTTCCTTTACCAATATAGAAATGCAAGGATGCATCTTATGTATCTTTTATTTTACTGGTTTGGCATCAAGATTAACCATAAGGTGTTGCAACACTAAGGTGGGGTCTAAACCTAGCATGTCAAAATAGGCCCATGCAAAGATATATACAAATTCTCTCAATAGAGCTGTAAAGACATCATGTTCTTCCTTAGTGAGGAACATGCCTAAATTTATCCATTTCAAGTCTGATGGAGTCCTGATATTTACCTCTATTATATCTTCAACTAGAAGGGTTGAACCATCTTCTAGGATAGTAGGTAATGACTTAAATTATTGGATTATGTTAGGGTCCTCCATTAGGACTTGCTCTTCAACTTCTCCTAGACATGATGAATCTGAGTCCCCTAATGGGAGATCTAGCAGTGTGACAAAAATAGTCAAAAATTATTGAATAATTTGATCAAATACTTGTTGTTACTCAAAGTTGACTCAGATCCATAGGCAAATTCATCATTGGTGATCTCCTACTCTAAATTTGAAGAAAAATGAACACCCCCATCTAATGGCACCTAAAACAAGTTTTCACCACTAGACTGGCCTTTATATTTACTTTTTCCTTGATCAAAAAGTGCCTCAAAGAGGTTTTCACTTTGGGACTTCAATGTTTTACTTATTTATTTTTGGCTAAATTTGTTCACTCACTCTCCAAAATAGGCTATAGGATCTAATGTGATTGAGAATCTTGATTTGTAATCTCCTAATGAAACATTGCCTCTAAGGCCTAAAAAGTCATAGAATGCCACATCATTCTAGAACTCATCAATCAGTAAACTAGATTCTTGTTGGTCCTGATCTATTAGTTGGGGATAATATAATGGCAATGGGTTGTGATGAATGGCTAGGGTAAGGATAAAAATGGCATTATTATCAAACATGTTGGTTTTAGCTAGGTCATCAAAGGTGGGGTTATGATTAGACTCTATTTCACTATTAGTATCATCCTCACTAGTCACTGGTGATGGAGTTCAAATAAGATATGTGGGCTCACCCCCAAGTGGTTTAAATCTAAATCCATAAGGTCTTTCATACTTAGTCATGAAAATTGGCTTGATGGTTCCTTGCTGATTCGATTTAAGTCCTATTCCTTCATATATGTGATGCTCTATGATCCTATTGGGAATCAGATACTTTACATTTTTATAATAATTAACTTGGTTGTCATTGTATAACCATGATTCATCCTCTTCAAGAGGGTTATGTTCTAGGCTAGATGCTGATACAAATGTGATAGGTCCCTTATCTTTATTATTTTTTTGCCAATGCATATGTGGGGTGACTTTAGGTCACCCAAAAGTTTTTTAGATTTTGAGGAATATTGGAAATATGAAATGTATCATGGGTCACATACTTTCCCGGTCCATTATATGAAATGGTGAAATGATTAGAAGCCTCAAGAGGTGGCATGTGGGAAAGGGAATCCAATGTATTATAATTTATACAATAATCTAGTGAAGTATCAATAAGTATAGCCTTTCCTTTATCCTATTTATAACTTGGATTCATGTTGTACTGATAATTATAGTTTTGAAATTTGGACTCAAGATTCTTGTGGTGTTCAAATGGGTGTAAATCTCTTGGAATATTCACTTCCATCATTGAGTGGGAAAACTTGATACATTGGTGCAACATTGATAGAATTGCATGAATATCATATAACCAAGGCATTCTTAGAAGTTGTATGATAACTCAAGATCAAGCACATGGAAAAGTCTATCATGGGTCAAAGGCCCAATGATAACTAGAAAATCAATGGTGCCTTATGATTATCTTTCCTGATTATCATAGGCTTTGATGGTTATTGTTTCTAGCTGAAGATCTATCATTGTGTACCCAAGAAGCTTGATGAGCTTTAGAGACACTATGTTGAGGTTGGATCCATTGTATATAAGGACACGTTTCAATTTATGTCATTTTATATAAAATTCTATGTATAATGGATTATTATGGAGTGGCCCAAGGGAAGATAGACTGATTTGGTTAAATGTAACTTGTTGGGATAGAGCTAGGTGTCAAGCCAAAGCTTTAAATTTATCAAGAGATATGTCACTAGAAATAGTGGATTGTGTTAAAAAATCATTTAGGATGTTCTTGTGGATTATTGACATTTACAACAAATCTAAAATATAAATTTGTGCTAGTGTCTTCTATAATTATTCCAAAATATCAAACTTCTTATCTTGGTCAGTAGTGAATGGTTTATTCTAAGGTTGAATGGTTGGTTGGATGATAGGTAAGTGGAGGATGGTTGTGGGCCTGGGATAGTAATATTTGACCTCCAAGTTATGATTACATAATAAGGATTAAATACTAGACTATTATTGCTAACCAATGTTGGGAATGGTGTGGGACCAAATGGGGCAAGTCTCAGTTACCAGTGCACTCACATGTGGTCATGTGGCAAGGATGAGTTATCGATATAGGGTCTAAAAAGGGAATTTCTAGTTTTTTGGTTTGCCTGTATGCACTCCTAGGTCAAAGAAGGATTATCCATGTTATTTGGCTGAATGTTGTTGTGTAGCAATGGTCTAGGCTAATTAGTGTTTGGTCTAGAATTAATAGAGATGGTATTAATGCTATCCCTTGCATTATGATCTACAATCCTATTGTAGTCATGTGTAAATACATGGTAGGTTTTTTGGTTATTACCATTTTGACCTTGGTTTTGTTCAATGTTCTATCTTGGTGGGTTATATTACTAATTCTACTAGTTTGGCCTTTGATTTTGATATTGTTGATTTTCTTGTTACATTAGATATTATTTCTATTGTTGATTGTTATGTCAAGGAAAGGGGTTTTGATAAATCTCAAGGGTTTGATTGGAAGTGGCAGCAACATTATACAATGTTATCTCACCATTCTCTAACATATTTTTAATTAAATGCTTGATTTAGACACATCTTCATAGATTATGCCCGTTGACCCGATGATAGTCACAAAATTTATTTTCATGGTACCAATCAGGATAAGAAATGCCTCATGGATAATTCTTTGGTATATGCCAACTAATCAGATTAGCAATATCAATATTGAAAAATATAGACTTAATAGGTTCTCCTAGGTCACTAAAGACATAATGTGTATGCATGGTTCTCTTAGGAGGAGGGGTTTGTAATGGTAACGACTATTGTATTTATTGTGAACATCTTGGTTGTGATTTTAGTATTGGCTAGAGAGGTTTATAGGTATAATTAAGGTAAAATGGTGGTACAAATGATGTTTGTACCATTTAGACATGATTATATTTAGCTACTCCATTTCCCATAACATTCCTACTGTAGTTAAATTGCTTTGGTCTTTCGTGGTTATTGGTATGTGTCAATTGAAATGCTAGTACTTGAATAGGATGTTGGTCATTTCCCTAATTGGTACCTTGATTTTGATTAGTTTAATTAAGCTTGATAACTCCTTTATTGATGGGTGCTCACTCAATCAACAAGCCTTTATCGATGATTTCCTTGAAAGTATGTGCATATTGTAGTTATAAATGATAAGTTATCTCATTGTGTAATTTTTTGGTAAACATAATGGATAATTTTTTATCTATTAAACTATGGGTGAAATAGCTTCCAAGGGTTCTCCACCACTGTAAATAACTTGCAAAACTCTCACCAACTTTTTTCTTTGCTTGTGTTAAGTCCACGAATGAAATCTCATGCTCGACATTATAGGAAAAGTGCTACACAAACTTATCAGATAGATAATCAAAATCCATTATAATTTTTTTGGGTAACTTTAAAAACCACTCCCAGGCTTGTCTAGCCAAGCTCCTTGGAAACAAAAACAAAAGGTATATGTCGTTATATGCCACCGATTGACATGCGACAAAGAATTTGGTCAAATGAGCCTTATGGTCACCTTTCCCTTTGTATTTATCAATTTTGGTGGTTCGTATCCTAGAGGAAATGGTATCTAAAAATACTCCATGTTGAATGGATAAGAACACACATCATCTAATTTGAAATTTTATATCTATTTACAAGCTTAAATGGTAACAATTGCATCTTTCATCTATTACAATTCTTAGGATTGGAAACTAGAAGGAATATTCATTTGAGGGAGAACATTGGTTTGGGTAGATGGTTGGGAGGTCACAAGTGGGACACTTTGACTAGGGTATGATGGAGATACCTATTTAGCTACATTGATTTAGTTGGGGAATGGACCATGAATACATAATGTGGATTAAGATGTACTTGAAATAACACAATTGGTTGTGTCGGGGAATCCAAGAACAAACACACTTATTCTGATCCCACTTGTTAGGATCTTACTCCTCAGAAAGAGCACAATATGATTACCAAACTTAAGCAATTAAACATGCAGAAATATACCAGAAACACAAGTAACTAGAATTCACTAATAGCACAGAATATGAGAGATAATACACTATCTTGTATTAACATATGTACAAAAAAAAATACAATAAAGAGCCGCCACACTCTTCCACCTTACAAAGGCTTCCCACACCTCAAGTGTACATTAATTCTTCTTCAAAACACTCTCTTACCAAAAATGGTCCCAACACACAACTCACACACAGAATTGGTGTTCACCTCTCCAACCAGTTAGTAATAACCCTTCCAGTACACCAAGCACTCTATATTACTTCAAGTAGATCTCCCATAAACCTGCAACCTATAATTCAATAGACCATACTTACAATGGAAGGATCTTCCTTGCCTTCCTTTCTAGCTCATTAGTGGAACTAGGAGAAACACACACTTTGTTCTTTTCACTAGCACACTTTACAATACATGCCAATGGGTCTATAAATAGATCCCAGACTTGAACAATAAATTAGACTCTTAGTTTACTATAATTATCCACGTAACTCAAGACTCAAAATAGCCTTTACATTCAAACACTCCGTTCACTAAACTAACTATTCATGCAACAAATAGTTCTTGAACACACATGCAATCGATGTTGGTTCCTGCTTGCCTAGTTCTATCGACATCGGCTGACTTCCTGCTGACGCTGGTTGCCTTATGCACTAATCATGACTGATGTCAGTCATGCTACCGACGCTGGTGCTTTTGGGTCTTCAGCAACCTCCTTTTCTTCATCTGCAAAGTTGAAGCTTTTAGCTCCACAACCTAACAATCTCCCACTTGGAGATAAACAGTTGCAACTATACCTGTACCTATACACCGTCTAGTTTGTTCCCTTAGCTCTATATCCCTCTTCAAGATCACTCTTGAAGACCAACTACCACAAACCCTGTAGTGCAACACCCATCATCCAAATCACCTACCACATCCACATCTACAAGCCCATGTAGAAAATAACTTGAACCTACATAGCATGTGTACCTGCTACTAGTCTCTCTAAGGATCCACTGAACTGCCCTCCAATGCTTCTTTCCTAGATTGGCTTCTAACTTTCTGACAAGTCCCATTGCTTGGGAAAACTCAGGTCTAGTACATACCATGCACTTAACCTCATTATGTGAATCAAGACACTATTATGTGAACTATCCAACCATCGGTGTGTTAACCGGTCTCACATAATCATCTTGAAACAAAGTCAACATATGACCTTCCATGTCTCTAGAACACACTTATGCCAAAGAATCTTGTTGCTCCCAGATTCTCCATGACAGATCCCTGAACTAGCTTTACCTTTAGTTCAACAATACCCATATATGTAACCCTGCAACAAGCACATCATACAGTAATAGGATAATGTAGCTAATATTATCCAACTTGGTAAAGAGAAACACAATGATCAAACCTCCATTGCCCTGCAGCTTATACAAGACCATATACCCTGATCTTCCATCTCACATATCCATTTCCGCTCTTCTTCATCCTGAACATCCATTCATCTCTCAGTGCTTACGTCCAGCTGACAACTCAACCCAAAACCCCTGTTTGGTTCTCCTCTAAGGAATCACATCCTCCATCCATGCCAAGCTCCCACTATTTCCTAGATCTACCTATTTAGCTTCTTTAACAACTTCTTGGTTCTTTACCATAAGTGAGCAATAAGTAGTGTAAAGAAGGGAAATGATGAATTTGAGGCTTACATACCCTTTAAGTCCTCCATATAGGCGCTTGAGACTCCTTGATAGCTTGTTGTCCACCCAAAATTCGTCTCAATGACCGATGTCAGTCACATTCCAGTCTACACCTGACCGATGTTGGTTCCCTGCAACTGTCTCATCACTGACATCAGCTCCCCCTTGCCAATGCCAGTGTTTATCTACCCTGAGTCATCGACATCAGGCTACACATAGCCAATGTCGGTCCCTGACTAGACGCTGACGCCAGTTTTCTTTTCAACATCGGTCTCTATGTTTTGCTTGTGAGAACTGACTTCTACCTGTGAGCTCCTTTTGGATCAAACCCTTATCCAAATCACCTTTGCTCTGCTGAGAATTCTTCTACCCCTTTTGCTGAACTCTGTCCGTCACCTTCTCCTTGAAAACCAAGGCTTTCTTATTCTTGTCACTAACATCAGATTCCTCAAGAAACGTTGCCTTCTTCTTCTGCATACAGAAATCTTGATCTATACCCTTTGACTCAGGAACATGCATCTCCTTCTTATTCATGTGACCAAGCCTATTAAGCCACATCTTCAAATCTATAGCTGAAGTAGATAACCCAGAAAGAGAATTAGTAATACAAGTAGATAGATAAAGCGTACCTACTTTCTTACCTCTTGCTACAACAAGTGCACCCTTGGTAACCTTCCAAGAGTCCACTATGAGAGTTACTGTGCAACCCTCATCACCCAAACTTCTTACAGAAATCAAATTCCACTCCAGAACTGGGACATGCATGACCTCCTTTAACACCCATGTGTTGCCTATCTACAATTTCAGCTTCACTTTCCCTTTGCCAACCATCTGACAAGGCTTACCATCCCCTACAAAAATTTCTCTAAAGTCTCCTTGGACATACTCATAAAAAAATTCCCTAATTGGGGATGCATGAAAAGAGGCACCAGAATCTAAAACCCAAGATTCTACTTTATCTAAAGAACATACCAGAGCACCCTATGCAACGAAATCTGCAACATCTACTTCTTCTTCATGTCCTTCATGTTGATCTGCTACCAACCAACAATCTTCTTTTCCATGCTCTTTCTTTCCACATTTCCAATAGGTTATTCTACCATACCTGGACTTGGACCTCCTACCATTAAACTTCTCCATTCGTAGCTTACTGTCTTCTGCCATTGCTCTACTCCCACTCAAATAGAAACCCTGTGAGTACCTTGTAATCAACACACACTAACCAGATCTAATCCAACCTGTTAGTATCCCAACCAAAAGCTCTGATACCAGTTGTCGAGGAATCTAAGAACAAACACACTTGTTCTGATCCCACTTGTTAGGATCTTGATCCTCAGAAAGAGCACAATATGATTACCAAACTTAACCAATTAAACGTGCAAAAATATACCAAAAACACAAGTAACTAGAATTAACCAATAGCACAGAATATGAGAGACAATACACTATCTTATATTAACATATGTACATAAAAGAATACAATAAAGAGCCACCACACTCTTCCACCTTACAGAGGCTTCCCACACTTCAAGTGTACATTAATTCTTCTTCAAAACACTCTCCTACCAAAAATGGTCCCAACACACAACTCACACACAGAATTGGTGTTCACCTCTCCAACCAGTTAGTAATAACCCTGCCAGTACACCAAGCACTCTATAGTACTTTAAGTAGATCTCCCATGAACCTGTAACCTGTAATTCAACAGACCATACTTACAATGGAAGGATCTTCCTTGCCTTCCTTTCTAACTCATTAGTGGAACTAGGAGAAACACACACTTTGTTCTCTTCACTAGCACACTTTACAATACATGCCAATGGGTCTATAAATAGATCCTAGACTTGAACAATAACTTAGACACTTAGTTTACTATAATTATCCACACAGCTCAAGACTTGAAATAGCCTTTACATGCAAACACTCTGTTCACTAAACTAACTATTCGTGCAACGAACAGTTCTGGAACACACAAGCGACCGACGCCAGTCCCTGCTTACGTGGTTCTACCGATGTCGGCTGACTTCCTGCCAATGCCGATTGCCTTATGCACTGATCATGACTGACGTCGGTCATGTTGTCAATGCCGATGCTTCTGGGTCTTCAGCAACCTCCTTTTCTTTGTTTGCAAAGTTGAAGCTTTTAGCTCCACAACCTAACAAGTTATACGATATTCTAGTTTGGATTGGTGATAAAGGTTTGACTTGGAGGCTTTTGTGGTTGGGACAGAGGGATATAGCTATACTGTGCCTATTATGGTTGAAAAGGGATATGATATTGACTAGTGGAACCTTGTTATTGAGTGGGAACTTATGAACCAAGACCCTATCTCTAAATTTGTGGCACATTTTAAACCAATGATTTCCTAGTAGGTAATTGAGAAGTGTGGTAACATCCTTGTTGCATGAATCCCTATGAGGAAGTGAAACATTTGTAGATTTGGAATCTATCACTGACCAATATTTTCACATTATTGACTAGTCATTGCTTAGCTTTGAATTGGCATATTAGTCTACAATTAAAGAGGTATGTTTATCATTACCTAGTGAGGTGAAACATTTTTTACCCTTGATTGAGGTGGCAATGTATTTGTCCCTTGTTATGTTGATATACTAGATTGTGTCTGTTTTTGTGGAATACTACTTGTTACTTGTTGAGGAGGAGTAGGGTTCATCACATTCTATCATTGAGGCATGACATTAGCCATTGTTTGATTACCTAATCACACAGGTTGTACACTTGAGGAAACAACTCATTGAGGTTGGGGTGTAGAAACTCCTATTCCTTGGTATGATGATCTACCCATGGAATTAACTATAGGCACATGTTTTTGGCTAGTTGTTTGTGCATTAGTACCACTTTGATCATGATAGGATTTTTTTTGCATATTGTCTACTACGTTTGGCTCATTATTTTGTGTAGAAGTTGAAGACACTTCTTCAATAATGGGCATATGCATCAAGTTATCTATCAAAGCGGTTTGTATGAATGGATCAAAACTTGAATTCTCATATCCAATTAACTCTATCAACACCCCTATTGAAGGATCTAGGTCAATAAGAGGCTTACTCACCATGTTCATCTGATTGAAATTACGTGCTAGATGTAGGTAGGTTTGATATGCTATCTACATTTGGTTAAAATGATCTTGCATAATATTTTTACTTTGATTAGATATATTAAGATCTTGATACGTTGTTTGGACTAGATCCATAAGATTGCTAGAAGAAGCTTGTTGATCATAAATGATATTATGGGGCATTCTTACTATACTTGGTAAATTTTCATGGGGAAAGTCTATCAAAAAATTAGCTCCTACCTCTATGGCTTTAACCAAAATCTCATCTTTATTCTCTAAAAAATGTCACTCAAAAAAAAAAAGGATCATACATGGAAGATGTATTAGTAGAATATGACTGTTGAAGAACTGGCTCATCCATTGTGGGTATTATAGCTAGGTATTATGTGGTTTGTTTTTGGTGTTGTTTTGAATAAAGTGGTGTGTTAACTAGATAGTTAGCCAATGGATCTTGGTTTTGTACCCTTGATTGAGTATTATAAGAGGGATAAGAATCCATCTCATAAGCAATATTATTCATATAGGCGTCTTGCACCATGTCTTCCTACATAACTACATTACTAATCCCTGGATTGTACATGAGTCCACTATGAGTGTAGGAATACATGTTGGGATCCATAGTCAATGCTTTATGATAAAAGCTCAAAGTGTTATAAAAAATCTAAAAAGGACAATGTCTAAAATAGATGATGTTCCAACTTGGTCTAGATTTGTCAAAAATACCAAAAGGTTTATGAAAATATTTGTGAGGAAACAAGCTAGCGTGAAGTATCTAACATTTCACTGTTCACACAAAGATAATCAAGTAAATGGACCAAAAATAAAAATGCCAAACTCTAAGGTCTAAGTGTTTCAAATTAGTCTAATCTAAGAATTTAAAAGTTACTAGGTCTTTTGGACAAACACAACATCAAAATCTAGTCTCAACAAGGCATGCACTAGGACTCTTGGCCAAATAACATCAAAAGCCAAACTTTGAAATAGATGAAAGTTTTAATCTAACAGATTTAAAACACTTCTAACAAATGCTAAGAATTTCATTCTTGGACATGAACTTGATTAACTAGGTATAAGGTATGAAACAAAAGGCACTTTTAGAGATAGTTTATTTTCTCATAAATATTGATATAAAACTTGGTTCTTTTGACAAACAATCTAGGCAAAAGTGAATAGTATAATTGTGCTAGATAAAAGATGACAAAAGTACACTTAGATTGGTCTGAAAATGTAGTAACAAAGCTACACTATCCAAAATGTGTGACAAAAAAGTTTGTTTCAAAAATTCTCTAAGGCCAAGACATTTTCCCATAATTTTGACAACATAACACTACTTTTCTTGACTCAAAATGTTGTGGTGCATAGACTTAAAGTGCAAGTGTTTAGCACAAAATGGCTTAAGTCTATCAAATGGTGATAATGATCTTGAGTCTAAAATGGCCTTCAACCCAAATTGGAATTTGAACCTAAGTTCCTTCAAGTTTAGTGTAAATGGAAAACCCACTTAACACATCAACCTATGAACTTATAAAAGTGAAATTTTGAATTTAGATTAAAAGTGAAGGACTTAAACAACTTTGGTAAAGGTCTAGACTCAATTGGGTAACATAAATGTGTCAAAGTGGATGATATGACCCTCAAGCTTTTGATGAACTTTGAATAAGACAAATTGGTGATCTCATGCAAGTATCCTAATGCCTTTTTGTTCAAAGGAAAATTAGGACCATGTGTTTGGTTTGATTTTTTTGTTTACACCAAATTTTAACTTTAAACAATACTTTAATCTAGGACAAGACCAACTAATTAATCACTTTTAGATCCTAAACTGACAAGCTTGCTTGGTATTGTTAGAATATGTCAATATATGTCATTTGAGAGGATTTAAAATGTTCATCCAAAAGCAAATACACATTATATAATAGGGTTTTTACACCCCTCTTCTCTCAAATGACAGTACTGGGACATGGACCTTGAGGTGCACCTTGTACCAATAATACTTTCATGGCAAGTGGGGATTTGTCTAAGATCTAACAAGTTTTTGAATGTTCTAGGGGAATCAATTTCACAATGAATTTCATGCCAAATAATGCAAAATAAAAGCATATATTTTAGGTCTGTATCACTTGGCTTATTGTAAAAAGGTCTAGTCCTTTTTACAACCACTACATCCTACTATTCACTCAGTGTAGTGTAATGTCTAAAGTGTTACTATGTCCCATGTATAGCTCCAATTAGGATCCAAATAAAGTTAATTCTGGTAGGTGAAACCTTGGGTCAAATAATCCCTAAAGAACTCATGAGAGGTGATGAAGTCCCCCTTGCAAGCCAAGTTTGCATAAAAATAAAGAAAACATGAAAGTAAAAAGACTTTAGGGTTGTTTTCAAGGTCACCCAAACTTTGACAAGTTTTTGGGGAGTGATTTAGATGACTTTCTTTCTAATCCTTGGACTAGGCTACTTGAAATAGGAATGGCACTTTTGATTCCAAGGGTTCCTTAAAGGGGACAAATGGAAGAGCATACATGCAACATCCCTCTTTTTTCCAAACAAAAATTTAATCTAAACAACTAAGCAAATAGAAAAGGATTTCAAAAGGTGAGTTCATTTTTAATCCCAAATGAAAAATGAGGTGGTGTTCAATTGACCCTTTGGTCTTAGTTTCAAACTTTCAAAAAATTCACTATAAACATCCCTTTTTTTTGTTAAACACCAAAACAAGGTTCCTAATTGATTTTTAAGCAGGAAAAAGGTGTTCTAAACATGTTTTTAGCCAATGTCATGCTTGGTCCTACAAAAAAAAAACATTATCATGCCCTTTATCCTTGAATCTCTTTTAGGTTTGAAATAATGAACTTTAAAAAAATATCTCTTGGGTCTGTGTTTTAAGAAAAACATAGTGACCAACATCAGTTATATAACTGATGATGGTTATATTTTCTAATCAATGATGGTTGTCTAACCAACATCAGTTATACTAATGTGATTGATGACAGGTATCCAATCGATGTTAGTTTTACTAATTGATGTTGTTTAAGCTATTCAACTGATGTTAGCATTACTATCCAATGTCAATTACTGTGTAAACCCATAGCAAACCAAAAATAGAAAAATAAAGTTAGAAAATAATTTTTCAAGAGTTTTAATGGTCCAATTGAATATTTTAAAGCTACAAAATGATCTTCTTCATGTGTGAGATGCATCAAATCCCACCGGGTGTTCCATATGTGATCTAAGAATTTGACTCAAGAAAGGATGGTTAGTATGATATTAGTTATAAAATGAAAACAAAATGAAAAAAACACACTAACTAACATAACATATTTATGCCTAGACACTAGGGAGAGCTTAGTTAACAAACATGAATAAAACACACAACTAAAATTCAAAATAAACCCTCTTTTACCTTCCTTAGATGCTACAAAATGCTTGTTGTAGTGGCTTGCTAGGCTTGTGCTCATGAAGTCCTTGGCAATGGAATCTTGTTTACTTCCATCTCTCCTTGGCACCTTTGGCTTGTGGCTTGGCTTGGAATGAAATCAATTTGGCATGGTAACACTAGTTGTAATGGCTTCTTGAAGATATTTGTGCATTATAACTTTGCACCAAAATAGCTTAGAAATGATGTGGTAAGGCCTCCTATTTATAGATTTTTTAGAATGTCTAGAATCAACCTAAACCATCCATCTTAAAATTGAGATGTGTGGTTGAGGATTAATTCAATTTTTGGAATTAATTTTATAATTATCCTCATCATGAAATTGGAATAAGGGGAAATTAAGAGGCATGGAGGGCATGAATCCTAATATGTATGGTATTTATGGCCTAGGGATGTCTTCCAAAGAAATGAGGTCACCTGATGATGCAAATATTCAATCTTCATTTACAAAAATAATTTTTAAACAAGTTTCCATGGAATTATTAATTATGCCTTTATTTTTATTAATTATTCCTTAATCATGATTAAGCACTTTGTGCACAAATTAATCAAATTGATCAGAATGTCTTGTTATTGGTCCAAAATTTGACTGGGTTGGAATTGGAAGTCACTGTCAAATGCATTGGATCCATTATCCCATTTAGGATGTTAAAAAAAAATAAAAAAGGCATGTGTCTTGTGGATGATATTTTATAGGAAAGATAAATCTAGAGCATCCAGGTGCAAAATTAGTATTTTGACTCGAAATGATCTGATCAAAGTTAGCTAGTGCATAAATTGCATTATCCCATTTAGGGATACCTTGACCAAATTTTAGTATATTTTAGTTTTTTTAGGCCAAATTGTGTGTTTTTGGTGGAAATTGGTCAAAATCCTGGTTGGAGGTCATCAATGACCAGACTTAAGTGTCTATAGCCATTGGTTCATACTTACAAGTACATAACTATATGAAATAGGCTCAAAAAAATTATTTTATGCTACTTGGGATGTTCATAAAAGGTGTTAGAGATTAAAATTTGACATGGAGAATTAGAAGGAGGTAATATAAATTAATCACACACTTATTTGGATTTATTCATGTGTGGAAAGACTATAAAGTATTTTTAGTCTCTAGGTAAGGAGGCCTAATTGAGGCCTAGTTAGGAGAGATAAATACTAGAAAAGGATACCTCTAGTCACTTTATAAAATTAAAAATTAACATGAATATGTAAGGCCATATTAGGTCATATAATTTTATTTCATATTATTATCATATGTACAACTCTCCACACAATGAGGTTTGCATGATTTTAGGGGTACAAGGAATGAGCCCTAATTGGAGCTTTTGGTAGAGACCAAATTCTTGGGGATATTTTGAGACCTAAAAATGATTTTTTGTAGATATAATATGAGTTTAATATGACATAAATAAATATAGGATAAATTTAATAAGAATAAATGAAGTTTTGGCACTTGTATGCAAGATTGGCCTAAAGAAATGAAGAATCCTCTAAACACCTAGCAAGAGAATGAAGTACTGTGTTAAAGAGAACTTGAGGAGGTCAATTGAGAGATGTCAAGAGTAGATAAAATATGTAATATAACCTGAATATAACCATCAATAAGGCCACTTGTCACTCAACAATGCAAAACAAAGGGTAGTTTTGAAGAGCTAGTCAAGGTGTCAAGCAAGCATTCTAACTCCTATGCCAATTAGAGAAAGGGAACATATTCATAGGAGATACACATGGAATTTATGACATATTAAGGTATTTTAATTAGTCCTCTCTTATTTGTAACTCATTATAAACTTATCATCTCTCTCTCCTATGCCGTTCTTCTCTTCTCTCTCACTTGTGTGATATATCGAGTCTTAATTGGCTAAGTTTGTATCCTCCACTTGAGGATGGAAAATCCATGTTCATTTTCAGCCTTTGATCAATAAATAAAAAAATGGTTTACCTTATCCATGGAATATTTAAATGTGTATGTTAGAATATTTAATATTTCAAAGTTATAGATTCACTTCCTTGGCATGTTGTCCTTGTTAGATTTCATATTCAATTTTTGTAAGTCTTTTGTAGGTCTTTTGAAGTGTTCAAATGAAGTGTGTATAATTTTAGTGAGTTTTATCTTCGATAGTGTCATTGTCATGACCTATTATTTATTATTACTAGCTCAAGCTTGCTTCACAAATATCCACGAGAAACACTAATGTAGAAAGGCAGATTTGGATTAGTGTCATGTACAAGTTAGGCTCTTATTTGAAGTATAATTGTAGTTGATTGGTAGTGATTAGTTTATATTTGGTGCATCAACTCATAAGGTGAGGTTTATTTCATTTTTCCTCTCTCCCTTTTTAATCCAAACAAGTTAATAACATTGTTGATGAGCTTGAATAGACATATCAAGGGAGTTACGCCTTTAATATAGAGGTTTACCCCTACTATAGACAACCCACAGGTCTAGGGGTAATACCATTATTCTACTCAATTTGGAATAGGCTTGAACTACCTCCTCTCTAATGGTGTAAAATTGATTGACAATAATTTTGGAATGATTGATGGGACCAAGGTCCAAAGAGTGGAAAAATTATTGGTGTGTTCTTCTACCTATGAACCTTTAGAGGCATTTAACAAACACCAATGCAACTCTAAATGCAATTAGTTGATTCTAGCAGCCCAGTTACTTATTATGAAAAGTATTTTATAATATCTTATTTTTTTATTTTGAATCATGAAGTTGGGATGGATAGGTATGAATAAAACTATTATTTTATGCCTCCTTATCATCATTGTCATGATCCCAACTATGTGACTCAACAACTATATCAAGTTTTTTACCCATCTTATGAGTAATGTTAGTCCTATGGTTAGCATTTTCCCCCTCTATATGACCATTATGTTGTTGAAAAAGGATATAAATAAGGATATTTTAAGGGCTATGAGGAGGGCTATAAAGAAGGCTATTTAAAAGTCTATGTGGAAGGTTATAAAGAAGGCTATAAGGAAAATGCAATTCATGTTGCAAAAAATGTCCCTTCCTATTATCCTCAACATAATTTCTACCATCCCTATGATCCATATTAACCTCAATTTGATTCATATCAGCTTTGTCATGAGTCATATCAATCCTATGGTTATCTTACATTCTCCTCATATGATTCTAATTACACACCTCAACAGCCTTACCATGACTTGCAATAATCAAACTCTTTTTTTCCTACTTCAATTCCATCTATTGAAGAGACTTAAGAGGTTGAAGATCAATTTTTAGCTATTGAAGAGCTTCAAGAAGGATATGAGGAAAGTGAGGTTCTTGTTAAATTATATGTTACTCCCATTACCCAATTCAACTTGTCATCCTTCCAAGAGTTTATTTAAAAAAACTATATTTCCAAACCCATATATGAGTCATCTACCACACCTCATTCTCCCTATACAACCCATGAATGTATTCATCACCTTCCCACCACATCCCCTCTTAAATAAGAACCTATACTATGGAAATAAATTGAAGAGGATCAAGCTATAGTTGTAGCTAATAAAGAAGACAAATCAAGTGTCTATGATGAAGATTTCACTATAGGTACCCCACTTAGTGAAGACAAACACAAATTAATCTTCTTGAGTGAAGAAAGAGATGATCTAGATCAGTTTATAGCTACCAATGAAGAGGTTGATCAATACAGAATATAAAGCTTTGGAGAGGAACATCAAATTCTATGAGTTGGTTGGATCTCATGAGCATGATCAAGAGAAGTAATCTAAAAAACCAATAGAATACAAAGTTGTTGCTAACTACATATATCAATATAATATGTCTCTAAGGTTTAATGAGATTTGTGATGAGTTTGAGGCTCTTCAAAATGCTATACCTCGTACTAGTCACTTTAAATATGTTCTTAAAGATGATTTCCCTCTTAAAGGACAAGGTAACAATCTCCAAAGTAGCATGATTGAGGATACTCCTATAGTCAAGAGATGGCCATAATTGAGAGAAGAAAAAATATCAAGAATGATCATAATAAAGACATGTAACCTATTCTCCTAATAACCTATTCTAATAACTTATGACACCACTTAACCAAACCTTAACTCTTCATGACATATCTAAATCATTATATGACCAAAATAATACATTACCTTAACTTCTCCAAACTAACCTTAAACAAAGCTAATAATATTTTATGAAGACTTTTAGGTGCCATATAATACATGACAAGACCACATGAAAATCCTATGAAATTTTCAATATAGAGGGGGTGACAAATTTGGACTTGAATTCAAAATTAGGTCAACATTCTTGGCAATTCATAGGGGTAGCAAGCTTGCAATGCTAAATAGGCTGGTAGCCTTGTTTGTCCATTGGGAAATGGAGTCACTAGTACTCAATTTTAGATTTGACTAGACTTTGATCATGAAACACCAAATTGATTGGACCTTCAAGACACACCAAATAAAAAAAACACACACAAAGTAAAGAAACAAGACTCATATATGTGTTAGCTAATCACTTAGAGAATGCAATAAACACATAAGAAAACTTATTATATACAATTATCCTATAAATAACTTATTTTTCTTGGGTTAAATGGAAAGCTTGTACCGTATCTTGATCTATGAGATAAAGGATGACATGAAACAAGTTGTCTTTTTGACCTTACTCTTGATGTCTTCAACTCCATGCTTGCCAATCTTCTTGGAATGTTTTCAAATAAAATAATACAAACTAAAACCATGTAACCTATGAAGGTGAACTCATCTTGTACTTCAACAACCCTCTCATGATGCTCCTTAGCAATAACTTTATCTAATGATGCTTCTTCTAAGCATGCTTATTTGACCTTCATTGTATCTGAATGATATTAAACCTCCTACCAACTATTGCAAGCTCATAAATCTCTTTCTCATGCTTATTATATATATTTGTGCTTATCTCAAACATTTCCACCTCTTGACTTATTGGAGAAGCCTCAATCTTGGTACTTTGGAGGTTGTCATGTTGTCCTTCAATAAGAAAGGCATCTTTAAGAACTTCTAACTGACCAACATGGTGTGTAGGATTTTCAAGAGCCTCAAACACATCATAAATCTCCTTGAAAATTATCCCAATATCATTTTGATTTATTTAATTAGCAACAATTTTGTCTTCTATAGGTTTTTCAAAACCAATCTCTTGATCATGCTCATGAGATTCAACTAACTTAGCCAATGTGTTATTTCCCTCAAACACCTTCTCTTCCATGTCTTGATCATAGTTTTCATTGGGAAAGGTCTTTTGCTTGGTACTCTCTTCATGGGAAGTTGAAAATTGATCTAGATCATCTCTTTCTTCACTCAATAAAATTGATTTGTGTTTATCTTCACTAACGGGGGTACCTATAGTGAAATATTCATCCTAGACACTTGAGTTGTCTTCTTCTTCAGATAAAACTATAGCTTTATCCTCTTCACTTGCTTCCCATAGTATAAATTGTTATTTAATAAGGGATGTGGTGGGAGGGTGACTAATAAGTTCATGGGTTGGAGAGGGAGTATGAGGTCTGGTAGATGTATCATGAATGGGCTTGGGAATGGAGGTTTTTTGAATGAACTCTTGAAGAGATGACAAGGTGAGTTGGGAAAAGGGAGAGACATATTCTTAAAAAAGAACTTCACTTTACTCATAGCCTTATTTAAGATATTCAACAACTACAAATTGATCTTCAACCTCTATAGGATCTTTAACAGATGGAAATGAAGTAGGAAAAGAAGATTTTAACTACTACAAGTTAGGTTAAGGTTGTTGGGGTGTGTAATTAGAATCATGCGAGGAGAATGTAGGACAACCATATGATTGATATGACTCATGATAAGGCTGATAGGAATAAAAATGAGGTTGATATAGATCACATGATTGGTAGGAGTTATGTTGAGGCTATTAGGAATGTACATCTTCTTCAAAAAGAATTTAATTTTCCTTATAGCCTTCTTTATAGTGTTATATATATCCTTCCTCGTAGCCTTTCAAATAGACTTATTTATAGCCTTGTTTAATAACATCATGGTCAGGGAGAAAAGGTTGACCATAGGGCTAACATGACTCATAAGGAGGGTAAGAAGCTTGATATGGTTATTAAGGTATATAGTTGGGATCATAACAAGGCTGGTAAGGAGGCATAAAATAGTATTCATATTTATACCTATCCATCCCAACTTCATGAGTCAAAAGAAAACATAAGATAATTTCAAATAATTTTCACAATTAGTAGTAGGGCTTCTAGAAATAGATGATTGCATTTAGAGTTGTCATTGGTCTTTATTAAATGCCTTCAAAGGCTACTAGGTAGAATAACACACCAAGAATTCTTCCACAACTTTGGACCTTAGTCCCATTGGGTGTACCAAAACTGTTGTCACTCAATTTTGCACCCTTGAAGAGGTAGTTCAAGCCTACTCCAAATTGAGTTGAATAATGGGATTAGCCCTATACCTATGAGTTTTTTATAACATGGGTAAACCTCTAGATTGAAGGGATAGCTCCCTATATTTGTCTTGATTTATCATCACCTATGATACTAACTTGTTTGGATGAAAAGGTAGAGAGAAAACATGAAATAAACCTAACCTAATGAGGTGATGCACCAAATATAAAATAATCTCTACCAACCAAATCAAATTTCACTTCAAATAATATCCTAACCTACACATGACACTAATCCAATTCTATATTTCTACATAAGTTTTTCTCATGGAGGTTTGTGAAGCAAGCTTGAGATAGGAAGACTAAATAAGAGGTCATGACATGACACTAGTGAAGAGACAAATAACTAAATTAATACACACTTCATTTGAACACTTCAATAGATCTAAAAAATGCTTTCAAAACTAAATATGAATGCTAATAAGGACAACATACCAAGGAAGTAAATCTATCACTTAACAAGATCCACTAGTATAAAATACATAATGAAACAATCCATGGATAAGGTAAACCAAGTTTTTATTTATTGATAAAAGTATGTAAATGATTAGGGCTTCACCATACTCAGGTTCATGATGGAAACTTAGCCAATTAAGGCTCAATATATATCACAAGTGAGAGAGAAGAGAAGAAGGGCATAAGAGAGAGAGAGATGACAAGTGTCTCATAAGTTAAAAATTAGAGAGGAGTTATGAAACTACCTCAATAAGTCCTCAATTCCATGTGTATCTCCTCTGAAGATGATCCCTTGATCCAAGTGGTGTAGGATTTAGAATTCTTGCTTGATACCTTAACTAGCTCTCTAAAACTATCCTTTGATTTCCATAATTAAGTGAAAAGTGGCCTTATTGATGGTCAAAATAGGTTCTCTTAGATATTTTATCTACTCTTGACACCTCTCAGTTGAAATACTTGGGTTATCTTTAACACATCACTTCATTCTATTGATAGATGTCTAGAGGACACTTCATCTCCTTAGGCCAATCTTGCATATAAGTGTCAAAACTTGATTTATTATTCTTAAGCTCATCATATCTTCATGGAAGGCCTATTAAACTCATATAAAACCTGAAATAATCCATTTTGAGGTCTCAAACTATCCCCAAGAATTAGTTCTCTTCTAAAATCTCCAATCTGGCCTCATTACTTATAGCCCTAAAATCATGTAAACTTCATTGTGTGGAGAGTTTTACAAATGAAACTAGGAATATGAAGGCATATTTTAGGACCTAGTATGGCCTTATATCACCATGTTCAATTTAAAGATCAATAAAGTGAGTTGAGATATCCTTTTCTACTATTTCTCTCTCCTAACTAGGCCTCAATTAGACCTCCTTACCAAGAGACTAAAAATTGACTCTACAATATTCTCACATATGAAAAAACCAAAATAATAATGTGATTCAATTATATGACATCTTCCCCATTCTCCATATGATATTTGCAACTCTAACACCTTATACAACCATGTCAAGTAGCATAAAATAGTCTTTTAGGGCCTATTCCATATAGTTTGTTACCTGAAAGTATGAAATAGTGACATGGGATGATGGTCATGGGAGTATTTAACATGTTTTATATAATTTTAAAGTTTTTAAAATCCATATATAGGAATATAATTTCATTTCTCTCTCATCAGGTCAATTTGGCTTTCCTACACATCCTGAAAGTGCCTTGAGTTCTTAAGGATGATTCATAAAGCTTGGGGCATGAATAAACCAACCAAGTCCATAAAATGTAAGTAAAATATGGATTATAACTTCAGCTAGGATCCCAAGGTCCCATACAACACCTATGCTTTGTAAAAAGGAAAAGAAGATAGCCTCTCGGGCTATTAGTATGCATTCTTTGAGGGTTGAGAGAGAATGAGGTATGTAGGTACATGTTTTGAGTTTGATTATGCCTCAAAAAACTTTAGGAAGTTCAATGAAAATATTTATGACTTTTCCTCATGGTTATTAATCTATTTATCTCCATTATATCCCTTGAAACCTCATTTGCTTAGGCCTAGAGTTCTTAAGCCTAGTTTTTCATCTTACTCTAACTGACTATATTTCTCTATTTACTACAATGTTAAAGGTATATGTGATTATGAAATGTTTGTATATGTTTCTCACCATATTTTTAGGGTCTCAAAAACTCATCTCATATTCAAATGGATAGCCATCTCTTAAGACTGATTCCTATAGACTTGCGCATACACTTAGTCCTGTGTATTAATGCAAGAGAGTTTGACTATGATATTCATTATTTTTTATTATGTCTAATGGTTAATGGTATAATATTTCATCACCTTTAAATCGAATTAAATTATATTTCTCTCCCTTATTTTCTATATATATCCTTGAACCTCTTTAAATAACCAAACTTTTCATGAGACAACACACTTGTTCTTACCTTGACTAAGCAAGCAGGGTTTGCACATTTGGCAATTAGGTCTGAGAGCCAAATGAGAATTTAATATATTGAAACACAAAGGAAAATTACTTTATTTTACCTCTCTTATAATTTATATTTCCTTTTTCAATTCAAATCAAATAATTCTCTCTTGATACTGTAGGTAATCCTAAAGACATATCTTTGATTGTGTAAGCAAGGTTGGAGTTCTATTGAGTTAAAAATCATTAGGCATTTCGTCAACTGATCTCAATTACCTAATAAAATTGAGTTCCTTTCTAACCTCCACACACTCATACACCACTACCTTAGGTTTTGAGAGACCTTGAGTCACTTAAGTAGACTTATAGGTGACCAACTACCTATGTGTATTCATTAATAATGGTTTATAAATTTGGTGTTTTAGGAGCCCTTATTTCAATAATTTAACCTCCTCAATATATTATAATACTATTGAATAGTGTGGTAATTTCTTCAATCCTTTGAAACTTTGTAATTTTATCCATCATTACTATCCAAGATAGTTTCCTCAATGGATGGTTGTAGGTGATCATTTAAGAGATTTAACTATATATGGTCTTAAAATTGACCTCAATCTCTAAAGCCAGTATTCAAACCTTTCAATGGATCTATAATATTATTTTTTATGTCTTAATACCTTTTATAATGATCTAGAACTCTAAACTCCACCAACATCACTATCAAAGTCATTCCTCTACATAGATGATTGTAGGTGATTGTTTGAGCATGTAATTTGATTATGTAGTTTGGATTTGGCCTTTTCAAAACTACCATGGCACCTATAGTTTTCAACCATTATTGAGAGGTTTTTATCACTACATCAAATACACTAGCCTCTTCAAATCATCTTCAAACTACTGCCCACACTATCCATACACAGTCTTGTAGGTGCATCTTACTAGGCCCATTAACTTGTCATTTAGACACCACTTGGATTTAGGTGATTTGGAAATCCCATTGATCTATGAAAATTTTAAAACTAAATACATCACCATGTTTCATGTTTAGGTATTAAATTTTGAGTATTAACACCATTAAATTTCTCTTAAAGTTACAGACCTATAGGTCTGCAAACTTGTAAGTTTACAACCCTATATTTAAAGATTAAGAGTGAAAATATGATTGTTATGGATCAAATATCATTATTAAGATTATGTAAACATGATTACCATGATGTCAAAATTTTAATTTATTGTAAATACATATTCAAAACCACTCAAATCACCTTGTTATGTAGACATACCAGAACATAATCTACAAGGTGAATGGAGATGTGACCATTTGAAGTCAGTAGAAAATGTTTGGATGACCATAGGGACATTTATGGATTGAGAGGAGAGTATATGGAAATGGATAATAAATTAGATTCATTATACCACCTAGATAACTTTGAAACACATAAAAATGATAGTCATTTATAATCTATGCACAAGAAAAGCTTTTCTTACCAAAAGACCATCCACATGTGACACCATGGTGAATGAAAGTGTATGATTAATTTATAGACCTATAATAACTCACTCAAATTGTTTTCATGATTCAAACTTGCACTCGAGTTTCACAAAACATAGCTTATGGGGATTTAAGCCTTCAAAAAGTGATCTAGCTCCTTAGTGATTATTCATAAAACTAAATATCTGAATCTAATGAACAATGCCATAAATTGGAAGCCTATATGGTTCCCAAAATCTAGATAAAATCTTAGCCCCAAACTTGACCTATGTGGATTGTGCCATGTAGTTAAAAATGGTCTTCAAGAGCTTGTGAATGGAGTGATGGAGGATAAAGATGGTTTTATACCATTTTTGAACCTAAAACTTATTCCCATGATTATTTATAACCTATGGAATCTCAAGGGACATTATGAAACTCTTTTCACTTACAAGTGACTTTAAGAAGTTCATACAAGTCTCTTAACTCTTCAAGATGGTATTAAAACTCAAGAATCTGACCTTTTCCTAACTTTATGATAGGTGAGGTAGATATGTAACTTATCCAAGGTATATGAAAAATGTTTTTTATGATTTTACAACTTGGGGGGATTTGACACACATGAATGCTAGCCAAAAATCACATTTTCCTTCGTTTTCATCACCTTTAAGTCTAAAAATGATCCTTAACATTAAAAAACATCATGGAATGTTATGATGATGTGATTAATACATGAAATTTCCTTGATATACTTCTATCAACCTATGACACCACTTAACCAAACCTTCTCTCTTAATAACATATCTAGATCATTATATGACCAAAACAAGACTATACCTTAATGTCTCCAAACTAAACTTAAAAAATGATAGAAAGGTGTTATGAAGAATTTTAGGAGACATATAAGACATGAAAATACCACATGAAAATCCTATTAAAGTTTTAATATATAGTGGGTGACCAATATTGACTTGAGGTCAAAATTTGGTCAACATTCTTGGCAATTATAGGGGTAGCATGTTTGTAATGCTAAATGGACCAATAGCCTTATTTGTCCATTGGGTAGTGGAGTCACTAGTATTCAATTTCAAACTTGAATATACTTTTATGATGACACAAAGTTTTTATTGGAACTTCTAGACATACCAAACAAAAACAATGAACACAAAGTAAATCAACAAGACTCACACATGTGCTAGCTAAGCACTTAGAAAACATAATAACAACACAAGTAAACTAACTATATAAAACCAACCTAGAGACAATTTATTCCTCTTGGATCAAAGGGAAATATTATACCATCTCTTGCTCCATGAAATAAAAGATGACATGAAACAATTTTTCTCTTTGATCTTACTATTGATGTCTTCAACTCCTTCATGCTTTCCAATCTTCTTGGCATGTTTTCAAATGAAGCAATAATAGTTGTAAACATGTCACCTATGAAGGTGAACTCATCTTGTACTTCAAAAACCCTCTTATGATGCTCCTTAGATAAATGTTTTTCTAGTGATGCTTCATCTAAGGATGCTTCTTTGACCTTCATGGCATCTTTAGTGACATCAAACCTCTTACTAGTTATTGCACGCTCATCATGCTCTTTCTCATGATCATTCTTGATATTTGTGCTTACCTCAAACATGACCACCTCTTGAATTATAGGAGAAGCCTTAATATTGGTAATTTGGATGTTGTCATGTTGTCCTTCAAGAAGCAAGGCATCTTCAATAACTTCTTCTAACTTACCAACAGGGGGTTTAGGATTTTCAAGAGCCTCAAACTCATCACAATTCTCCTTGAACCTTATCCACATATCATCTTGATGTATGTAGTTAGTAACAAATTTATCTTTTGTTGGTTTTTAAAAAACCAATCTCTTGATCATGCTCATGAGATTAAACCAACTTAAGCAATGTGATGTTTCCCTCAAACACCTTCTCTTCCATGTAGTTATCAATATTTTAATTGGCCAAGGTCTCTTTCCTGGCACTATTTTTATGGGAAGCTGAAAATTGATCTAGATCATCTCTTTCTTCACTCAAGAATACTTATTTGTGTTTGTATTCACTAAGGGGTACCTATAGTGAACTCTTCATCATAGACACTTGAATTGTCTTCTTCATCATATTTAACTATAGCTTGATCCTCTTCACTTGATTCCCATAGTATAGGTTCTTATTCAAGAAGTGATTTGGTAGGAAGGTGATGAATAGGTTCATGGGTTAGAAAGGGAGTATGAGGTGTGGTGGATGGCTCATGAATGGGCTTGGGAATGGAGGTTTCTTGGATGAACTCTTGAAGAGATGATAAGTTGAGTTGGGTAATGGGAGAGACATCTTATTCAACAAGAACTTCAATTTCATCATAGCCTTCTTGAGGCTCTTCAACAACTATAAATTAATATTCAACTTCTTGAGGCTCTTCAATAAATGGAATTTAAGTAGGAAAAGAAGATTTTGACTATTACAAGTCATGGTAAAGTTGTTGGGGTGTGTACTTGGAATCATATTAGGATAATGCAGGATAACCATAGGATTGATATGACTCATGATAAGGCTGATATGAATCAAAGTGAGGTTAATATGGATCCCATGGCTAGTAGGAGTTATGTTGATGTTTATAGGAAGGTACATCTTCTTCAACAATAATTCCATTTTCTTTATATCCTTCCTCATAGCCTTTCTAATAGCCTTATTTATATATTTTCTCAACAACATCATGGTCATGTAGAGGGAGGAAAGGCTGATCATAGGGTTGACATCACTCATAAGGAGCGTAACAAGCTTGATATGGATATTGAGGGACATTTTTGAGATCAAGACAAGGCTAGTAAGGAGGCATAAAATATTAGTTCTCTTCATACATAGCCATCCCAACTTTATGAATCAAAATAAAATATAAGATATTATCAAATAATTTTCAAAATAAGTACCAAGGCTTCTAGAACTAGATGATTGAATTCAACATCGTAATTTATGTTTATTGAATGCCTCAAAAGGCTAATAGGTAGAAGAACACACCAATAATTCTTTCACAACTTTGGATCTTAGTCCCACTAGGCATGCTAGAACTATTGTCACTCAATTTTAAACCATGGAGAGGTAGTTTAAGCCTACTCTAAATTGAGTAGAACAATGGGATTACCCCTAGACCTGTGGGTTGTCTATAGCAGGGGTAAACCTCTATATTAAAATTCTAGATCCCTAGATTTGTCTTGATTGCTCATCACCCATGATACTAAATTGTTTAGATGAAAAGGGAGAGAGAAAACATAAAATAAAACTTAACTAATGAGATGATGTACCAAATGTAAATTGATCACTACCAACCAAATGTAATTGCACTTCAAATAAGATCCCAACCTTCAAATGACACTAATCCAATTCTACCTTTATACATAAGTATTTCTCATAGAGTTTTATGAATCAAGTGTGATCTATGAGGACTAAACAAGAGGTAATGACATGACACTAGTGAAGAGAAAACTCACTAAACTCATACACACTTCATTTTAACAATTAAAGAGATCAACAAAAGACTTTTAAAACTAAATATGAATGCTAACAAGGACAACATGCCAAGGAAGTAAATTTATCACTTAGAAAGATCAACTAGTCTAGCATACACATTAAAATAGTACATGAAGAAGGTAAACTAGGTTTTTCTTTATTGATCAAAGGTTGAAAATGAGTAGGGATTCACCATACTCAGATGGAGGATACAAACTTAACCAATTAAGGCTTATTATATATAAAAAGAGAGAGAGAAGACAAGAAGGGCATATGAGAGAGAGAGATGACAATTGTCTAATGAGTTACAAATAATATATGAGTTATGAAACTATCTCACTAGGTCCTAAATTCCATGTGTAACTCCTCTAAATATGCTCCCTCTCTCCAAGTGGTGTAGGAATTAGAATGTTTACTTAACACCTTGAATAACTCTCCAAAACTACCATTTTTTCATTATTGAGTGATAAGTGACCTTTTTTATGGTCAAATTAGGCTATCTTACATATTTTCTCTACTCTTGACACCTCTCAACTGATCTCTTTAGGTTCTCTTTGACACATCACTTCATTCTTTTGTTAGGTGTCTAGAGGACTCTTCATCTCCTTAGGCCAATCTTGCATACAAGTGTCAAAAATTGATTTATTCTTCTTTAGATCATCTTATCTTTATGGATGGACTATTAAAAATCATATCAGATCTATAACAATCCATTTTTAGGTCTCAAACTAGCCCCAAGAATTCATTCTCTACCAAAATCTCCAAATAGGTTTCATTCCTTGTAGCTCTAAAATCATGAAAACCTATTTGTGTGGAGAGTTATATGGATTTTACTAAGAATTTGAAGGCATATTTTATGACAAGTATGGCCTTAAAGCTCCATGTTCAATATCAATATTAGAAAGTGAGTGGAGATATCCTTTTCTATTTTTTTCTCTCCTAATTAGCCTCAATTAGGCCTCCCTACCAAGAGACTAAAAATTGACTCTAAAATATTATCATATGTATGGAAACCAAAATAAGCATGTGATTTAGTTATATTACCTCCTACCCATTCTCCATGTCAAATTTGAAGCTTTGACACCTTGTGTGGACATGTCAAGTAACATAAAATAGTCTTTTAGGGCACATTTTATACAATTATGTACCTAAAAGTATGAAATAGTGGCATGGGATGATTCTTAGGGGATAATTGAACATGTTTTAGGTCATTTTAAATTTTTTTAAATCCATATGTAGGAATATAAGTTCATTTCTCTCTCATCTGGTCAATTTGGCTCTCTTAGGTAGCCTGAAAATTCCTTGAGTTCCTAAGGTTAATTCATAAATATTGGGGAATGAATCAACTAAAAATTTTAAAAAAATGTAAGTACACGATATTGGATAAATCACCCTATTATATCAATGTCCCATACAACACCTTTGTTCTATACCAATCAAAATAAGATAATCTCTTGGGCTACTAGTAGGCATTTTGTGAGGGTTGAGAGAGAACGAGGTCTTTAGGTGCATGTTTTGAGTTTGATTATGCCTCTAAAAACTTTAAAAAGGTAAATGAAAATATTATTGAATTATACTCATGGATATCTAACCTTTTTATCTCCATTATATCCCTTGTAACCTCATCTGATTAGGCTTGGGGTTCTTAAGCCTAGTTGCTCATCTTACCCTAACTGACTATATTTCTCCATTTACTACACTATTGGAGGTATATGCCCTTATGAACTATTTTCATATGTTTCTAACCATATTTTTAGGGTCTTATAAACTCATCTCAACTTAAACTGACTATCCATCTCTTAGGACTGATTGCCAATAGGTTTGTGCATACACTTAGGATTGTGTATGACTGTAAGAGAGTTTGACTATGATCTCCATTATTTTTTGATTATTTCTAAGGGATAATTGTGGAATATTTAATAAAATTTTAAAAAAATTCAATTATATTTCTCTCCCTTAGTTCATATATATATATATCTTTGAACCTCTTTAAACAACCAAACTTCTCATGAGGGAACATGCCTGTTCATACCTTGACTGAGCAAGTAGGGTTTGAAAATTTGGTAGTTAAGTCTAAGGGTGAAATTATAATTTAATATATTGAAACACAAAGGAAATTTATTTTAATTTCCATATATTATACTTTAAAATTCCTTTCTCAATCAAATCAAATAGTTATCTCTTGATACTATACATAGGCCTAAAGACATCTCTTTGACTATGTAGGTAGGCGTGGAGTTCTATTTAGTTCAAAATCATTGGGAGTTTCATCACATATATCAATTAAATAAGAACCTTGAGTTAATTTCTAACCTCCACACACTCATACACCACTACCTCAATTTTTGAGAGACCTTGAGTTATTTAAGCAAACCTACAAGTGACTAACTGCTTGTCTGTATTCATTTGGAATGGTTTGAAAGCTTGGTTTTTTAAGAGCCTTTATTTAAATAATTGAACCTAATCAAAAAATTATCATTATATTTATTGTCTTGGGACATTATTAATTCCTTTTAAAATCTATAATTTAATCCATCATTACTATCAAAGATAGTCTCCTTAATGGATGGTTTTAGGTCATTATTGATGAAAGTTGACTGTGTATGGTGTTGAAATTTATCTTGATCTCCAAATACAATCTTAAAAACTTTAAATGGATTTACTATGTTATTTTTTATGTCTTAAGACCCTTTAAAATTCTATGGAACTCTATAATCCACCAACATCACTATAAAAGACTTTCCTCTACATAGATGGTTATAGGTAACTGTTTGAGCATGTAGTTTGGAGTTAGCCTTTTAAAAATTACCATGGAACCTATAGTGTTTTACCATAATTTAAAGGTATTTATAACTACCTCAAGTACATTATCCTCTTCCAATCATATTCAAATTATTGCCTTCACTATCCATACACACACTTTTGTAGGTGCATCTTACTAGGCTTGTTATCTTATCATTTAGCCACCACTTAACTTTAGGTGATTTGAAAATACTCATTAATCCATGACCATTTTCAACCTTAATCCATCACCATGTTTCATGTTTAGGTATTTAAATTTTATTATTAACACCATTAAATTTCTCTTGAAGTTGTATGCCTATAGGTTTGAAGACCTATAAGTCTACAACCCTGTGTTTGAAGATGAAGAGTGAAAAAAATGATTGTCATGGCTCAAATATAATTATTTTAATGGAATAAATAGGTTTAAAATGAATTAAATTTTTTAATTTATTGGAAAAACATATTCAAAATCACTCAAATCACCCTATTATGTAGACATACTAGAACACAACCCATAAGGTGAATGGAGATGTGATGATTTGAAGCTAGTATGAGATGTTTGGCTAATAAGAGGGACATTGATGGATTGAGAGGAGATTAGAGGAAAATGGAGAGTCACTTAAATACATTAGACCACTTAGAGACCCCTAAAACATAGAAAATTGAGAGTCACTTGCAATATGTGCACAAGAGAAGCTTTTTTTGCAAAAAAGACCATCCACATATGCCACCATGGAGAATGAAAAAATATGATTCATATATAGACCCCCAAGAACTAAATCCAATTGGTTTCATTAATTCAAAGAGTTCACACTTGCATTGGAATTGCACAAAACTTAGTCTATGGGGATTTAAGCCTTCAAAAGTGATCTAGATCCTTAGCAATTGCTCATAAAGCTAAGGATCTAAATCCAATGACCAATGCCACAAATTAGAATCCCATAAAGGTCCTAAAATTTGGATAAAATATTATCCCCAAAATCAACTTATATGGCCTATACGTTGTAGTTGAAAATGGCCTTCAAGAGCTTATGAATGGAGTGATAGATGAAAGAGATGGTTTTATACCACTATTGAACCTCAAACATCTTACCATTATTTTTTATGACCTTTGGAAGCTCAAAGGACATTTTAAAATTATTTTCACCTGTAAGTGACTTCAAGAAGTCCATCCAAGTCTCTTAAATCCTTAAGATGGCATTAAAACTCAAGAATATGACCCCTATCTAACTTTCTAATAGGCATGGTAGTTGTGTAACTTCTCTAAGGTCTTTGGAATATGGTTTTTAATGATATATCACTTGGAGGGATTTGAAACACATGAATTTGAGCCAAAAATCACATTTTCCTTCATTTTCACCACCTTCAAGTGTACAAATGATCCTTAAACATTCCAAAACATCATGAAATGTTATGAAAAGGTGATTAATACATGAAATGATCTTGAGATACTCATAAAAACCTATGAAACCATTTTACCAAAATTTATCTCTTCATGACATGTCTAGATCACTATATGACCAAAACAAGACATTACCTTAACTTCTCCAAACTAACCTTAAACAATTCTACTAAGGTTTTATGAAGAATTTCATGAGCCATATAAGACATAAAAATACCCCATGAAAATCATATGAAAGTTTTAATATAGAGGGGGTGATAAATTTTGACTTGAGGTCAAAATTTGGTCAACAAAAACCTGATCTGACCATCAAGAAAGCCACTTGTGACTCAACAATGCAAAACAAAGGGTAGTTTTGGACAGATAGTCAAGGTGTCGAGAAAGCATTATAACTCATATTACACTTGGAGAAAGGGATCATATTCAAATTAGATACACATGACATTTAGGACTTGGTGAGGTAGTTTCATAACTCCTCTCTTGTTTGTAACTCATGAGACACTTGTCATCTCTCTCTCCCCTACACCCTTCTTCTCTTCGCTATCACTTGTGATATATATTGAGAAATAATTGGATAATTTTGTATCCTCTACCTGAGTATAATGAATCCTTACTCATTTTAAACATTTGATCAATAAAGAACAAACTGGTTTACCTTCTCCATCGACTGTTTTAATGTGTATGTTAAACTAGTTGATCTTGCTAAGTAAAGATTAACTTCCTTGGCATGTTTTCCTTGTTAGAATTCATATTAAATTTTTTAAAGTATTGATGTCTCTTGAATTATTCAAATGAAGTGAGTAAGAGTTTATTGATTTGTCTCTTCACTAGTGTCATTGTCATTACCTCCTAGCTCAAGCTTACTTCACAAACCTCCATGAGAAATACTAATGTAGTAAGGTATATTTGGATTAGTGTCATGTGCAAGTTTGTATCTTGTTTGAAGTGTAATTACAATTAGTTGGTAGTGATAAATTTACATTTGGTGCATCACATCATTAGGTTAAGTTTATTTCATGTTTTTTCTCTCCCTTTTTATCCAAACAAGTTAGTAACAAGATGATGAGCTTGAATATATATATCAAGGGAGATATCCCTTAAATATAGAGGTTTATCCCTATTATAAAAAACCCATAGGTCTAGGGTTAATCCCATTTTCCCACTCAATTTGGAGTAGGCTTGAACTACCTCTTCAAGGGTGCAAAATTGAGTGACAACAATACCCAAGCTTTGATTTTCATAATTCAAACTTTTGTAAATCTAGATAACTAAGATTGCCTTAGACTTATGCATATCAATATCAATATAATGGATGTCTGAGGATTTTAGGACCTTGAATAAATATATTTAACAAAAGTGGGTTCATATTTAAATTTTAAAATGAGGTGTATGTGTTAGGGCACAACAAATAATGATTCAATGGGGGAATACTCCTTATATTTGAGAACCTATAATATTAGTAATGCATTGATTGGGATTGTTACTTATCTTACTTTGGATGCATTCTTTGGGTTTTTTGTTCATATAGTCTGGGAATTTCAAGTTACCAATTTTACTTTATTTTTATCTACTTATTTGGATATTTTGGTTCTAAACTAGCCTTATAGATCTCATCTTGCCCAAATTTTCCAAAATAAATCAATTATTTCTTAGTTTTTTTAATTTTTAGATTAATTTATTGACCATCTTACTTTTGTTTACATTGATTTTATCCCTTTTTATCCTTGTAAACCTAGTGCTTATCAAATTTAGTTACTACACCCACCATGATCAAGGCTATGGTACTTGAAATCACTCATTTATTAAAAAAAGTAAGTCAAGGTATTTATATGTTACTTTCACTTATTCATCGATAGTTTTTTTTAGTATTTATTTTCAATTATGATTTTGTGTTGCTATGTTTATAGCCCAAAGAGCCATCCTACATTAAATTATTGTGACACATGATGAGCTTCATGTGGGGTATATGTATACACCTAATATTTTTAATTTTTTCACTTTATTATGTTTTCTCTTGCAATGGCTTGTTGATGCATTAATCTCCTTGAGTGCACACCTTAAAAGGTGCATCAAGATTGTTGTGGGATCATCTCATGGTACTTTGAGAGAGATATTTAAATCTTATCCTATCACATCATCACTACTATCAGTCTAACGTCTTATGAGTATATATCTATATTTCGCTTTTGTCTACTTTCTATCTATATTTTAAATCTTCCTTATATCCTATAATATCAACTTGGTTGATACCATTTGTTTCATACCTTTGTCTCCATTGTATTGTATGAAACATATTGATACAGTTATGAATGTGTCTTCTTACATTTTTACTATATTTTTTAGTTTAATACAATTTTTAATGTACCTTATTACATTTTTATTATATCAACCTAGCTGATATTGTATTGTAGTAGCTCACATATTCTAGCTATATCAGCCTAGCTGATATAGTTTGAAGTTATCAACTTAAAGTTAAAAGTTGGTTTTGGGTATTGGATTGATATATATAGAGGTTATATTTAAATTTTATAACATATATCATAATAATATGCTTTACTTATGCTCAAATTTATACTCTAAGTAGTATTTGGGAGAGTTAGAGGGTTTATAACCATATCTTGGAGCTCTTGTATTATGGCATAATTGAATATCAATAGGAGAGATCATTGGGAATTTATAAGTAAGGATATAGGGATCCTTATATAACCATTTGAGGTCCTAAATCTATACCAATCTCTTTCAAATTTCCACTTGATCCAAACAAGGAGATTGAAGTGTTAATGGGTCTACACCAAAGTAAGTATTTTTCTCCTTATACTCTTTCCTTTACTTAGTAGATCATATGTTACTTATTAGTTTGTAGATGTATGTGTGAATCATTTCTTAGGCTTTTATTTATATCGAATAAGCTAGTATAGATAAAGGATTTCTTAGGCTTGCCATTTATCGCTTTCAGTTTCATAGATCCCCATTTGGTTGACCATTTCACCTTACCTTCTTTACATTCACTTACCCATCATTTTATTTACTTGTACCCCCTTAAAATCATTTAATTTTATTGCATCTTTTACAATAATAGATACAATCATCTAATTTATTTTTGATATCTACTAAGAAATGTATCCCTATGTCATAGGCTTAAGATTTATAACCCTTTATTCTTAACATTTTACTTTTAGGTTACCCTCTACTAGATATATAGATATCATTGGTTCTTACCCACTTATCCAAGTATACATAATTACTATTTGATTGACCTTATTCACATCCTAGTTTATTGAGAAAAAGAGAATAGTTTTAATTCATCCTAGCATGTGCATACATGGTACACTATAGTGTATTTTCACATGGATGTCACCCTAGTAATATGGTAAAACCCATGTATAAATAATAGGGGTAGATTATTTTTGTGACTTTTGAACCAATATATTGGTAAAAGTAGGGGTAGTAGTGTAAAAATGGATTCTATATACACACAATATTTTTAAACTTTATGAATTACTGATGTTTTCTCTCTTATAGGAACTCATTGAATATTAATCTCTCTAAGTGTATGCTTTAGAGGGTGAAGAAGGAAGGGTGTGGGTAGACCTTTGGTGCTTTACAATATTTTCGTTCCCTATACCACCACCTAAAAATAATTCAAAACACCTATTATACATTTCCCTGAGATTTGACATCTCACTCACACACTTATCTAAGAAATTCACTAACTCAAATATCCCCTACCTAAGTAAAAGCCCATTTACTATTTATTGAGCATTCTCGATTGGCTCAACCTTATTTTGAGAATATCACATGTTATGGGACTAAGTCAACATAAGACAACTTAGTTTGAGACATAATGGATCTATTTCTCAACTAGCAAGGTCGATTGGGCTGACTGCATGGACCAAAGTTTTGGAAGGGATGGTCTAATCAAGATATATATACCCATCTTTCCATTCATTTCCAATATAGATAATCATTCATTTTTTATTCTTTATGATCTACATTTCCATCATTCCACTTGAGGAGTCATTGCTTAGGGTTTCATACTTTTTAGAAGAGAACCTCTATCTTGTGAAAGCTTGAGATTAATGAGGAGGTCCTTGGATAGACTATAGTCCATTTTTCATCCTTAGCTTCTTCAATAATACAAAAAAAAACTTTTTCAAAGCACCATTGGCCAAGGGAGAGGTTTATGCTTGATGGGTTCATCTTCAAGATAAGTATTCCTAACTCTTACTCTTCTACTTTAGTAGATAGATTTGTATGAATAATGGCTAATGATTGTATTGTTTATCCTTGATTAGAATTACATCCACATTGACTTGAGTATATTTTTACTTTACATGTTTATCTCCCATTTGTGCCATACGATTTACTGATAAATAGATTATATTTAATTTATTATTAGATTATAGACCTAGCTAGGGTTATTATGTGGTGTTGCTTGACTATAGGCTTTAAAACTCTCTCTAGCCATATTATATGATAAGAGATACCTTAGGTAGGTTTAGCATATCAATATTGGTCATGAACCTGATTATCTGGGTATTTTTAGTGGTATAGTTAGTTGATTTATCTTCTTCAAGTTATGATTGATTTGTAGATCAACTTCACTTTTGCTTGCATACATTTTAGTGAACCTAATGTGAACTAATCCTTACATATTTTTTAATTTTAATTTATAAACTATTGGATCAATTCTATTGACGTATTATAATAGTCTATGTGTAGGTTTTAATACTACATTGATCTAATTGACTTGGTTTGGCTCTATGTCTATAGACAACTGGATCAATCTATTTGACCTAGTTTAATACTCTTTATAGGTCATCTCTTACTTCGTCAATCTAATTGACATAATTAGGGCATAATTTTATAGGTTTTATAACTAAGGTGAGATTATATATTTTATTTAGTTCTCTATGATCATATTTTATCTCTTAACAAACTAGATTGATCCTATCAATTTAGTTTTTCATCTTGTCTCTTAAAATTTTCTAAATGCATCAATTTGATCAACTTTATATTTTTTATGCAAGATATGTTAAACTGATAGATATATTTAGTCAACACATTTATTTATGTTACTTTAATTAATTATTTTTAAGCATACTTAATCTACTAGTTTGACTTTGTTTTAACATTTTATTCTACAAGTTTAAACCCTCATCTAGACAACATAATTTAAATACAACAATTCAAAATATTGAGTACATTACTACATCGATCCAATCAAATTCATATTAATTATTAGATTCATTATAACTATTCTAGTTATTTCATTTTCTCAAATTTATTTTCCTATCATTTTTCAAAATTCAAATTTTAGTCTTGTTTTTCCCATTTTTTAGTTCTATAAAACTATAACCTTACAATCAAGTAAGTCGATTAGCTCGACTAAGTTCTATAACATATTTTTACCTAGAAAATTTAGTCAAATTTCTCAAATTTGTTTATTTTGGACTATTTCTTAATAGACTAACTAGACCAAATAAATTCTCTTATGTATTATTTGCTTACTAGGTCAACCCAATCAACATAGTAATGTGTATTTTTAGCAAAGGCAATTAACCTACATTGATAGTAATTAATTCACTTTACACTTTTGCTTGCTTGCTTAAGTAGTTCAGATAGTATAATTATGAATGTTAATTTATCGACTTAGTCACATTATTTCCTCACAAACTACCAAATTAAAAAATATATCAAATAAGTAATTAAATAGTTCTACCTAGGTCTACTTACTTGGATTTTATCACTAAGGGGGAAGTTGACTCAGTGTTCTAGTTGAGTATAAAAAGTGGTTGATGGTTTATTAGTAAATCACCAAACACCCTTATCACTACAATATTGTGAAGTGAGGGGTTATACCCTAATACAAAACCCATACCAACACCAATACATATCTCTTTCATCCTTAAAAAACTTGAAACCAACTTTAGCTTACCTCTTCCTAGTTCCCTTACAAAGCCAAATGCCCTATCACATTTTTAGTCATAATTTAAAATACTTTAGGAATGCCACTCTCATTAGATTAACATTTACATTTCATTATTGTTGATTTATGTTTGAAAATTGTATTTTGTATTACAAAACTTGTATTAGCTAGCATTGGTATAAATTTTATGCTATGTGTTACAACTAGATCAACCTAATTCACTTAATTTCCTATGTGATTAACTTAATTCTTTGAAAATAAAAACTCAATCATCTAGATTTATAAAATTTCAAAATTTTCCTACCTATTGAACATAGTCAACCTATTCAACTCAATTTTTAACATATCTTATTTTTCATCCTCCCATAGAACATAGTTGACCAATTCGACTCAGTTTTCAACAAAGTGTTTTTGTTCATCCTCCCATAGAACATATTTAAATCATTTGAATAGTTTATAATAGATATTTTATGTTCGTCCTCACACAGAACATTGTTAACCCATTCAACTCTATTTCTTGCAAGTTGTTTTATTTATCTTCTTATAAAACACAGTTAGTATAATAATAAATTTTCCTTATTTTTAGTAAGTGTTTAATTTCCCCATTTTATCATGGAAAATTTATAGGATAATTACACATAAAAAAAATCAAACCAACATGATAAACTTCACTAATCCTAAAAACTAGACTAAAACACATTTTATGATAACTAACCTAGATCAAAGTAACATTCATGTTACCACTAGAACAACCAACTATGGAATCACTCCTTCTTATATGTCACTTAATCCCTTATTTATGAAAATGGTAGAAGATGAAAATGATCTTGAATACATGGCTGAAATAATTTTTTTCATCAATGAAAACCCTCAAAATAGAGGCAAGGATCCTACAATCATTTATAAAATCATGATGGGTCCTCATTTTAGAGAACCCCATTCACCTTCATGTAGATTTTATATAGGAATAGGGTCAAATCAATTACATATTTCCTCCACACCTTTACCATCCATAAAATCTCCTTCTAACACTATGACATCATCTTCCATGTCTTATTTCACCTCCATGCCAAGTATTTTTCTTAACATGGTTGGTATATCTTTTAGTGGGCCTACCCAAAACATCCATAGTAATACCCAATTTCATTTAAAACATATTAGATCTACTAAAACTAGTACTTCTCACCCTAATACCACTTCTCATGCCACTATTGCATCTAATGCTACTAGTGCATCCCAAATTTGTAACACCTCTCAACATAATAATGCATCCAAATCTAATTCTACTAGTCAAAATAATGTTCAAAATAATCAAATACTATTGCAAACTCTCATATAAATGGCTAATTTTTAAACCAATGATACAAACTAAATGATGCAGATGCAAAAAAAGCTTATTACACCTCCAAAATCAACCTCAACACACTCAATGGGGAGCACCCCAACCCCCACTTATCAATAAAACTATTAAACACATACTAAATGAACCTATTGTACCTCAAATTGTAAAAAATGACATAGGAGGTATAATTCCCACTATCATTTATAATCAATCTATGAATCCTACTTTGCACTTAATTTTTTTTTAGAATTCTATACAAAGATTAGATTAAACTTAATACATTCATTGCCACCATAGTTTTAGATAAAAATCTCTTAGGAGATGCTTTAGATTGGTATAATCAACTTAAAACCCACTCCATCACTAATTTAGAGGATTTTTTCAATACATTGGTTCAAGAATTCCAAAAAAATAACCTTCCTAAAACCAAATTAGCCCATTTTATCAACTATAAGCAATCAAATCAGAGTCAACACAAGTTTTCATTAAATTATAGAAATATTTTTATAATAAAGCTGAGGATAATATGAAAGATGAGAACTTCTTCCACTTATTAACTAATTCTCTTCATCTTAAGTTATAGTACCACATTAAGAATCTTTCCCCAAAATCTTTGAAAGAGGCCCTTGACAAAGCTAAATGTCAAGATTTCCTTATATTTCAATTTGAACCTTCCCACCATTGAAGGGGACTCATATGCTTGTAAAATATAAAAATAAACATGCAAAAAATAATGTTTTAATGGATACTTATGATTCCATATACACCATCCAAGCCATTATTCCAAACACTAAAATGCAACATACTCCTCCACTTCCACCAAATAACAATTCTCTTCCTAGTTTTACATTTCCTCAAAGACATAATATGTATGTGCAAAAACCTCTTTCCTTATAATAAATTTAAAAACATCTTCATGACCTTCACCATGGGATCTTGACCTTACACATCCTATGAAACACCAGTATGATATCAATAAATTTTGTTGGTTTCATGAAAGTTGGGGTCATTCTCATGAAAGTTGTATCCAATTATGAAATACTGCTATGGAATATCTCTTTGGACCCAAATTTGACCATGAATCACTTATATGTAAAATTCAACAAGCCTATAAACTAACACTTAAAGCTCATGAAACCAAAACTAAAAATGAATCTTTAAATCAAGCCAATACTCATTTAGCATTCTATAAAAATCCTCTTCCTAACCATAAAGATAACTCTAATTAACATAACTATACTACCAATAACATTTAAAGTAACATAGATCCTAACATTAACAACGACAATAGGGTCAACATGAATACTATGAGGAGAGTAGTTTCTTATATTGATCAATACCTAGCCTCTAAGCATCATAATTTTCTAAAGTTTTGTATTGCTCAAGAAACTTACCCATCACATATCATATAATTTGGGCATGTGGAACCAAAAACACACAAGTATCATCTCCATCAATGCAAATTGACCATACTTCTCATAAAATAGATATAAGTTCTACTCTTCCTCCAACTAAGATGCATCGAGTAGATATCCCTCAAACTTCACTTCACATTCCTTCCATTAAAACATAAGAAACACTTAAATAAATAACTACATCACCTAAGATAGATCAACCCACTTCAACCAAACCTAAAATAAATATTTATTATCAACACAAATTTCAATGTGCATCTAATCCATCTTCAATACATTTATTACAACATTATGAACCTTTATCTAATAATCCTCTAATGGGTTATGATGAATGAGATCTTATATCATAAATTTTGCATCTTGAATCCCAAATTCATTTCTCAGAACTTATGATAATTTCTCATTTTCATCATAATCGACTAATGAAATTACTATTCAAAATGAACATCCCTCATCCTCCAGCCATGGAGCAAGAAGCTACTTTATCTAGATATGGAGATAACATTCTCCAACAGTTCAAAGAAATGTCTATCCACATTGATGAAATGACAGACACTTCTCTTTAACTCAAATTTCCTCTCTTCTATAATTCCTGAGGAGATATTGATTTGTCTAAATGACCCCCCTATATTCATTAGCATACAAATATGAGATATCCAAATCAAACATGTTTTAATCAATGAAGGATCAACCACTTGTGTTACTTCCCTTGATTTTATTAAAACACTTAGATATTTTAAATGTAATATTAAATCCACATAATATACATGTCAAGGATAAGATAAAAGATAAATGCCTCCTTTAGGTTGTGTTTATATTCCTATCACCATTCCTCCCATCACTATTTGTGTGAAAGTCATGATGATTAAATTTCCACTTTCCTATAATATATTACTCGGTCAACATTGGACACATTGCATTAGAGCAGTTTCCTCATCTACATGCTAATGTGTCAAATTACCTATAATGGTAATATATATAAAATTCAAGGAGATACAAACCCTTATAATTTTGAACAATTAAAATAATGAGGTATTTCTAAAATATATACCCTTGAGCCTTTACCTAACATTCCATTTCATGAATCACAATGTTTTAATTGTCCTGTCAGCTCTACTCAAGGTTATAATGGTCATCCTAAATTAATAATAAACATTCCACCTAACCTTTTAAACTCATATAATGATGAACCAAATGAGATAAGTTTAAAGATCAAAACTTACAATATCTCTCCTAACATAATTGCTCAATTACCTCCTTCTCTTCGACCTTGATCCTATCAAAAACCTTTTGATTAAATACCAGTTACCCTAAACAAAACTAAACATTTTATTCACCATGCTTATTCAACTAATAAAATAGTTGACACATTAATATCAAATTATATACACCTAACTATGATGAATAATATTTAGATGACCTATTTTTAATTTTGTAGAGGTGCTTCGATATCATTCTTATTCACTAAAATCTATTAGTTCTATGTTTGTATTTCTTTCTCTAATATAGTACTTGATATTAGTTTTTCCTCTAATGTTCATAGGTCAGAGATGGAGCATACACTCACTACACCTCTAGTCATTTCTAAACCTATCTTGAATATGATTATGGACTATGTCATGATGGGACCTTACCATTTTTCTAGATTCTATGATCTTTCTAGTTTACTTCCTCTTGAGATGTCAGCCACTCTACTTTGATCTGCTACAAAGCTAGCCAGGCATACAACTAAGCCTAGTCTAAATCCCACTTTAGATTCTTTCATTCTTGGTGATGGTATTCTACCATTACATAAGTGTGATCCTCTACCATCGTGATGGGAATATGAGCCTTATTTTGATATCCATAGAGTTGTTGGTCATTGTACCAAGGATTATAGTACACACCACTAGTAATAGGCATCTTCCTCTACTACTTCAGTTAGTAGACCTTCACCATATACTAATAGATGTATTTGTTTTTCTCATGGTACACAACCATTATTATACTCATTAATGATAGCTTAGTAAATACATTTACATTGCATCAAGCCATAACACAACCTGAATATAAAACCATACCACCTCTTAAGATAATTCTAGAGTATATACCTAAATATGGGGAAGTATATTATCTTTGGAATTAGTAAAATATACACCATAATGATAGATGTCAAGTACTTCAATAACATCATCATGATTTTCCATAGCCTATGCATTCACTGGCTCAACCTCTTTTTCCAATTCATCCACAAGCAAAGGCTTCTCCTTTTCTACTACCTACCTTTTCTCATAGATCTTTAGACACTAGTCACATTTTGACATCCTTTCCTCACATTGAGTATCCCACATAAGAAGTGCCTCATGATCATCATCATTATTCTACCATGCCTACTTTTTCTATAGAGATAATTTAGAAGGATTTCTTCTCACAACTTTATATTAAGATTGATGAGACTCTAATTAACATCAGAATTCAACTACATGAGGATGTATTAGACGTCATGGATGATATTTTTAGTGAGATTTATCAGTATTTATGAACACATCATGGTGTTCTATCACATTATTACATGATTTGGCTTTGATTTATGATTATTTATAAATTGAATATGTTGATTTTCATTTCAATTTGGTCTCATTTATCTACATCTTTTTCATATGGACTATTGATTTAAATTTTAAGGGGTTATGGAGTTTAATCCCTAGGATGTAAAAGGGGTTGAGTATAGTAGATAAGGATACAAAATATGTAATAAATATAGACACTAATTTTAAATAGAATTGACCTAATTTGACCTTTCTAAAAATAAAAATAAATTGTGCATTTAAGAACTTAGCTTGAAACTAACTGAGATAAAAGATATGGAGGATGCAAAATGGGATAAGAACTAATATGAGTGTCATGGACATGATATAAGTGTCATAACCCTTCATAAATAGTAGTATTCTAACTAGATGGTAGTGTTAATGGTGTTATTATCCTCCTTTTGGCACTAGTGCCTTCTATGTAGAATCTATTTAAGATTCTAGGTACACTTGTGTTAGAGTCTACCAAGCCTATTCTTGTGTGCACAAGTTCTAATTTCCTATTGATGACCTATTTTAAATAGTTTTACATGTAAAACCTAGATCTACATGATATTAGGGCATTTAATTGGCATAAGTATCAAAGTGTTATATTAGTGGGGTAGGGTGGACATCCTCAATACCCCATTATGATGAGAGTTACCTACATACCAATACTCTAAGGACGGATCAAGCCTAATGCAGTTCTCCCCACCTAAGTGCTAGTGAAAGTGAAAGTGAAGTTAATATGAATATTAGTTTGAATGCTTTAAGTGAGGCTTGACACTTTAAATCTATGTATTTTGAGCTTAAGAAGGCTATAGATGACTATATGCATAAATAGGGTAGAATACATATTAATAACCTTGATTGTGCATAACTTGTTATAAATTAGTTTGTTTTATTTACATATAATTTACATTTAGTGAATAAATGGATATAATTAATGTACACACACACACACACACACACACACACACACACACACACACACACACACACACACACACACACACAGAGAGAGAGAGAGAGAGAGAGAGAGAGAGAGAGAGAGAGAGAGAGAGAGAGAGAGAGAGAGAGAGAGAGAGAGAGAGAGAGAGAGAGAGAGAGAGAGAGAGAGAGAGAGAGAGAGAGAGCTTGTGTGGGTCTTAACATAGGTCTAGGTTGACCCTAGGTGTTTGTTGACTTATAAATATATTCATTGGTGATAAAATATGGGAAAAGGATAATAGTGCCCAAATTGGGACACTAGCACTATTGTCCAAGTTATGGTGTCAGTGTCCAGGAGGTAAAACCTAAGGCACTAGAGGCTAGGATTATAAAATGAGAGTTTGGGACTACTTTAGGGATGTTTAGATATATGTGTGGCCTACACAAAGGTTAGATAAATGTCTAAATAGGCCCTAAGATAGGTCTAAGGCTAATCTATGGATAGGTGGTCTCAATTAACACTCTCAACACTCAAGTGTCATTTTTAGATGACTACATTTCTCCCTTATTCTATAAATGCAGTGAAGTGAAAAGACTAGGATAAAGGAAAAGAAATGTACTTAGAATTACCTAAGCAGTGAAGCCTATGAATATGGATCTAAGTGTGTAAAGCATGCTCTATTTCATGTCTTGTAAATGAAAATTTCATAGATTAATCCTTGCTTAAGAGATATCAAAAGAAAAAGACAAAATTGAGTAAAGAGATAAATGAGAGTAAAGGAATGAATACACGTAATTGGGGATATGAGACAATGCATAAACCTAGTGACATCCTGTGTGTGTGTAACTAGTTATCAAATGGTGAATAACTTGGATTGAGCTAATGGCTTTCTCAATCCCCATGTGTGAGTGGCTCAATAGCTCAATCTATTTTTGACTCCATCATTTCCTGCCCCTGCTCGATGGATCATACATTGTAAATAACTTGGATTGAAATGATGGCTTGTCTAACCATCCTATTTATATGGCTTAAGAACTCAAGTAGACTATGACTCCATCATTACCTACCTATATGTAGTAGATGCATATGAAACTAAAATTGTGTAAGATGGCTCTGGGCCACATGAAAATTTTGAAATGTAAAAATAACATTAGGCCACTTTGGAAAGCTAACCACTATAGACATGGTAAGGCATCGAATCTAGATTGTATTGGTACAAATGGTGTCTGGATTAAGAACATATAGAATGACATGAAGTTTGCTATTCCATTTGATCAACTGGATCAAAAGTGAGCATATTGAAATAATGTGTCATGCATATGACCCCAAATATGATATATATGCATATGTATTTTATTGAGTTTTAATAATTTATATCTAGGTATCTAAAACTGAAATAAGAATGATCATGCTATGTATGATGCCCCTAATATGAGAAAATAGGTATGAATCTATGTTAAAGTAAGAAAAAATTGGTAATCTATAACTAAACCTATGCTAATCTAGATAATACCTAATGGAATTTTCTATCCAATATAGAATATATTGAAATTGAGTCTACTAAATAGTAGTGTCATATCTGGGCAATAACACTAGTG
>JARHVA010000657.1:265000-440000 GCA_037957365.1 Torreya grandis | reverse complement strand
AACATGACCTATTTTTCAATATGGCATGAGAAATGCATTTTTGACATAAGAAACTTTAAAGGGTCAACTTTTATAATAAATTATGTCTCATTGTTATTCATATAGTTTCAGATCTTTTGAGTAGCTAATATAAGTGCCAAATAAAGTTTTTATATTATTGGATAATTTCATTCATAGTTAATAAGTGTATGATTGATGTATTAAATATCTGATTATTTATGTTGATGATCATGTTGTGCTAAGAGTGCATCGAGTGCATGACCTATCATTGAGAGGTATAGGAGGAGTGGCATGTCAAATATTGGTCGTAACACTACAGGTGTGTTAAAAAATTATTGTTTGAGTGCATTGAATATTTCTTGAAATGTGATATCCCATTTAAATTTTATATCCTTATTAAGTAATCTAGTGAATGATTGAGTTGTATATGCTAGCTGTGCCATAAATTAGTATATTGCCTAAATCTTACCTTATAAGGAGAAAAATTGCTTTAAGTTTGTAGAGGAGGCATGCCCATTATAGATTTGAATTTATTTACGTCAACCTCGATGTCGTATTGGGATATTATGAATCTTAAGAGTTTACATGATGAAATCCCAAAGATGCATTTCTTGAGATTTAGTTGTACATTATACTTTTTCAATCTTTTAAGAATCTTACGTAAATCAATTGCATGGCATCGTCAATCTTTTGATTTTTTTAGCAAGTCATCACATAATCTTTAATTGTATTATCAATGAGATCATGAAATATAAGGGCCATTTTTCATTGATATTTTTCTCTTACATTTTTTAATCCAAAAGGCATGACTATATAACATAATGTTCCCCATAGTGTGGTAAAAGAAGTTTTTTCTTGGTCTTCCTTAGTAATCTTGATTTTATTATAATCGAAAAAATTATTCATGAAATAGAGTATTTCATAGATTGATGTGGATTCCACTATCACATTGATGTTGGGAAAAGAAAGATCATCCTTAGGACATGATTTGTCTAAGTATATGGAATCACATCAACATCATATTTGGATGTTAGGTTTAATAACATGGACACTGTTATCAACCCATTAGGGATGACCAATCAATCAAATGAAACTAGCATAAAAAATCCATTAGATCTCATCCTTGACTAAAATAACTACCTTAGGATGCATTTTTCAATTTTTTATTTAACTAGATTTGTATTAGGGTAGAGTGTAATACTATGTAATTCAATTGAAGGATCAATACTAGGCATATCATAGTAAGCCCAAGTGAAAACTTTAGGGAAGTCTTTTAAAATATATTGAATATATGTATCTTCTTCTTTACATAAGGAAACATCCAATAATATGATGTGAGGATCAATATCAATTCCATAATTTAACTCAATTTTTTCTTCATTAAGTAATGTAGATTGATCAATAGTATACGGTGTTGTAGGGATTGTCCCATATATGTTGGGTGAAATGTCATATGAACTGTCTAAGCACTCACCAAAGTATGCCTAGGCATTCATGATGTGATGAAATATGTTCTTATGATATAATGAAGGGATATTTTAACATGCCTATAGAAATTATAAGAGAGCCTCATCTTTAGCAAATTCATCAAAAGTAGGTAAATCTAGATAAATAGTAACATCAATAAGATTAGGGTAAATAATTGAAAGTGTAGAAACATGATTTACTATATTATCTACTTGTGGAATGGTTGATAAAAACACTATATACTAAGAATCATGGTGAGAATATTTGGAATTAGATGTGTTATATTTTTATCTAAGTCTTTGACTACCTTGTTAGTCATATGCCTCAATAGGATTAAGAATTACCTGTTCATGTTTTTTGAGGCCCTATCTTATGTAACCCATTATTTGTAAATATCAATGCAAATGAATAAGTGAATATGCTATCATGTTCTCTAGAGATGTTTATTTGAGTTATACATGAACTCTAAATAGTATACTGGAGGGGTGTTGTAGCAAAATCTATGTGAGGAATACAAGTGTGTGAAGGCTCTGTATGATAACAATATTTGAATGGTTCTTGATCCATATGACATGTGTAGATATGAATTTTGTAGATGAAATTTAAACATGCATGTAAAATGGATGGAACTACGTGCATATCATAAATCCAAGATTAACCAAGCAAGACATTGTAATTAAGATCATTATGCATAAATTGACATGTCGTAGGTAATGTTGTAGGTCCCAATGTAAATTTTAAATTGATTTGACCCAAAAATTTGTGTGGAATATTATCTAACCCTCAGATGTTCATATCAAAAGGATCCAAATCCTTAGCATGTATATTAAGAAGCTGGAGAAAATAAATATTATAAATGTTCAACCCTAATCCATTGTCAACTAACATGTGTTTGACACCCACCTCATTAATTTTCAAGGTAATGTAGAGAGGTAGGTGTAGATATATGATGTGATGAGGTGGGAGATCTTAGTTTTTGAATGAAATATGCTCTTTAGTCAATTTTATAATATTCATTATGGAAGTAACATAAGTTAGAACTATTGTGCGAGGTAATTTATAATCACATAGTGCTACATACAAAATATGTTTGTATGTTTTGGAATGTTTAGGAGATCTAAAATATAATTTGTGGCTGATAAAACACTATTTTTGTTGATAAAACTATAGCCATGGGTTTTTATAACTTTCCATGCTTTAGAACCACATGTGGACATCATAACATGGACTGTAGTGTCCATTATGAGAATAGATATGGTATTAGAGGTGGGATAGTAGAAACATGTGTATGGTATAAAAATAGGAGGGATAAGTGAGACCATTGATGTTCTCTTATGTCTAGTGGTGATAGGTAAGGAATAAAATCAAATTGAATAGCATAAAGCATCTAAAGGAGACTTGTTAATTTTAGGTAATGTATTTTGTATCTTATGTAATATATCCTCTATGTGTTTAAAGATTTTCTTCTAAATTGAATTCCATATAAGAGAAACATAATGTGCTAGAGAGATAGTGAAACATTAAATATAGTTCAACTGATAAAAAGTATCATGTATACATGTGTTTATGTTTTCTTTGAGTTCATTCTAAATTAAAAGAAACAAGCATGCAAATGAAATTATTATACTTTGCATCAAAAAGTGATAAACTGCTTTTGTCAATATTATCATGATTATACCAAATAAAAATAAGAAGATATATGGATCTAAAATATGAATATGGGTCCTAAAAGGTTGGAAATAGAGACCCTAAAGTTATTATAGGGTTAGGGTTCACCAAATGATTTAACTTTTAATGGGTTATAAAATTTAAGACCTATGTTTTTAAAGGGGATGAGTATAATAAATCAGGGTATAAAATATAAAATAAATATAGCCACTGATTCATAATAGAATTGACCTAGTTTGACCTTGATAAAAATAGAAATAAATGATGTAAATAAGTACTTAGTTGGAAACTGATTGGGATGAAAGATTTGGAGGCTATAAACTAAGATAAGAGCTTATCTAAGTGTCAAAAACATGATCCAAGCATCATAACCCTTCTTAGATAGTAGTTCCCTAACTAGACAATAGTACTAATGGCACTAGTGTCCTACTTTTGGTGCTAGTGTCCTCTATGCACATTTGCTTTGAGATTCTAGGTGTACCTATGTCAGAGTCTACTGGGCATGTTCCTATGTGCACAAGTTATGATTTCCTATTGGTGACCTACTTTGACTGATATTTTATATAAAACCTAGACCTCCATGTTGTTAGGTCATTCAATTGGCAAAAGTAAAAAAATGTGATGTTAGTGGGGTAGGATGGACATCCTAAGCACCTTGTTGTGATGAGAGTTTACTACATACATTATTATGAGGAGGAATAAATCCTGATGTAGTTGTCCCCACTTAAGTGCTAATGCAAATGCAAGTGAAGCTAGTATGAATTTTGGTTTGATTGCTTTGAGTGAGGATTGAGATTAGAAATCTATATATTTTGAGACTAAGAAGGTTGTATATGAATGTATGCATAAGTAGGATAAAATAGGGATTAATAACCTTGATTATGTGTAACTTGTTTTGAGTTAGTTTGTGTTATTTAAAACTAATTTCCATCTAGTGAATAACAGGATAAAAGTCATGTATATATATTATTCTAGTGCTTCTGTAGGTCTTAAAATAGGCCTATGCTGATCCTAGGTTATTGTTGATTTGAAAATATATCCATTGGTGATAAAATATGGGAAAAGGACAATATCACTTAAACTGGGACACTAGCACCATTGACACTACTATCCAAGTTATGGCACCGTGTCTAGGTGGTAGAACTTGAGGCACTAGGGGCCATGATTATAAAGTGAGAGTTTGAGACTATTTGAGGGATGTTTAGGGATATATGTGGCCAATATGAAGGATGGATAAGTGTCCAAATAGGCCCTAAGATAGGTTTAAGGGTAAGCTATGGATAGGTGGTTTCAAGTAACACTCTTAACACTCAAGTGTCATTTTTAGATGACTAAAAATATTTTTATAATTATTTTTAAATTTATATTTATGACTTAAAAATATTTTCACATGGATTAATTTTTCTCTCTTTTATTTTTATAATTACTTGTTATCTTTAGTTAAAACAAAAATAGTTATTATTGTGACTTAGTTATTAAACCCACATCCCCATAATATCCTATATTTACCATATGATTGGTTGACAAACATAATTCTCATTGTATCATTATATACAAAGATAAATTTTTATCTCCATCTATTCCCTTTACTTCCTTTCTCATATTAAACACACATATGCTTGGGATTTAAGATCACATATTATTTTATAGGAAAGCCAAATTGATTAGTCAATCATATATCTAGATATATTGTTTCCTATAACCAAAACCTTAAGCTCATTTGTGTGTGTCACTTTTATCTTTCATGTTTGGTTATCCAAAAAATCCATAAAAATCTAAAATCCAAATCATTTTAAACAAAAAGGAAATGATCAAAAGGCAAAAATAAAAATCACAACAAAATACATGATTTATAGCACATCTCCTATTCCTAATCAAAGATCAAACTCCACAATTGGACTCATAATATATCCAAGGTCTATTAGGGTGCAATAGGATAGTAGATTGGGATAGGGGAATTCAAAATTATCTATAGTGATACCTACTTTCTCATGCAATTACTTAATCTTCATAGTAGACCGATGGCTCTGTAAGGGGTCCTGAAGAATGGAGAACACATTGTGGGAAGGTAGGCCCATTCTAATTTGATTGTATATATAACCTTCATGACATGATATTAGTACTTCACCTATTTTTCCATAAAGTTTTATGTTTATTATGAACAAATACATTTTGTATTTGAGGGTTACTAAATTATTAGTGCATTCTTATATTATTAGTATGCCACAAGTCTACTAAAGTTTCATTATAAATGCCTCTTTCATGCTTATTTCAATCCTTCCATTGACTAAAACATTCCCAATATTACTCTTTGTTGAATATGCTTTGTTAATTTATCATACTCCTACAATTATTCTATTTATGATTTTCAATATAAGGCCTTGGATAAGACTAGGTAGTCCTAAAAAATTTATCTTTACTCGATATAAATCACATCCCATATTATTATTCACTTTAGTGGTGTTCCTTTTGTGAGTTGCAATATAAGACCATGGATAGGACTAGGCTTTCCTCATAAAATATTCCTAAAAACTTCCATACCATTAGTCACACTAATAACTATCAAAATCTGATTCTTAAGTTTGGTTTTCAAACACTTTCCATTTTATTACAAATTTCTCATACTTCCCATCTTGATTTAAATATGATTTATATTGTTTTCATTTGGAATGATTTATTTTCATATATACTTTTCAAACATCTGATATAACATGTTCTCCATTTTATTACATTTTTTTCATACTTTCTAACTTGACTCAATATGATTTATCTTGTTTTGATTTGGTGTGTTTTTCTTTTTCTTTACACTGTTACAAATATTTGCTATTTTTACTTCATTTTACCATTTCAATTAACTATATTTATTCATATTCCATTTTAAACATTTACTATCATGATTTAGTGTGTCTTAAATTTTATTATTATTTATACACTCTTCCAAATGTTATTCTTTTCTTGTTAAACATGAATGTGTCTCACCTAATACTAGAAGAGAAATCATACATCATATATTTTACCATAACATATACATAAAAAATTAAAACAAGTTCTATAAATATAATACATAAATCTATACATACATGATACAAATATAACTCATAAACCAATAAATATCCATATCCATATATATCAAGAGTTTGATACAAAAAAATAAAAATCAAAGTACAAAAAATATCAAAAATCTCTAAGGTTATGCTCCATCATGTCTATCTAGTGGTCGAGCCATGCTACCCATAGATGGTTGTGACTTTCCCATTCGCATAGTCCATTGCAATGAGGATGAACATGATTTAAGACCATCAATCTATCGCTATAAATTGGCCATCTAGGCCTACACACATCCCAACTATCTCTTAGTGTTCATATGTGTATCTTGCTCCTGGATAATGCCTAACAGGGTTGTGCCTCTCTATATCTAACTCAAAGGAGTAGTTCTATACCATATCCTCATGTCTATAGATCTTTATCTACCTCCCTAACCAATCAAAACTAACTAACATAAGTTGGGTTAGATGGTATAATAGGATCCTCCATGATGGTAGTATCACGATGAAATATCACCCCATCTAAAATATTATGGTGTGTGGCCCAAACTACTTCACCCCATCTAAACTCAACCTTAGTAGTATCTGTAAAATTAAAGCCAAATTTACATTAAATCTCACATACATATATATCCAAATCTCTAAAGCATATATCTACACAAATTACATATATATATATATATATATATATATATATATATATATATATATATATATATATATATATATATATATATATATATATATATATATATATATATAATTATACATCTAGTTATATATTAAATACTCAAAAAACACATTACTTGCCAAAAAAAATATCACCAACAATGGCCTCCCCATCAACATGACCAACTAGCACCTCCAATGAAGCTTGTCTTTGAGGAGTTGGAAAACCTAGAACAATAACTAATGTGTGTTGTGATCCTTTTCTAATACATTGCTCTATACACCAACTATGTGTGGCTTGTGATGTGAGATCTCCACATGAAACTTCTCCCTCATGTGTCTCCACCACCACTTGATGACATATCCATATCCTCAGTGCATGTGGTAGTAACTACAATCCATATTATGGATCATTAGTAGCCATATTCATATATTCACCCTCTACAAAAACCATCCTACATCTTCTATAGCCACATTCTCATCCTCAAGTCTAGTTTTCGTCTACTATCGATGTTGACTAGTCTAAGGTCTCATTTGTCATGGTTGAATCAGATGGTATCTTCATTGGTAATCCTCCACAAACTCTACCCCTCAGCTCCCTAGCATGTCATGCCTAATAATCAATAATTACTATAGGATCTGAAAGATGTGGTAAGCCAAACTATCTAGGAACATGAGCAATAGGGTGTGGCTCTATCCACCATGTATAAGGACCAGTAATATGAATGTGACCTAATCTAATAGCAATAGTAGCCTAAAATTGCCAAATAAACACAATATATGTATATGATTACCATATATTATCACCAAATCTATCCATTTGTAGTGGTGGGGTATGCAACATAACATGTACCACATGGTCCTGTCACCACCTAACTACACGAGGAAGCTTATCATCCACAACATTGGGAAACCCAGTTGGTTGATATGTAGGGAACCTCTCATATATCCAACTATTAAGTAAAATAATAGGGATTATAGTCTTATTCCTTTAGGATAGTATACCATACATATCATGCACTAGTTACACCCAAATAACTGATCCTAAGTCATAAAGTGTACCCTATTCTAAAATATATTGACATAAGGCCAACCACATATAGGGGCACCTTCCCATCCAACTTATGGTAAAGCAAACATGATGTCACAAGCCTTATAACAACCTTTTGAATATTTATAATGATTGATATATACACATCAAATAAATGTACATGTAACCCAACAAAATATCTCTTTGAGCCAATTACCCATAAGTCTAAGGCTCACCTCTTGACCTTAGACTATGGGTCACCAAAGACCACAACAATACCTATAATGGGTAATCCAAGTAGATCATGGATGTCCTCTAATGTGATAACCACCTATATTGATATCCATCTACCTTCCATCATAAATTATTGGAACTCACTCCCATGCTCTAAAAAATAAGATATGTCAACACTCAGGGGGATCTTGTACATATCCATAATACCTTCAAATCCTAAGGAGGTTTATTATGCATGGTCATCTTTTAAAAATATCTCCAGTAGATATAAAAACCATGCTACATTTACCAAATTCTAGAATCTTTGTCACCTTTGTAAAATACCAAACAACATAGAATATAGTAGACATCGATACAAAAACAATAAAAATACATTCTAAAAATATTCAATTTTAAAATTAAGTATTTCATCAACATTTTTTTGTTATTTTATTATCCCATTTATAACCAATTCATCCACTTCCTATAAAGTTGGCCCTATCTCTTAAAAAAATCACCACCTCCTACAAAGTTGACCCTATCAACTAAGTTAGCCACTTCCTAAGAGTTGGCCCTATCTCTTAACTAAATTAGCCACTTTCTACAACATCAACCCTATAATCTTACTTTATTAGTGAATTCATACTAAGTCAAATTCCTCTTACAAATTCAACCATAATATAGAAATGTCAACCACTTCAATAAGTTGACCCTATCACCCAACTAAGGTGGAGTTACCTTATTCAATCATCCACCTAGTAAATAACTATGTCAACTACTTGCTATGCAATCAACCCTATACCATGCTACCAAATTTTGAACTAAGTCAACATGGCCAACCTCATTCAACTATGGTAGTGATATTTCACTTATTTGTCATTAATGCCTTAGACATTCATGTCACCTACTGCTTCATACCTATTAACCCACATAATTCTTAATCTACCTAAAAAATATTTAGGCCAAATTTTGATACATGGTTTTCCCCTAATGTCTAACTTTTCTCAAAAAGATTATTTTTTTCAAAAAAGACCTAAAAACTAAATGTAATGCATCACTTACCTGAGTTGCACTAACTATTGATGTTAGGTATCTCCTACCTCACACCTATTATCTCCTCACCATCGTCACTCTTTGTGCTAGTCTAGGTGTCTTAGAGTTCAATTTATTTTCAAAATATGAAAATTAAAAATGAATAATTTTAAACCTTATTTATATTTATAATTCATCACTATTTAACTAACAATTATTTACCACCATATTTTAAATTTTTCTTATACTTACATTTCTAGTATCTCTTTTTTCAAACCAAAATATATTCTATAATCTAGACATTGTAAAGAATTTTTATACATACCACATGTATTTTTGTAAAAAACATCAAATTTTATCTTATTTTGTAGGTTTTCCTAATATTCCCTACATTGGACATTTATCCTTTTCTCTCATATCATTTCTACTGTATGACACTAAGGTAAATAAATGTATGAATTTTATAATTCTTTCCTTTCAATTATCTTATTTCTTTACACTGTAATTTATTTAGCTTAGCATTGTTTATTGCTATGTTCTTTTCCTGAAGGACCATCCCATGTTATAACTATGTGACATGTGATGATGTTTGAGTGGGGCATATGTATACACATAATATTTTTAAACTTTTTCAACTATTGATGCTTTCTGTCTTACAATAACCCATCAAGTCTTAATCTCTTTGAGCACATACCTTAAAGGGTGCACCAAGAGATGGATGGGTAGACCTTTGATGCTTTTCAATATTTTTATTCCCTATACCACCACCTAGAACCAATACAAAATCCATCTTATATGTTTCCCTAAGATTTGACACCTTGTTCACATGCTTCTTTAATAAATTCACCACCTTAAATAGGCCCTACCTAAGCAAAACCCATTTTTACCATTTGTTGAACATAGTCTATTGGATTGACCTCGGTTTGGAAAAAATCCATGTTATGGGACTGAGTCAGTCTAAGCCAACTTAGTTTGAAACCTAATGACTGTATTTCCTTCCTAACAAGGATGATTGGGTTGACTATGTTAGCTAAATTTCATGAAGGGATTATGATCAAATCAAGCTATATATACCCTTATTTCACTTCATTTACAATAGAGATAATCATTCATTTGCACTTATTTACATTCTATATTTCTACCATTCTACTTAAGGAGTCATTGCTTAGGATTTCATGCTTCTTCGAGGAGAACCTTTGCCTTGTGAAATATTGAGATTCACTAGGAGATCCTTGGCTAGACTATAGTCCATTGTCTATCCATATCTTCTTCAACAATTCACAACCACCTCTTTTAAAGCACCATTGGCTAAGGGAGAGGTTGAGGCTTGATGATTTTGTCTTCAAGGTAATTATTCCTAACTCTTACTCTTCTATTTTAGTAGATAGATTTGCATGAATAATGGCTACTAAATGTATTATTTCTCTTTACTTAGAATTATCTCTACATTGACTTGAGTAGAGTTTTAATTTACATGTTTACTATTTATGTTTATCCCCCATTTTTTCCACACGCTTTAGTGGGCATTAGATTAAATTAAATTTATTATTACATTATAGAACTAGCTAGGGTTATTGTGTGGTGTTTCTTGTCTAGAGGCTTTGGAACCCTCTCTAGCCATATTATATGACAATATTTCCCTTAGGTAGGTTTAGTGGATCCATATTGGTTATGACCCCTATTATCTAAGTATTGCTAGTGGTATAGTTAATTAATTTATCTTTTCCGAGTTAGTATTGATTTTTAGATCAACTTACCTTTTGCTTTCATATAGATTCCTTGAATAAGAGCATGGGATGGTAAATTATAAATAATAAGGTAGAATATTTTAAATCTTATGGTTACACATGCATTAAATGTTTTGTACCAAGTGACCCCCCATGCATGTTTTATAACTCCATGAATAGTTACAACTATGCATCACATTTTAAAGCATTATGACACTAAAGAAGAACATGTGTCAACATATAACATGGTGGATTGATGATCTAGAAGATACCTCAAACTTATTGAGGTGGTTTAAGTGTATCATAACCAATTCAACCACAAGGACTTACATACATTAATACCCATTGATATCTAACCTACTCATGTTTTTGGTTGAGGTAAAATGGCTTCTGATACCAAATGCTCTTGTATTATTATTTTAAATAATGATCTATTGACATTTGATCTAAATCTAAACTTGGAAATGTGCACCCATAAGTATCAATAACCTTGCCTTTGTAAGCATTAGAATATTTCTAAAAAGTATAAGTAGGGTCTGAAATGAGTTGATCACTGTGTTGTCTATCATGTTCACCTATTTCCTCAATTCGATCTACATGTTGTGACATATATAACCTAAAAAAAACTTTCTTATTTTTTCCTTAGGGAAATTATGATACATCTATAATATCTAAGGAGTTAAGAAAATAATGTGAGATTTAGGGGCCAATGTTGAGGGTTAGCTATTTTTTTAAGCACCATCTAATTATTAAGGCCCATAAATGGTGGGAACCATTCAATAAAATAATATTTTAAAAATATTAATTTTCATAATTAAAAATAATACTAGTGACATAAAAACCCCTAAAGATGTGTAGTGTGTGTCTTTCCTCTAGTTTATAATGATTTCTCTAACTTACTTGCATGTCACAATAGACTAGTAAGTTCTCTAATGATTTTTTGATCTTTTCTAGAATGCTTGAGAGCGCTAAGAATATCATATATGTTTTTTTGATAAAATCTTATTTGAAATGAACTACAATACTTGTGTATTTAAAGATAATTGAAATCAAAAAAATATATTATTGGGGTACAAAAATTGATATCAAAAAATTGAAAATAAAATAAAATAAACGGGATAAGGAGGTTGGGTGCACCCTGACTAAGTGAAGACTAAAAGGTAAGGATGTAATTGTTGGGATGCTTAAAATTTAATTATCCTTATACTTCATCCATTTCGTTACTCATCAAATTATTCTTTTTTTCCCATGAAATGTGTTGTTTTTGAAACATTGATGTATTTTGAACCTACTTTCATTGAAATTTAGAAAAATCAAAACATACATATATAAAAACTTTAATAAGATAACAAGTGATGGATGGAAACTTGAAGCGATAAAAGTGAATCATGTAGTAGTTGGGGGCCTATGGTAGTGTACACTTGTAGTCATTCTCTTCCTTACTTGAGACTATATAGCACCAAGGTTTTTTGTAGTTAGTAATATGATGAAATAGGGTTATAGTTCCCTTGCTTCATATAAGGACATTGTACACCCTAAGGCTCCTTTAGTAGTGGCTCCACCTTTAGTTATTCCAAGTATGTATGTTGTGGAAAAATTAGATGAGATGCGAGCAATTGAGATTTCTCTACCTAAAGTATCTAAGTTAATTTAGTCACTTAAAGATTATATGCATTTATTTGTAGGTTTATTATGTTCTAGATTAGGTCAAAAGAATTGCGCCCTTATAGCTGTGCTACCTAGACCAACCACTGTGAGATCTAGTTATGTTCTAAATTAATTTTCATAGTTTATTTTTTTACCTTCTAATTATCAGAGAGTTTTTAGGAGGGACCTTGGTTTTGGGTTAGAGATGTGATCTTTACTACCCCTTGATTCTTAGATTTTTATTCCTCAACAATGGTGATGTCCAAAATGCTAATTTGGGTTTATCTCCCAAATCTCTCTCTTCCCTTACGACACCACTAAATATATAAAGTTATTATAAACAAACTTGGAATATTCATCAAGATGGATAATGATTAGTCTAAGCAAGGGATGTTTACCTATAATCATATTTTTATTGAGATAAACCTTAGAAAAGGTCTCCTAGATAGAATACAACTGAAACATGACAATTTCCATTGGATACAAACCTTGGATTATGAAAACACTACCTTTAGATGTCATTTATATGACCAAACTAGCCATATCATGTAACTAAGCCAAAAAATAAAAAGGACCAACCCATTAAATCTAAAAGTTGGAAACCATATGAGCATCCTATTTTGAAAGATGAAGAGGAAGTCATAACTAATATGAAAAAATTTGAGGTCAAGGAAAAATCTATAGACTAACAAACAAAGAATTCTGGGGTAGAGGTTATGGAAGAGACATATAGAAGATAATGTTATAGGTGGAGGAATTAAGAGATCACATGAATCTAAAACTTCTAAGTTAGATAAGGATCAATCTTTAGTTGAACCTCAATTACAAATGGGTACTGATGTTGTTCTTTTAGAGCCTCCTCCAGAGTTTTTGTGCCCTCTCACACCCATTTACAACAATTATAGTGGAAACTATTTTTTAGGAGGCAGTTCTAAAATTACATGGAACCCCACAAATAATTGTAAGTTATCATGATCTTATTTTCACTAGTAATTTTTGGACTAAACTATTTTCTTGTTTGGGTACTCAGTTAAATCATAACTCATCTTATCATTCCCAATATGATGGACAAACAATAGTGGTCAATAAATGTTTAGAGGGGTATTTATGTTGTTTTGTATCAAATAAGCAAGAATGTTGGGTTAAATAGATACCACTTATAGAATGGTTGTATAACACATCTTTCTATACCTCTTCTAAAATGTCCCTATTTATATCACTATATGGTTACCATACACCTTCCATCACTTCTTCATTAATGGTGAAAACCAAGATTCGAGATGTGGAGGAACACATTCAACATCAACAAGATGTTTTGGTTGGTTTGAGAGAGAATTTGGCATTAACACAAAATAGGATGAAGTAGCAAGCAAATCAACACCGTAGTGAGCAAAATTTTTAGGTGGGTGACTGGGTATTTTTATGTTTATAACCTTAAAAATATATGTCCTTGAAGTAACCAAAAAAGGACAAAAAACCTTATCCTAAGTATTATTTCCCTTATCAAGGTTTGAAAAAAATTGGAAGTGTGGCTTACAAGTTGGAGTTGCTTCATTCATCTCACATACACCCAGTATTTCACATTTCCTACTTAAATAAGGTCACTAGATATAAATTTTTAGCCTAGATAGAGCTACTAGAACTAGATGAATAAGGATGAGTCATTTTGGAACCTGAGAAGATCCTACAAACACATATTAAGAGGTTGAGAATCAGAAAGATTGAGGAATATTTGATAAAATGGAAGAACTTGAGTAGTGAAGATGCAACTTAGGAGGGTGAAGATTTTCTATAACAACATCCAAAGTTGTTCAACATTGAGGATAACATTGGTTCAAAGGGGAAGGGAATATTATGACCCTAACCTATTGTATGTATTGGGATAAAATAGATGACTTGTGGATTACTTATGTCTCTTTGATGTTATATCACATTTGTCTATGTTTTCATTTGGTTAATAGGTTGGCTTATGGAGTAACCATGGCCTAGGTAGACTATATATAGGAAGTATTGGGTAGTTTTTTATTATCATATTATTAGTTCTAATCTTATTGAATATTGTGGAGGTTTCCCCCTCGAAGTGGCTTATCTTTTATTCATATATTCTACTATATTTTAGTCATATTATGATCTATTATTGTTATTCTACTTTATTATTGAAGTAATTTAATTACAATACACCTAATATTTTTAATTTTATTACTCTACTAACATTTTCTCTTCCAATGGCTTGTCGATGCATCAATTTCCTTAAGTGAACACCTTAAAAGGTGCATCAAGATTGTTGTGAGATCATCTTGTGGTACTGTGAGAGATATGTTTGCATTTTATCCTATTACACCATCACTACTATCATGCTAACCTCCTTTGAGTATAAATTTGTCTTTCCTTTTTATCTCCTTTTATCTAGATTTTCAAGCTTCCCTATATCCTAAAATATTAGCTTGGTTGATACCAATATTTTCATACCTTTGTATCCATTATATTGTATCAGTCATCATAAAAAAATTATGCATGTTTCTTCTTACATTTTTACTATATTTTTTGTCTAAATTTTTTTTAAAAATTTCCTTCTTACATTTTTATTATATTAGCCTAGCTGCTATTGTACTGTAGTAGCTAATATGTTCTAACTATATAGGCCTAGTCAACACATTTCAAAGATGTAATCTTAGAGTTTTAGGTTGGTTTATTAGAAGTACAATCACTGAGAGGAGGGGGATAAATCAGTGAGCCCATATATTTTAATTACAATTTTAGTCTTTTCAAACTATTAAACAATCAACATATATCAACTTGATCAAGCAACATTAACAAGAGATCTCATTCATTCAATGCATATACAAGATCAAACACATAACACATAGTTCCTATGGGAAACCCTCATGGAGAATAAAATCCACTCTCAAGCCTACAACACATGGACTACTATTATATAATAAATTACAAACAAAAAATATTGCTCAACTCCTTTAGACCAGAATACCTTGATCATGTCCTCCTGACCAAAGGTATTTAGTGAAAGACCTATTTCAAAGGAGCTACTACCTCTAAGGAAGACTAAATCCTTTAGACCCTCCTTTGAACATATCTACCTTATAAATAATTTCTTAAACACCTAATTATGGATCTATATTTATCTAACCCCTGCACAAACTTCCTCTCTATCTCAAATATGTCTCATATGCACACTCAGACCTCTTCGCATATCCTCAATATACAAGAGCACTTTTATGACATTAAAAATATGACATATAAGTCATACACATGGTCATAAATATTCTTTGCTTATCAACTCATCCAACTGGGCACTCTACCTCTCCTTCACTTCAAAACTCTCACATCCACCTTACACAAGTCTCTCTCACAAGTCTTCCACACTCCTTACATATCTCACACAAGCCTAGAAACCATCACATTGGGTTTAAATATTTATAGATAATATATGAATTATCAAGAACACAATCTTTCCTTGTTAGCCATAATACATGTCTTCACCCTTAAGGCATCTCACATGGGTACAATCCACTTTCAAATAGGCCTAAGTCACTTTTAGGTCCTATGGAGACCCATTCAACTCTTCAAAAATCCTCTAAGAAAAATAATAAACACAAGAACAATTTCCAACTCATGGACCCATATCACATGATCTATAATTCCTCCTTAAGTGTCCATATCCATCACAATACCCTTTTACTGAAGCAAAATTCACTCAAACAACATTTTGTGCACATAGTCACTATGAAGGAACACACAATCAGCTTATAAACCTTTGTTCGTAATGTATATGTTTGATAAAACCTTCATAATACACATGGATCATCCTCATGGAGTCTACAACACTTCCCAATAGCCAATTCATCATGATATATTTTAAAAACATTAGAATGATCTCAAATACCCATCTTAGGTTACTTGAAGAATACACATGAACACATAGTAAACTTTAATCCTTAATATATTTGATTGTACACACTTTTAGATATTTGCATTAATATTTCTAGATGTGCCTTGTAGTCCTCTACAAGTTTTCTTTTTATACCATGATCAAATCATATTTATACCAAAAGATATGGCCAAAAAATAGAGCATTAGTTTTTTCTTTTAAAAATTCAAATATTCAAATGCAAGCGGTCATAGTTAAACTTTGAACACTATGATCACATCTTGAATCCTCACTGATCATATTAAAAATGCACCATCAATCTTATTATATGAATCTTGACCTTTTACACACAGTTTGCCATTGTCAAACATTAAACCTTGAACATGTTAACCTCATGATCTCTATAAATCTATTTGAGAATATCCTAGCTTTAACAATGCTAAAAAGTTGTTACTTTAACCTCTTGACTTTAATATGCACCATTAATCTCTATTTGTATGATCACCCACTCACTGTCGTTCGTTAGAAGAAGCTAGATCTTTATCTCTGCTCAGCATTAAAAATTGAACACTTGGTATCATCTCATTACTTCCTGACATATTAGAGAAACATGTTTCATTGATGATGTTCAAACTTTATCTTGAAAAAAATTAACTATGGGAACCATTGCAATCTTTTTGAGAAGACAACTTTGAATCTCAATAAATTTTACCTCGCTCACTTGCATGTTCTCAAATTTGAACCATATGATCTCCTCTCATAGGAGAATATAACCATGTGTCAAAATTTTGATAAAACCTTCACACATGTGAGATACAATAAAATTAAAATACTCACTTGGATGTTTTTGCCATAGAGCTAACTATGTAAAAAAATTATCTAGGAAGCCATATTTAAACATGCATATCTTTTGATGTGCTTCAACACTTGACCTAAAAGTTAGTGAAAATCAACTAGGTACAAAATTGAACAAACCCATATGATCACCTTCTCCTAATATGTCACCATAAAACTAATTGAATCTTTCTTGCCTCATTGACATTTGGCTAAGTAAGAGAAAACATTGTCAAACTGCCTTGGAGCCCAGATTTGTATTTATGTAAATTTTGTCTCACTTAGCTGCATGACTTGAGATTTAGTGCATAAGAACTAGGCATAATAATGAATAAATCCATGTGACCATTTAATCCTAACAACTCTATGCATGTAAATTATGGCATCATCAACATTCTTATTCGACTCTATTTGAATATAAAAATACTGTCGAAATTCTTGAGAGCCCAAATTTTCACCCATATATCTTTGACTATGATTACACGCATGACCTAATACTTAGTGCATAGAAACTAGGGACTAATTTGATCACAACCATATAACCAACTCTACCTGACTCATCCACATGTGACAATTATGATGCCATCAATCTACCTACTTATATTTGCTTCTATTGGACCCAAAATGTTTAGATGACAACAATGATGAACCGAGTGAATTACACTCATTAACACAAGCACTCAAACCATTATTTAATTTTTATAAGACCCTTTTATCATGTTCAAATCACCATACTTATCCCTAAACATCTCTAACCAAGCTAAAATTGAAGATCAACCAATCCTCCTTCAAACACACTTTGACAAGCATATTACACACTTTATCATTGTCACTTACACTATAAAAACACTTCATCCACTCACTAGGACATCTCCATGACATCATCATTACATAATTGACAACTCTACAACAATCTCCCCCTTTTTCATTGATGTCAATAAACATCATATAGCAATATAGAGATCACCTTCTCTCTCTTCAAGCACTCTCACAATAGGAACCTTTTCCCCCTTTGATACAATGAAAAAGTGGGAACCAACTGATCCTAGGGACCTAAAAAGACAAATAACATGAGAGGAACACCTTATAAAGATGATTCAAACTCCCCCTTACCTTGAGCCTACCTCTTCTTGTCTTGAAAACTTCCTCTTGCTCCATGACACCACTCTTCTTCAACCAAACATTGCAACCAATGAAGATAGAATACACAAAACACTAAAATATGATGGGAATCACCAATAAACATCTAAGAGGGATTCAACATGAGATATATGAAACATTTCACCACTTTAACATTTTCAGATCTCCATACACCATGAAGAACCACCATACAGGGTTACTAGCCTTCTCTCTTAAACCACCTCAAGGACCATCAACATAACTTCATGCCACACACTAAATAGGAAACATGCTCTAAAAAAACCTAAGAACTCACCTTGAAATTCTCATGCCTTACTCTTTTCGTTAAACTAAACAAAAAGCACACCTTCAAGACTAGGCCTGTGTAGACTCTTTGTAGCTCTACCTGTAACTTATAGAGCCCACAAATTTAAGTAGTCACATCTTTAGGACCTGAAATTTCATATCTAGAGCACTCTCATATGCCACTTAAACTGTACCAATTTTAAATAACTATATCAACATTTGCAATATACTTCCTTCACAAACTAACTACCAAATTAAGTCTCAGACTTGACAATAAATTGAATAACTTAAAAACCAAAAACCTTCAAATATCTGTGAAGATTGATTTGACAACCCATTTATCCAATTCAACTTAATAAGAAGCCTCATATCTTAAATCAAAATGCAAACCAATTTTATAGCAAAGCCTAAAACCTTAGAATCTTAAAACAAACAAGGTCAACACAACACCTTCTAATCATTGTCCACCTATGAAAGTTCTTGTATACCTAGAGAACACCATTACACACTTCTTGACCAATATGTGATCTTCTACATATTTGGTAACCCATACGTCCTATAACCCATTTTAAGACCTTTAAACTTTTAAGCACAAACTGGAAAAATTAAGAGTAAACAAAAATCTCCAATTTGACTTCAACATACCTTCAGACCATAAAACTACCTACTCCTCACTCATCTCTAGCCTTCTAGGACCATTTAAATAACACCACAACAACACTTGCTTCTCCACTAAAATGAGTCTCTTAAAAATCCTAGATAGAGACATCATTTGCACCATAATACTCTAAAACAAAGTGAAGCCAGGAGTAGCCCACATCTCCTTAATAACTATGGGAATCTTCTTATAGATATAAGAATTATTGATCTTGTTTTTCTTCTTCTTAGTCTAAACTATGACAACTAGTTCCTTTTCTATATCACTCTCCTTCTCTCCTAAGATAGAATTGAAAACACATAGAACAATTATAGAATCTTCACATACCTTTTTATTTGAAGAATCAACCTTGTAGCTTGAAACCTCATCACTAGGAATAGATAATTGATGTTCTTTGAATAATGATTTCTCAACAAAAGTAGGGTGTTCACTTGGATCCATACACATATCAATACTTGCCTCAACCAACACCTTGGTTTTCTCCCTGAGCTTGGCCTTTTCATTCTCAACATGAGCAGACAATGAGATCCCTTGGCAATCTTCAACTTCTAAATCATTCTCCACCATAGAAAATAGATTACTTGGACCTAAAGACTCATCACAAATCATACTTACTAGCTTTGGTTTCCATGAGTTAACTTGCCTTTTCTTTTCACTCTTAGATCCTGATTGAATCTATTCTAACTTGAAGGCATTTGCTTGTATAATCTAGCAATGTGACCTCTCTTTTGATAGTTGAATCACACCATACCTTTTGAAATATTATCATTCTATCTTACTATATTTAGAAAAAATCTTGTAATGTGTTCTAGTTCATAACAACTGTAACACTCAATATTTATTGAAGGAATCTCAACTTTCCTTACCTTAAATGGAAAATGTTTTGCAAAGTATCCCACATCATGACGGTGAAATCACTCAACCTTGTTCACACCTTTTGATTGATTAGCTCCATCATATTTCTAAGAAAATTCATTTCTAATAGGTCTTTTTTATTCTCTATCCCTATGACCAAATTGATTACATGTGTAATAGTAACTATTAAAACTTGTATACCTCATGAAATTTGGTTGTCTAATCTGATTTGTCTTCATGCTACCAGAACCTTCATTCCTTTTTTAATGATTTATCTTCAAAGGCTAGTCCACCTTTCTCTTATTGATATTCATGTCAACTTGAGAAGTAACTTTGGGCTCTTCATTAAAACCCAATCTCAATCTGTCACTAGCTAAATTTGAAGTATTTATGAGATTATCCAGATCATTAGAACTCTTATCAAATTTGATAAATGATTTCACCTTGCTTGCATACTTCTCTAACTCATCTTTCAAAGATATAATCTCAGAAGCATAACTTGAGAAATCATCTTTTTAATCTTTCAAGCTTGTAGATAGAATTTCCAATTGAAAACTAAGATGATTGACCATATCTTTATGCTCCTTATCTATATCAGAAATGTCATCCTCTTTAGATTTATTACATTGGAACTTCTTCTTTGTATTCATTTCAGTCTTGAAAGTTGCTTCCTTCTTTGGTGGTATATCATCATTCTTCCTCATCTCATAAGCAGTTAGGGTGCCATGTAATTTATCCATATTCAATAGAGTAAGAACATGAATTTATTCTATAGATGATAATTTAGGTTCAAAATTAGGGGATATATACCTTAAAAACTTTTGCTTTGATTTCAAGGAAATTGAGAATAGGTTCATGAAAGTATAAAGGTAAACTACCCCTCAAATGCTTCAATTGTGGTGAGATAGGACATTTTGAGAATACATACCCTCATAAATATAAGAAGGATGATTATGAAGAGCATGATCAAGGTCATAATGATGAAAAGAGATAATTTAGGTTTGATAAAATCAAATAGGGATTCAGAAGGTTTGACAATAAGAAGAAGTGCTTCATGGATAAGAAGAGTCTCTACACCAAAGAAGATTTCAGCCCATCATGAGAGTGAAGTCAATGGCTCAAAGTATGATCATGAAGATGTTTTTGCTAAAGATGAATCCCTATTCATGGCTAAGGAAGGGAGTTTATCACATCAAAAGGAGTCTACTTATAGTGATTCAGATGATGATGATGAAAATGATGTGGACTATTATATTGCTTTGATAAATGCTCTTGAAGAACTGAAGACTGAAAAAAAGATTAACAAGAAGATGAAGTCTCAAATCAAAGACTATGAGGATCAATGCAGAATATCTGAGGCAAGAATTTAGTATTGACCATAGAAATTAGTTCATCCTCATCTATATCATAAATGTCATCCTCTTTGGATTTATTACATTGGAACTTCTTCTTTGTATTTATTTTAGTCTTGAAAGTTGCTTCCTTCTTTGGTGGTCTATCATCATTCTTCCTCATCTCATAAGCAATCAGGGTGCCATGTAATTGATCCATATTCAATAGAGTAAGAACATGAATTTATTCTATAGATGATAATTTAGGATCAAACTTAGGGGATATATACCTTAAATTTTTTTGAACAATAGTAACCTCTTTAATGTTCTCTCTAAGGCTTCTATTGATCTTACTAATCTCATCAACTCTCTACAGAAAGGATGCCACAAAATCTTCTTCCTTCATCTTGAGACTTTCAAATTGCCTTCTGTGAGTCTACAACTTAGCAAGCTTGACCTTTGAATCTCCTTCATAAATGATCTGCATTTTGTCTCATATCTCTTTAGCAGATTTACAATGGTTACCATAGTGAAATCATTCTTTGTAAGACTATAAGTGATGGCATTCATTGCTTTAGAATTATTATCAAATAGCTTCTTGTCTACAACACTATATGGAGGAGTAGTAGGAACACCATAAACATCCACAATAGATTTCCATACATCAAACCCTAGGGACATAATATATGTCCTCATGCTAGCACTCCAAAATACATAATTGGATCCATTGAGCATTAGTGCTTGCTTAGTAAAGAAACCTCCTTGATGAATACCCATTTTGTACCTTGGATCACCTTCAAGTAGTTAATCCTTTATCAAAGGACCCGCTCTGATACCAAATGTTAGAGGTAAAATCACTAAGAGGTGGGGGGGGGGGTGAATGAATGAGCCCATATATTTCAATTACAATTGCAATCCTTTTAAACTATTAAACAATTAACATATATCAACTTGATCAAACAACATTAACAAGAGAGCTCATTCATTCAATGCATACACAAGATCAAACACATACCACATAGTTCCTATGGGAAACCCTCATGGGTAATAAAACCCACTCTCAATCCTACAAAACATGGACTACTATCCTATAACAAATTATAAACAAGAGAGTGGTCAACTCCTTTAGACTAAAAAACCTTGATCATGTCTTCTTAACCAAAGGTATTTAGTGAAATACTTGTTTCACAAAGAGTAATTGCCCCTAAGGAAGACCAAGTCCTTTAGAGCCTCCTTTTAACACCTTCACCTTAGAAATGATGTATTCAGTACTTGATGATGGATCTCTATTTATCTAACCCCTACACAAACTTCCTCTCTATTTCAAATAGGGCTCATACACACACTCAAAAATCTTTGCATATCCCTTATTTATAAGATCACTTTTTTGACATCATAAATATGACCTACAGGTCATACACACAGTCATAAATCTGATCTAATTGTTAACTCATCTAGTTGGGCACTCTACCTCTCCTTCACTTCACAATTCTCACATCCACCTTTCACAAGCCTCTCTCAAAAGTCTTCCACAATCCTCACACATCTAACACAAGCCTAGAAACCATCACATTTGCTTTCACTATTTATAGAGAATCTATGAATTATAAAGAACATAATATTTCATTTTCTTCCAAAATACACACCTTCAGCCTTAAGGCATCTCACATGGGTCATACTTAAGCACAATCTAATTTCAAATAGGCCTAAGTCACTTTTAGGCCATATGAAGACCCATTCAACTCTTTGACACTCCTCTATGCAAAATATTAAACACAGGAACAATTTATAACTCATGTACCCATTTCACATGATGTATAAGTCCTTCTTAAGTGTCCATATCCATCATAATATCCTTTTGATTAAGCACAATTTGCTCAAACAACATTTTGTGCACATAGTCACTATAAATGAAAACACAATGAACTTCTAAAACTTTGTTCATACTGCATATGATTTATAAAACCTTAATAATGCACAAATATCATCCTAATTGAGTCTAAAACACTTACCAATATCTAATTCATCATTACATATTGAAACAACATTAGAACGAGCTCAAATACCCTTCTTGGGTTACTTGTAGAATACACATGAACACAAAATAAAATTTGAACCTAAATATATTTGGTTATACACACTTTCATATATTTAAATTAATATTTACAAATGTGCCTTGAAGTCCTCTACACGTTTTCTTTTTATACCATGAGTAAATTATTATTGTATCAAAAGATATGGCCAAAAAATAGAGCATTAGTTTTTTTTCTTTTACAAATTCAAATATTCAAATGTAAACAATCACAATATAAATTTGAACTCTATACTCACATCTCAATTCCTCACTATTCATATTAAACATGCACCATTGATATTATTGTATGAAGATCAACCTTTAATAGATAGTCCACCAATGCCAAATGTTAAACCTTGAACATGTTGACCTTATCTCGTGTACTCTTGCAACTTTGACCTCATGCACTTTGTCAGTCTCTTCAAGATTGTCCTAGTTTTAACAATGCTAAAAACTATCACTTTGACTGCTTGAATTTAATATGCACCATTGATCCCTATTTGTATGATCACCTATTCACCATTGATCCTTGGAAGAATATTGATCTTTATCTTTGCTCAGCGTTTAACATTGAACACTTGGAACCATCTCACTACTTCCTAACATATTGGAGAAACATGATCCATGGATGATGTTCAAACTTTACCTTGTGCAAAATTCACCATGGGAACCATTGCAATCTATCTACGAAGCTAACTTTGAACCTCAATAACTCTTACCTCACTCACTTACTTGTTCTAAAATTTAGATCATATGGTATCCTCTCATAGGAGAATCTAACCATGTGTCAAATTCATCCTCAAACCTTCACACATGTGAGATATAATGACATTAAAATGCTCACTTAGATTTTTTTGCCACATATCCAACTATGTCAAAAACTTGTCTAGGAAGCTAACTTTTAACATGCATATATTTTTACATGATTTGGTGCATGACCTAAAAGTTAGCACAAATCAACTAGGAAGAAAAATGATTGAACCAATATGATCACCTTCTCTTGAAAAATCCACACGTGTAAGATATGTCACCATCAAACTACTTACTCAGATTTTTCTTGCCTCATGCAAACTTGGCTAAGTATAAGAAAACATTGTCAAACTACTTCGGAGCCCAAATTTTCACTTTCATAAATTTTATCTTGCTTAGGTGCATGACCTTAGATTTAGTGCATAATAACTAAGCACAATACTTAACAAACCCATGTTACCATTTCCTCTTGAAACCTCTATGCATGTAAATGTTGAAATCATCAACATGATTACTCAGCTCTATTTAAACATAGAAAACATTGTTAGAATCCTTGAGAGCCCAACTTTACACTTACATATCTTTGACTGTGCTTTGGCGCATGACTTGATACTTATCAAATAAAAACTAGGGACTAATCTGGTCATAACCATATTACCAACTCCTCTTGAACTTAGATTTAGTGCATAATAACTAGGCACAATAATTAACAAACCCATGTGATTGTTTCCTCTTGAAACCTCTATGCACGTAAATGTTGACATCATCAACATGATTACTCAGCTCTATTTAAACATAGAAAATATTGTTAGAATCCTTGAGAGCCCAACTTTACACCTATATATCTTTCACTATGCTTAGGCACATGACTTGATACTTATCAAATAATAACTAGGGACTAATGTGATCATAACCATATTACCAACTCCTCCACACATGGCAATTATGATGTCATCAAATTGCCTACTTAGATTTACTGTAGTTGGACCCAAAATATCTAGATGAGAATAATGATGAACTAGGTGAATTCCACTCATGCACATAAGCACTCAAACCATTCTTGACTTATGATAGGAACATTTTCTCATGCTCAAATCACCATACCCATCATTGAACATCTCTAACCAAGCCAAAATTGAAGATCAACCAAGCCTCTTTCAATCACACTTTGACAAGCACATTGCACACTTTGTCATTGTCAATTACACTATCAAAGCACTTCATCCACTCATCAGGACACCTCTATGACATCACCATGACATCATTGATAACTCTCCAACATGGTTTTGGGTATTGAATCAATTTATAAGGTTATATTTAAATTTTATAACTTATATCACAATCATATGCTCTACTTATGTTTGAATTTCTACTCTAAGTAGTATTTGAGAGAGTTAAAGGGTTTATAAACATATCTTGTAGGTTTTGTCTTGTGTTGTCATTGAAAATCAATATGAGAGGTCATTTGGAGTTCCTAACTAAGGATATATAAATCTTTATCCACCATTTGAAATCTTAAACCTACACTAATCTTTTTCAAAGTACCACTTGATCCAACAATGAGATTGAAGTGTTGATGGGTCTACCCCAAAGTATGTATTTATCTCCTTATACTCTTTCTTTTACTTAGTAGACTAGATGTTGCTTATTGGTTAGTGAATGTATGTGTGAATCATTAATTAGGCTTTTCCTTATATCAAATAAGCTGGTATAGATATATGATTTATTAGGCTTTTCGTTTATCACCTTAGGTTTCATAGACCCCCATCTAGTTGACCATTGCATCTTACCTTCTTTATATTCACTTAACCATAATTTTATTTACTTGTATCCCCTTACAATCATTTACTTTGCTTGAATATTTTACAATTATAAATACAATAATCTACTTTATTATTGAGTTCTTCTAAGAACTATATCCTTATGTCATAGGATTAGGCTTTGGAACCCTTTCTTCTTGACATTTTCCTTGACATTTTTCTTTTGGAACCCTCTACTAAATCTATGGATATCATTGGTCCTTACCCACTCATCCAAGTATACACAGGCACTATATTATTGACCTTATTCACGTCCTAGTCTATTGAGAGAAAGGAGATAGTTTTAGGTGATCCTAACATGTACATGCATGGTATACTATAGTGTAATTTCACATGGATGTCACCCTAGTAAGATGGTAAAAACCATGTGCAAATAATAGGGGTAGATTATTTTTGTGACTTTTGCACCAATATATTGGTAAAAGTATGACATGTAGTAGTGTAAAAGTGGATTCCTATAACAAGATTATAGGGTGGTAAATTATAAAGAATAAGGGAGAATATTTTAAATCTTAGGGTTACATGTGTATTGAATGTTTTGTACCAAGTGACCCCTAAGCATGTTTTACAACTCCATAAAGAATTACAACTATGCATCACATTTTTAGTTATTGTGCCACTCAAGAAGAACATGTGTCAACATATATCATGGTGGTTTGATGATCTATAATATACCACAAACTTCTTGAGATAGTTTAAGTGTATTGTAACCAATTCAATGACCAAGGAATTACATACACTATTACCCATTGCTATCTAACCTATAACTCATGTTTTTGGTTGATACAAAATAGCTTGTGAACCTAAATGCTATTACATCACTATTTTAAATCATGGTCTAATGACATTTGATCTGAATCTGAACTCATAAATGTAAACCCATAAGTATCAAGGACCTCACTCTATAATTGTTAGACTATTTATAAAAATTATAGGTACGGTCTGAAATGAGTTGACCACTATGTTCTTTTTGTCATGTCCACCTATTTACTCACTTTGATTTATGTGTTGTGACATCTATAACCTAAAAAACACTTTCTTCTTCTTTCCTTAAGGAAATTATGACACACATACAATATCTAAGGAGTTAAGGAAATAATGTGAGCTTTACGGGTGCATGTTGAGGGTTAGCTATTTTTTTAAAGCATTGTCTATTTATCAAGCCCCATAAATGGTGGGAACCACTCAATAAAACAATATTTTAAAAATGAGAATTTTTATAATTGAAAATAATGCTAGTGACATAAAAACCCTAAAGATGTGTAGTGTTTGTCCTTCCTCTAGTTTATAATGATTTCTCTAGCATAAACTTGCACATCACAATAGACTAATAAGTTCTCTAATGATTGTTTGATATTTTATACAATGTTTGAGAGCATTAAAAATATTATTTATTTTTTGATAAAATTTTGTGTGAAATGGACTAAAAAACTTGTGTATATAAAGATAATTTAAATCAAATAAAAATCCTATTGGGCCACAAAAATTGACATCAAAATTAGAAAATAAAATAAAATAAATGGGATAAGGAGGATGGGTGCACCATGACTAAGTGAAGACCAAAATGTAAGGATAGAATCGTTGGGATGCTTAAAAGCTAATCATCCTTATAATTCATCCCTTTTGTTCACTCATTAATTTGTTATTGTTTTTTCATTTTTCCCATGCAATGTGTTGGTTTTGAAACATTGATGTATTTTAAACCTACTTTCATCAAAATTAAGAAAGATAAAAACCTACATATAGCAAAAATTTAATAAGATAATGAGTGATAGACATAAACCCTAAGCGATGAAGGTGAAGCCTATGGTAGTTGGGGGTCTATGGAAGTGTGTAACTATGGCCATTATCTTCCCTACTTGAGACTATATACCACTAGGATTTTTTATAGTTGGTGGTATGATGAAATAGGGTTCAGGTTCCCTTGCTTCCTTTAAGGATGTTGTATGCCCTAAGACTCCTCTAGCAGTGGTTCCACCTTTAGTTTTTCCAAGTCTATACGTTGTGGAAAATTAAATGAGACGCTAGCAATGGAAATCTCTCTTCCTAAGGTATATGAGTAAATTTCAACACTTAAATATTATGTATTTATTTGTAGGTTTAATGGGTTCTAACTCAGGTCAAAATAATTGCACCATTGGATCTTTGCTACTTTGACTAGCCACTGTGAGATCTAATTATGTTCTAAAGGGTTCTTCATAGTTCATTTTTTTGAAACGTACTAATTATCAGAGAGTTCTTCATGGGGGGGGGGGGGAATGGGGTCAAGGGGTGCACTTGGTTTTGGGGTAGAGATGGGATCTTTACTACCCCCTGGTTCTTCAATTTTGAATCCTCAACAATAGTTGTCCAAAATAGTAGTTTGGGTTTGGCTCCTAAATCTTCCTCTTCCTTTCTGTCACCCCTCAATATGTGAAGCTATTGAAAACACACTTGGATGATTTATCAAGATGGATAATGAGTGGTCTAAGTAAGGGACATTTACCTATGATCATATTTGTGTGGAGGTGGACCTTAACAAATGTCTCCCAGATAGAATCCAATTGGAACATGACAATTTTCATTGGATCCAAACCTTGGATTATGAAAGTTGTGCCTTTAGATATTGTTTTTGCCACCGAACTAGCCATCTCTAAGGAGCATGCCCTCACACAAACAAGCCAAAAAATAAAAAGGCCCAACGAATTAAATCTAAAAGTTGGCAGCCATATGAGCATCTTATTTTGAAAGATGAAGAAGTCATAACTGATATGAAAACATCCGAGGTCAAGGAAAAATCTACATATAGACCAATAAAGAATGTTGCAACAAAGAATATAGAAGAGACATCCGTGGAAGTTAATGTTACAGGTGGAGGCATCAAGAGATTGCATGAATTTGAAACTTTTAAGTTAGATAAGGATCGAGCCCTAGTTGAACCTCAATTATAGATAGTTACTATGATTATTCCTTTAGAGCCTCTTCTAAGATTCTAGACAAATGTTAAAAATAGTAAGGGCCAAAAAAGATAATACTATCTTATTAGTTGTGAGTTTGGTTTTCCAAAATTTATCAGTAAATTTTTTTTTTTAAGTTTATAATTTGTGTAACCTTAAGTTAACTATTTTGTAATCTTGTTCTCTTTTTAAAATTTATTGAATTCAATCTTAATTTTTAAAATATATATTTCTACCCATTTTTATATGACTAAAAATATACTATATTAAATTATGTTAATAAAGATACACTTTTCAATTCAGAAACATTAATATATTTCTAATTTAACTGTAACTTATATTTATAGAGATTAATCATCAAACATCTTTTGTTTTGTTTGTTCTAGAATTCCTTTGTTTCATCTTTCATTTTTCTAATGTGACGCCCGAGTGTAATGAGATATTGAGTAGAATAAAGTTCTATATTTGAGCAACCATGCAGTGCATGAGTCAATGTATTGAATCTGACCTCTCCTTTACTCAAATTTCAATAGCTTGAATAACTCCTTTCTAAATTTCAACAAGCATAGAATCAAAAGCTCGTGGGTAATGCTAAATGTGCTAGGTTTCAACATGGAAGTTCAAACCCCGTAGCAGTTGTAGGGAAACTTCTGAGCAGATTTCTGAAAAGAAAATAACAAAAGTCTCGAAGGCGAAAACGTGATGTATGAATTGAATGCACTTTAATTATTTTATAAATTTGAAATAAAAAAATTTGACATTTCAGTGTTTCTATCTATTACATGGGTTTTTCTTCCGTCTTTTTAGGGTATTCTATTTTTTAATTGATTTAAAAAATAAGATATGGTTGATCTAAAAATAAATAAAAATGGTTTATAGATATTTAAAGTTTATTAAATAATAAAAAATAAAATAATTTATTTAGTTTTGATAATATATAGAAGTAGTTTTAATCGTATTTTGATTTAGTCGGTGTACATTAAGATTTTTTTCACACTACTCAAAATTTATAAAGGATTAATTCTGTGTTAGAGTTGTGTAACTTTGATTCCTCTACTTACCAAATAAATAAACATAGTTAAATTATAATAGTTTTAATAAAAAATTATGAAAGAGAGTCAAATACATTTAACACTATTATGTAGATGGGATTGAATATTCCTTAAAAAATAAGTCTTAATTGGGACTTCCTAACTATCTTATTTATCAAAAAATTAGGGAATCAAAACTCTCCACCCAAATATAGGAAGTGGCAAGATCCTAATTCTTGTCACTTTTGATATTTGAAAGGCCAAACGAAAAAACTCAATAATAAAAAATGTTTTACTACAAAATGCAATTAGACTCCATCCAGTGCATTAAAAAGAAAAAATAATTAATCAACAAAATATGTACTATGAAAACAGTCATATCATTATTTTAAAAAACCAAAAATATTCTTTTAATATAATATCTTTCATCAATAAATTAATAAATAGTTATCAAAATTTTAAACAAAAATATTTAATATAACACTAAAACTTATTAATTTATTATAACCTCTCTTAAAAGAATTTTTTTTTTCATTAACTTACTTGGCATAAAGCATACCAATTACCCTTAACTAAGGATTCGATATCTGATCAATAAAAGAAAAACTAAATTCATACAACGCAACGCATCCAATATATATTCAATATTGTTTGACACACTCTTTCACCTCCATATTCTTCAGTGGCTGTCAGCGTTCCAACCTGTAAAGCGAGAATCTACAAATAAAGTTGCGTATATGTGCCGTGCAAGTTAGCATATATTATATTTATAATATGACTTTTATAATCATTCAACCATTTTGAATTGACTTAAAAAAAAATATATATATTTTGTATCATTATCTTTAATTTAGCATAATGTTTTTGGGGTACCTTTTTCTAATGCAAACTTACTTTTGTTTTTGCTATATGTTCATAACAATAATATTTACAAATTAATGTCTTTGTGGCTGTGATCAAACGATAAAGAAGGTGGGTTTAATTTATGAAGTTCAATGTTCGAATCTCCTTTGTCATTGATAGTTGAAAAAATCGGTTATTACAAACTTATTTTTTTATTTCCATTTTGATTATAAATTTTAAGTTGGATATTAATAAATTTTATTATTGTAATATAATGGTTAAATAGATATATTTATATTAGTATAATTTATATTTAAATTTTATTAATAATCAAAAAATTGATAACTAAAAATGTTTTTAACTGATATATTAGATAATTGATTTTTCGAAGATTGAAACTCTCGATTATATTTTAAATAGATATGGGTATATCAAATTATATAATTAATTAATTAAAAAATAAAAATAACATTCAAATAATAATAATAATAATAATAATAATAATAATAATAATAATAATAATAATAATAATAATAATAATAATAATAATAATAATAATAATAAAAAAAAAACATTAATATGGGATAGATTTTTGAAAACTTACATTCAATAAGACAACTAATATTTTAAGCAAATCTAAAAAACAATATATAAATCAATGACTTAAAACAAATAAAATATTAGACTCAAACTTGAAGGTCTCTAATCTCTAACTATTATAAACACCTAAAAAAGTCCTTAAAAATTTATTAGTTATTAAATTATATATTTCTAGGATGTTTATGTACTTGTTGATTCTTTATTTCAATTAAACATTATTAACATATTTACTAACATTTAGTGGTCCCTTCACCTTCTCTCGACACCCTCCACTGATCATTTCCACCCTCCTAAAGTTTGATTAGAAAATAGAATATAAAGATGTGACAATAGGTCCCCACCAAAATTCGGATGTGCACATTAAAATATATCAGTTTGGCACACATGTAATGTGCCACTAAAGTCTATACACAAAATAACACACCCCTTATCACAAGAACAAAGATTCCTTCTAAGCTTGGTTGATTATGGGACGATTCATTTTATTTTGCTCACACCTCTCCCTCATCCTCCTTCATTTACCCCCAAGCCTTATTTATTGATTTTAAAATATCCGATCTTGTCCCATTAGGGCAAAGCCACTTGATGGTCAATAAAGGGATTTTGGTCTCTTTTTCCATAACATACAATTACATTATAGATATGTCCAAAGTGTAAGAGTTGGTCTTAGTAGTTATATTTTGTGTCTTTGTTCCCCTACCTTGTATGGACCTTACCCTATCTGGGGTGCTTTTTAGACCATTAGATGTCTATTTGCACATCAATAGGGTGGATTAATTTGAAATCAAGTCAATATATGTAAATACAAAAACACTTTAAGGTATTTTAAAATCAACTAAAAACATCTAGAAAATCATTCGAAAAAGGCATCCAATATTTTAAGAAGAATTCATCATTATCCATATGAATTTATTGAAGATTTACAAATACTTAGAGAAATCAAGCAATCATAATGTAGTTATTAAAGAACCAAAGTTCGTAGTAGTGATGCATTATATTTCACAAGTTTTCATGGCTGATGAATTACTACAATTATTAGTGTTTTGTTTTCAATATTGTAAAAACATTTAGGGCCTTGTTAAGAATCATGTTATGTGTTAACATTGGCATCAAACCACATTATTTTTCCTTATGGTTCTCAAATCTAGTTTCCAAATTAGGAAAAGAAAAAGAAGTCTATTTTTCGAGTGATCTAAGAAAAGGTGTAAAAACCTAAACGATATTTTTGGACCCTGAGATCAAACAAACTCGACTGTCAAAATATATATTTTTATCTAATTTTTTCCAAGAATAAAACTTGAAGTTTCAAACATGTATCATGTTACATCCCAAATAGTCTATCAAGATATTAAGTGTACTAAGGTAATGCTATATTTGAATCATGACTCTTAAAACCTTTATCTTTTTATTCATTAGCTATAGACGTTTCTCTAGGCTGATCTAATTAGGATGAAGGGGTACAACCCTAACTATGTATGTTAAAAATAAGAAAAGCTATCCTCTTTCAAATTATTACAAGTTGTATTATTAAATTAATCTCATTAAAACTCTACATTTTGTAGGTTTCCTCCTCGTAATAATGATCGTCTATGATTCTATCATATCATTTCATTAAAAAAATTTACATCAATATATTGGATATATTCTTATTTTTTGCATTTGAGTGATTTATCCATTATTGTATGACTTAATTTTAAATAAATATCCTAACAAGTGGTATCAAACTACAATTTTGAAAAAGTGGGAAACATATTTGGGGGGTCCAAGTTGTTTAATATTGCAGATTTTTGTTTGAGAAAGAAACTATCTTGAAAAGGCTTGTTCTTCTTACACAAATGATTTTTTTAAGTGATTTCATAAATGTTAAAAAAATATTTTTGAGAGCTTTCTAAAAAATGGTCACAATAAAAATTCTGAGCAATAATCAAAGAGATAAAATCATGCAAATTTAACCATGTGAATCTTTTTTTTTGTGATTTTTTTGTTGTGAAACTAAGACATACCTCTCCAAACCCTTATAAAATTATATTTTTCAATAAATATTAATGTTTTAAGATTACCACTAACATCAAGGACTTTCTTCCCCTAACCAAACATAAATATAAAGCTAAGAAAAAATGATGTCATAATCCATGTCATCATCCTGACCTTTTGGACCAAATGAATTTTATACAATCATTGATCCCAATGACTCTCTTTATCTTCCACCACCTAATTCAAGGGAAACATTCTAGTGAGTTGTGAAAAAGTGGTAGCTTATATCAGTGTAGATAATTATGTTTTCCCCTTTTGAAACAACATTAAATGAGGTTTTGGACATGCCTAAATAAAAATAATCTTCATAATTGAAGACCTTAAATAATGAGCCTTGGGGATCCAAAGTAATTCCAACTAGTCATACATAGCCAATAAACATTGGAGGGTACAACCCAAAGACACCAAACCAACGATCACGGTATCCTTTCGAAGGATCATACTTATTTACACGTTTGATGGTATGGATTTAAATGCATTAATAATTATTATAGATTAGTATTTTAATCTTCATAATATACTATAGAATATAGTGGTTGACATAGCCTCATTGGGCTTAGAATGTGAACCTTATTAATGGTACAACTAGATGATGAGTGATATGAAAGGACATGTTATTGTTTATAAATAATTTAATAATGAATTAACAACATATTATGAATAATTATGGAAGGGAATTTATTTTATTTATTTAAAAAATCTAATTCAAATATGATATATAAAGTGGAATACAAAATTTTGCATATAATATTGGAAATTTAGACTCAAGACACAAAAACATATCAGAGGCTAAAATTATACATAAATAAACTTAGTGATGGAATTAAGAACGATATTGATTTGTTAATACAATGTATAGTTTGAAAAGTTATGGAGTAAGCATTGTACATTGAGCAAAGAAACTCTACTATTAAAAAATTAGCACTAGGTCACATTTTGAAATTGAGAAATATAAATTTAGTCAATTTTATGGAGTGGCTAGGGATAGAAATGTGACAAATGATAATTATATAAATGTGAAAAACTATTTTTTACCCAAGGAAAATTATAAAGCTCTCCTTTAATTAGACCCCATCATAGAAAATATAAAATGGATGATGTTAGCAATGAAATGATAGAAAATTCAATTTATTGGGGTCCTTTATCTATTCATAATCAAAATATTTATCTAACATGATAATCTAATCAATGATTTTTAAGGGCACAATCTACTAGATTAGCTATGGGTGTCCAATCGAGGCTTACTTCCCATTTAGCAATGGCTTTCAAAAATATGTCCTTTAGTTCATCTACTGAGTTTTCCACTTGAACTTTAGGGGATTATTCTTATTCACTGTCACTTGTTTCTTATACAAAAAATCCTATACAATGTATAGTTTCAATATCCTTGAAATGGGATAGAATCATCTTAGCATTTCTATTAAGTCTATAGTTCTAGGCGATGTTCCCAATCTTCCATTGGGAGATCCTGTTTGTGCCATTTATGTTCCTTAACAATACAAGTTTTTTTCACATCCTACAACTGAATCCACAAGATTTTCACATGATCAATCAAAAAAAATAAAACCTTGTTCTAACACCAATTGATACAATCACAATTAAGTGTTTTAATAAAGGACAACCTTATTCTGTGGAAACTATAAATTCAACACACAACAATAAACATAGATGCACATTCCATGTGACAAACAAAAAAACAACATAAGTTTATTTTTATTTATTTCAATGAAGAAATTGTAATGCACACACAACGAAATTGGCATAGCTTCATTCAGGCTACAAACATACATCATGCTACAATATTTCAGCCCATTTGGGGATGTGGTCTGATTTTACAACTCATTACTTTATATAACATGCTATAGAAAATATCTACTCACAACTCTCTAATGGTTGAACATTTTGAACTATTTTTCTTCTCCTAGATCAAATCAGAACCAATAAAACCATTTTTCTCATTTGGACTGAAACCCATCTTGAATGGAACTCATCCCTTTTATAAGGGCATTGGCCACAAAACATTTATCTTCTCAAAAATGGAATTTTTCATCTTCTTTTTCGGGTCTTCAGCTTCCATAAACTACGTGGCTTCTCTAACAGAAGCTTGTAGCCTTAACAAGCATGCAGATATAATGCAAACCATGTATCTAACATCAAAATTGGTGAAATTCAAAGTAAAGGGTCTGCGTGGCTGATTTTTGGGTTTAAGGAGCTCTATGTAGAGGCATTTCTGTGCACCATGTTTTAAGGTTTTCACCAATTGATAATGTTTTCTAGTTTTATGCTTAGTATGGGATGGTGCAATTCACTAGAATGTTTTTCAGCATTTTTCATAGAAACATCAATACGTGTCATGTTTTAAGGTGTTGCACCATCTGCTAAGGTCATTCAAATGTTTTACTCATGGCACAAGGTGGCGTGGTGATTTTTATTATGTTTTAAAACTCCATGAAAAATTACAATTGTGCATCCAGTTTTCAGGCATTATGCCACTAAAGAAGAGTGTCAACTTATAGTGTCGGTATGATTATCTACGAGATACCACAAACCTTTTGAGGTGGTTCAAGTGTACCATATAAATTCAAACACCAAGAGCTTGCATACACTACCCATTGTTATCTAACCTACTCATGTTTTTAATTGATCCCAGATTTCACGTGAACCTGAATTCTTTGCACCACTATTTTAAATCCGGATCTAAGGACAGTTGATCTGAATTTGAACCTGGAAATATGTACCCAAAAGTATTAGGAATGTCACCTAGAGTTACCGATTTTAATAAAAGATGAGAAACATTAGGACGTTTCTAAAAGGTACATGCAATATCTGAAATGAGTTGACCAACATGTTCACATATTTCCTTGTTTCGATCTACATGTTGTTACACCTACAACCTACAAAAACATTTTCTTATTCTTTCCGTAAAGTAATTATAACACCCCTATAATATCTGATGGTTTAAGGAAACAACGTAATCTTTAGGTGCCTATATTAAGGGTTAGCCAAGTTTTCAAGCATCGTCTAAATAATGAGAACAATCAACAAAACAGTATATAAAAAATAGTAATTTGAAAACAATGGCACTCATTATGCCGGAGGCGTGTTACAGGAAAGAACGCACCTTAAATTCGTCTTTGCATCTTAAGATGTCATTCTTATAGTTGGCATCGAAAGTCTTTCCACGTAATTAATATCCGTCGAACAATTGCCACATACTAACTTCGTAAATTTGGTATGAACTCTTAAATCCTTAACTGCAATATCTGCACAGATAGCATAATTCCTTTCAGAATCACTCCCATGAGTAGCAGCTTCTAACTTGATCTTCTCTAGGATCAGATCTCTTACAGAATGGGGATGTTCAAAAGGTGGAAGACTGGTTTCGTACCATAGTCCAAGGAAATTTATAAATATCTCTGAGAGAAAGGCCAATTGTTTCTAATATAATTTGATCGAACCGTAGACACATGGTCTCTGCAGCAAACAAACAAAGAATATCGTTAATTTCAGAAATATAAAAGCCACCCTATTACTCTATGCTTCATTATTTATCACATGCAGAAGATTCAAGTCCTTGTTTTCTACCATTAGACTGCTAATACCATGTTAAACAGTTTGCAACCATTCACAATACTAACTCAGGCTAAAACCATAGACTTCAATAAGTATTGGCGATCTCTATCTGTACCGCATATTTGTTGTGTCTTGACTATAAGCTTGTGAATCTGTACAGCCTTGAATCCCAGGAAGTTGGTAAAGTTGCTATTTCGCTCACTAGTATAGAAGTTGGAAATAAAATAAATGCATAACTCTCGAATGGATAAGACTCTCTTGTTCTGTCTTTAGCCTTAGTGGGCATGTATATTTTCCTTTGTCAAGCGTGAATGAAGATGTCATGAGATGAAAGCTATAGAATTCTTAGCAAAACCCTGTTCTCTATAAAACACCCACAATAAGTTAAGGCCTCTAAATCAAAAATATGACAAAACACAATAAAATGAAATATTTCAGACCCCTCTCCTATATATATATATTATAATTTTAAATATAATAATTTATGTAATTAATTAAAAATGTAGTCTTAATTAAAATTTAATTACCATTCAATAACACCAAATTAAATGGTTTTTTGAGAAGTGGATGATGTTTTATGATATGAAGTAGTTGACACTTGGAAGAAAAGTAGACTATCAAGTTGAAAGACGCTGATGACAGGTGTGTACCAGCTGGACGAGGTTGATAACACATATCACACAAATTTTAGTTTTGAATGGATTGTAAAAAGATGTCATAGATAAATGATTTTCTTGCTCAGTGGGTAGAATATAATGCCATGCACTCTGGTATGTTCCCTTGCTTATCACTTGTAACTAATCTCCAATGTCTATCACTATTAAATGAAGAGAGGGTTATACATCAATCCAACGAACATTGTTGAAAACCTACAAACTAAGCACTTTGTGTGTTTCTTCATACAACATGACAATAAATTATCTAGGGAGGGGACATTTTTTCTAGAAAAGCTTGAGTAATGGTGAAGTGCTAGTGAAGGTCTTGGCAATACAAAACATGCAAGTGATGAAATATTTCAAGGTGAACTTAGTGGTGATGGGGAGGGACAATGACATGGTATTTCATTTGATATCGGATACCACATAGCCCATATCATACACTGGACCTAGATTTAGGGCAACTGTTGGATTTACATGACTTGCACACATTACAAAGGGGTGTGTAGCTTGTAAGGTGGCAACATGTTTGATTGGATATATTTGATATGGGTGCCTTTGTGTATAATATCATTGGAATTATCTTGTTATTTCCTTTCACCATCACCACTCATCTCACATTGAAATCTCACTATTTATTTTTTTGTATGGCCTTGCCCTTTCTTCGATATTTCTGTATGTTCATATAATCGATTTTCACATGAGACATATTGGAGCCATACCACAATCAAAATAACTCTTGTGATGTCCTCATCCACCCTTGACAATAGGAAATAGACAATGAAATATGTCACCACCTTGCTTTAATAAAGATGACATTTATCATTCTACATTGCTATTACATTGACATGCCAATTTAAAATTTAATGTAGTTGAATGTGTAGGTGTAAATTTTATGGGATAAGTGTTATCTATATTTCTTAGCATATAAATATTATTTTCTTCCAAATGGTAACCTATCCATTGATGCTAATATTATTTAAATAATATATTATAGACAATATTATATTGTTATATGCCCCCTAGTGTCTGATATCACCTAAAATACCTTATTTTTTAATTCGTCCATGTTGCCAATATATTGATAATTTAAAAAAAAATTAATTAAATCTCTCTTGGTAGTTGCCTTGATGGTGCAAGGAACACTGAAAGAGATGTGTCTTTAGATTTTTTATTTTTTTTATTAAGTGTTTATGAGTGTGAAGTGGGTGAGAAGTAGTAATAGAAAATTTGATTTGAATTTGTCAAAGATTACCATGTGTAATATAGGAGGAATTAGAAGATGGGTTGGATTGAAAAATATCTCATGGGACATTGATGTATTCTTGAAGAAAATAACCATATACATGGGTAAGGAAGGTGGGTTTGAATCTGGGTTGTAGACAATGTAAACAATTTCTCCAATAGGTTACACCACCAGTTTTTTTCCACTTTCAAGGTGGTCTCTACCTTATGTAAAATGTGTTGCTGAGAATTCCATGTCTGATCTATATATTGTTGCACACCACTTTTTTCTCACCCATGCAATCGTAGTGGACATGTATAGGAGAAAACATCATGTTTAATTTTCCCCTCTATATATGCATTTTTGTAATTGTACCATCATTCTTAGACATGTAACTATCATAAAATTTAAGGAGGATATATTGGATTTGTGTTTAACTCACCATGTTATGAACTCTTGAAAGATACCACTAATGACAAAGTGAATGTTGGAGCATGCTACTTGGTTTAAGTCAGTAGAAAAATTCATGTGTATGAACATCAAAGAGTAGTTGTTGATGTTTTCATATACTTACGATATATTCTACAATATGTACTTATGTTTTTAAATTGTACCATCAATCTTACACTTGTGTAACTATTAGGAAATTCAAAGAGGATCTATTACATTTGTGTTTAACTCACCATGGTATGAACCCTTGGGAGATACCTTTGATGATAGAGCAGTTTTTGGAACATGTTACACTTGGTTTAAATTGATGTAAACATTCATGTGTATGAACATTAGAGCATAGTTGTTGACAATAGAAAAGGATCAATCAAATACATCGACACCTTCTAAGCAATAGACCTCTCTGCAATGGGTGCATGTCATGTAAATCCACTAGCTACTTTGAATTTGGGTCTGGTGTATGATATAGACCCTTTGGGGTATGATATCACCTAAAATGCCTTGTTATTGGCCTCTAGTAATAAATAACATGCAAGTCATAAAAGATTTCAACATGTATTGGGTGGTGACAGTGAATGGCAATGACAGGGCATTTCATGTGATACAATATGCTATGTTGGGCATATTGTACACCAAACTCAGATTCAAGGTAGTGATTAGATTTACATGACCTATATTAGCTATTGCAAAGGGCTCTATAGCTTCCAAGGTGGCAACATCTTAGATTTATAATTTTCTATTGTTAAGGGTGAAGGAGGATGTCATGAGAGTTGATTTGATTGAAACAACATTCTACGTCTACTTTATGACTTGAAGCAACGATGTAATGTTCCTAATGTAGGAAATATATATTGAGGTCCCACAATCTATCTTATTACACTTATTCGTCCATATTACCAATATATTACCCCCGAAAAATAAAAAATTACATCTCTTTCTATATCCCTTACACCATCAAAAACCACTGCTAATATACAAATTACTAAAAATAAAAAATATATATCCTTCGTTTAATTTTCAATAATTTATAAATAAACAAATACTCCAAAATCATCGTATTTAATGAGTAATACATACCTATGAGGCCATTGTAAAGTCACATCATTAAAAACCCCATACTTAAAATTCTTTCATTATGGTTCCATAAGTGGTAATTATTTTATGGCAAGTCTCATCACGAAGCTTCTTTTTTCACGCATTGTGTCCCCCTTCCAAATTTTGATCATGTGACCTTTTCCAAACAAAATTAAAGTCTCGCCTTAATTTTCGTAGTTGGTGGCTTAAGACTTAGTATCTTTTTCTTCATATATCTGAGTCACCATTATGTGGTTGACAAAATGGTCAGAGAAGTTATACGTTTGAATTATGTTAATTTTAGTTTTGGTCACGCAGGATTGTTTTGACAAACTGGCCAGAGAAGTTACAGGGTTGAATCTGCTGATTTTGGTTTGGGTCATGCCTGAGATTTATAGGATTGTTTCGTAGGCAATGTCTTCGATTACACAGAAAACTCACACCTGTTCATGTTAAATCTTGCCATTCCTTTCTTTCTTTCTCATATTCAACAAAGTTAAGGCCAAAGAGATAAAAAGTTCCCTTTGTTTTAATTCAAAATCATGAGTATCTGTGATCTCCTCCCCGTTTTTCTCTTTGCCTGTTTTGCTGCAATCTTCATCGAATTCTCGTATGCATATCCACCGTATGAAACCTGTTCTGGTTCTACTGATTGTAACAATTCTACCCTCAAATATCCTTTTGAAAATTGGCGTGGTGAGAAATATTGTAATAATATCGCTTATGTCGACTGCCGCAACAATCAGAGCACTTTGCTCTGTTTTCCCAATATCCAACTATATCCAGACTACTGTTCCAATAATTGGTACAGGGTAGTGGGAGATATCACGCAATCATCTTATACCAACTACACCATTCGCATTGCCCCGGATACCTCCAATTTGCTTAATTGCTATCTCTATAACAACATGATACAAACCATAGTCAATTTTTTTGATCTTTCTGATAAATACAGATGGGGAACCGTTGTGATCTGTAAAAACAAAGTTCCATACACAGACAAACTCAAGCCCATCCGGTGTTTGGATTGCAGAAGCACAGCAGATGATTGCTTCTTCCTCCCCGACCAATTGTCCATAAGTATGGATGGAAGTTGCAGCAATTACAGCCTTGTCATTCCAGCTGACCGAAACAGCTACAACAGCAGTACTGAAGAGGATCTCCGGAATCTACTGCAGGGCGGTTTTGAAATCAAATGGAATGCCAGTGATGATTGCCGTACCTGTGAGGTGTCCGGCGGGATATGCTATACCCCTTTCTACAAATCTAGTTTAGAAGCCTGTATTTGTAGGGACGGCGCCCACCGATATAGCTGCTTCGATGGTGATTGCTAAGTCTTTTCCATACTGTTTTTGTGATATGATGTCAAAATGCAAAGATGAGTGGAAAAAAATTGAGTGATTTTTGTATGTGAATCCTTTACTAAATGTTTTTTGTTTTTTTTTTTAATTTTCTTGAAGGAAACCCTATCAGAAACCCTCAATTCAACAAGAAGAAAAAAAAGATTACTTTGAGATATATAGCCGGTAAATAACTTCTCATTATGTGCAATTTTTCTTTTAAGAAACATATTTTTTGTTTCAACTTTTCCTGAACATGGGGTAATGGCCTGCGATCTTTGGATCATATTGCAGTTATAAGTGGAGTTCTATCTGCTATATTCATGGCTGCAACCACCATCATTACTTTGGTCTGGATCAATGGGAAAAAGAGGAAGGAAAGAGAAGAGGAGCAAGGCATTAGAGCGTATATGGATCCCCTTGATTCCAGACGTCCTTCTGTTGAGAACTTTATAGATGGAGGAAATCCTACCAGATATTCTCATGTTCAGATTAAGCGATATACCAACAATTTTGCAGACAGAATTGGTCAAGGAGGCTTCGGTACAGTTTTCAAAGGTAAGCTTCCAAACGGATCCCTGGTCGCCGTTAAAATTCTGGACAAATCGAAACACAGTCAGACGCAGTTCATGAACGAAGTGGCTACCATTGGACGGATCCACCACGTGCATCTGGTGCGGCTTTTGGGATATTGTTTCGAGGGGTCTAAAAGAGCTTTGGTTTATGAGTACATGGTCAATGGTTCTCTTGACAAATATATCCATGGAGACGATCAGAATACATTGGACTGGAAACAATTGTATTCCATTGCAATGGGTACAGCCCGTGGAATGGTATATTTACACGATGATTGCAGAAGCCAAATCTTGCACTGTGACATTAAGCCTCATAATGTGCTTTTGGATGCCAATTTCTTTCCAAAGGTTGCAGATTTTGGTCTGGCAAAACTAATAGATAGAGAAGAAACCCATGTCTCCCTCACAGGGGCCAGAGGAACCCCTGGTTATGTGGCTCCAGAGGTGTGGTCTAAAAACTACGGACCAGTGAGTGACAAATCAGATGTCTACAGTTATGGCATGTTGGTGATGGAGATGGTAGGGGGAAGGAAGAACTTAGACATGAAAGCAACGAGATCAAGCAGATTTTACTACCCTGAGTGGGCATTCAAGCAAGTGGAAATGGGTGATTATGGAAAGCTGAGAGAGGGAAATATAACTGATGAAGAAGATGAAAATATTGCGAAGAAGCTGAGTCTGCTGGGATTGTGGTGCATTCAATACAACCCTTCTCAACGGCCTTCCATGAGCAGAGTCATTCAGATGTTAGAAGGAACCACTGACATCACCATTCCTCCTCAGCCCTTTCCCGTCAACACATCACCACAGACAACTGACCATACTGAATCATCCTCAAGCATGTAATGTGCTCACATTTGTTTTCCAATTTACATGTATTTTTAGATTGGCAAACTCTTAAGATGATCCCACTCATCCAGAATGTATTGGATTAGGTAGACAGCTTAGGTATAGATGTTACCTCTATTATAAAAAGCTTATTCAGCTTTTCTGGTAACATTCTCTTTTCTAGCTACTGCAAAATATTAAATTAGACTGGATAATAAATTATATCAGAAGCCATCAACAATGTATCATTCATGGATTTTTTGCACAAATGGAATTGTGTGTTATTCTTACATATGTTAGTAGTATTTTTTAAGCAATGATTTCTTGATAGTTATCCTTGTTGGCCTATACTCTTGTTCATTGCAGTATACTTCATCACGCTCATGATGTTTGCTTCCTTCTTGTTTGAGTAATGGTTAATTGTTGTATGATATCCACTATTTCCAGTCCTTTCAGTTGCGCTCAGCAAACCTTTTCCTTCAAATTGGTTAAAAAAAAGCCTATAGGTGTTTATGAGTTTCTAATACCAAATGTAGGTGTCTACAAATACCTTTATTTTAATCTAGTAATGAAAATTCCAGATTAAAAGAATAAAATAAATAAATTTGGTCAGTGTGTAACCACATTAGGTAATTCCACTTGTATGCCCCAAATATTTATCTTGCTCTATGCAAAAATTGTAAAAAAATGTGTATATCAATGTCCACTCATGATATAAAATATGAAATAATCTAGATCATTAAAATACTTGAAATTGAAAAGTTGAGCGAATACCCCTGAGAGAACTCAAACAAAGATGCCATTTGGACTCATTTGGAAAATGTTATTGGATGATTATGCCCTAAGCAGATGTAACTGTTGAAAACATGGGTTGAAAAGTATAATAGCTTTATACTCCATTAGAGGTGAAGAAGTGCTATAATTTGAGTGATACAAAACCTTAACCAGACTACTCTAAATATTATTGAAAACTTTTTTTTAAAACCTTGAACAGGGTTGCGGGTAAATTGAAACTCTAAATCAAATGTTGCAAGGAGATTTCAGATCCAAAGTGCTTATGATAACCACTGAGTTGGTTGAATTAAATGCTCAAATCTAAGAATTGTTGTCTAAGGGGTTGATCAGGTCAAGTGTGTCACCATGGGTTGCACCAGTTAAATTTGTTAATAAAGATGGTACTCTTCAACTTTGTATTGATTATAGAATGTTGAACAAGGAAAATAATAAAAATAGCTATCTGATACATCATATAGATGATCTTTTTGATCAAATTTTGGGAATAACGGTATTTTCTAAGATTGATCTTAAAACAGGATACCATCAACGAAGGATAAAAGATAAAAATATTTTGAAAACAGTATTAAAAACTCATTATAGACACTATGAGTTTACAATGTTACCATTTGGGTTGACCAACGCTCTGACAACATTTATAAATCTCATAAATAGTGTGTTCATAGATTAACTAGATCACTTTGTTTTGGTTTTTCTAGATGACATTCTTATATATTCTAAGAATGAAGAGGAGCACCTTCAACATCTATAATTGGTTTTACATTGGTTTGTAGAAGCACAATCTATATGGTAAGTTGTCTAAGTACATACTTTTTCAAGAGAGAGAGTGCAATATCTGAGACATATTATCTCTACACATGGTATCTCAATAAATCTAAGAAAGATAAGAGCCATTATGGTAAAGAATGTGCATGAGATAAGAAGTTTCATTGGATTAGCAGGGTATCACAGGAAGTTCATTTAATTTTTTTATAAGATAGCTAATTAAATTAACTCTTTGCAACGTAAGAGCCAAAGTTTTATCTTGTTAGAAAAAGGTGAATTAGCTTTTCAAGAATTGAAAATAAGACTTACTTCAACACCAATGTTAAGAGTTCCTGACCCTAATGGTCAATTTTTAGTGATCATAAATGTATTAGGGGATGGACTAGGAGGAGTCCTTATGTAAAATAGTATAATGTTAGCTTGTGAGTCAAGGAAGCTTAATCCATAGGAGGTGAACTATGTACCTCATGACCTAGAACTTATAACAATTATGCATGTCTTCTGAGTTTGGTGGCATTACTTGTTGGAAAAACTATTTGAGCTCAAGATGGATAACTTAGGACTCAAGTACATCTTCACCCAGTTAAAATTAAATGCTCATCAGAGATAATAATTTTAATTCTTGTTTGATTATGATTTAAAAATCAACTATATCAAAGGCAAGGAAAATAGAGTAGTTGATTCCTTAAGTCGTATAAGGTACATAGCATCCATAACTACTATCAAGAGTACTTTCAAGGATTGAGTGATTGAATTCTCACTAGGAGATGGATTTTATGATCAGATCAGAAAATTATTATCCGAGAATATTTAAAATTCTTAGTATAAAAGATTTATATTTGAGAGTGATGATTTTTTATGTTACAATGGAAGGATGTATGTGCCAGATCAAGAGAATATGTAGAGCATAGTAATAAAGGAACCACACAATGCCCTATATTATAGACATTAAAAAGTGACCAAGCTCATGGAAGAGTTTAGACCACTATATTTCTATAAGGGAATCAATAAAGATGTAGTAGACTATGTGTCACATTGTTTAAAATGTTAGTGAGTGAAAATTGAGCATATGCATCTGACTGGGTTGTTATATTTTCATGATATACTAGAATATAAGTGGTAGGTGATAATTATGGACTTTGTCCAAGGATTAATGATGTCATGGAACAAACATGATATGATCTTAGTAGCAGGTGACAAACTAATCAATGTGGTTTATTTTATACAATGTAATTTGACAAATGATGCATCTAATGTTGTGAAGGGGTTCATAAAATAAGTTTATAGGTTGCATGGATTTAAAAATTATATAATTTTAGATCATGATCCAAAGATTACTTCTATATTTTAGGTAACTTTGAATTTGGATTTAGGTACACAACAAAATATCAATACTATATATCACCCAGAGAGTGATGGTTAAACTGAGAGAGTTAATTATGTGTTAGAGGATCTTTTTCATATGTATTTCATGGATCAATAGTATAAGTGGGAATATTATCTTTCATTTGTTAAGTTTACATACAACAACTCATACCAATCAACTTTGAAGATGGCATCATTTGAGGCACTATACGAAAGGTGCAGTACAACAATTAGTTGGGACATGTTAGAGGACAGAGTAGTCTTTGGACCTAAAATACTTATAAAAATAGAATAATAAGTTAGATTAATCACATAGATATTAGCCAAAATCAATGATAGACAAAAGAGTTATGTTGATCTAAAGAAGACATATAAACACTTTTCAGTAGGTGATAAAGTGTTCTTACAGATTAAGCCACAAAAGAGCTTGATTAAATTCAAAAAATCATCAAAATTGTCACCAAGATATGTGAGACCCTTCGAAGTGTTAGAAGTGGTCAATACTATGGTGTATAGGCTTTAATTTATACCAACCCTAGCTCTATTTCATAATGTCTTCCATATTTTTTATCTTAAAAAATATATAGCTGATTCTATGCATGTATTAGATTAAAATATTTTACAAGTTCTAGATCTTAGGGTGGCCACGATAGAATCAATCAGATTAATTGACACTCATAAACTTTGTTTGTGTAATATGAAAATGTCACAATACAAGATCTTGTAGGACCAATGCTCTGAGGATAGTGTTATTTGAGAGGACTATGATAAGTTTTATAAGTAATTTCTATATTTTTGCTTGATTAGATAATTTATACTATGTTATTTTTTTGTTGAGTAATATTTTTAATTCAAAAATTATGTTTTAATAAGAGTCATCTGAGATGATGACTAGCTTTATGGAGGAAAGATGTTACATCTCAATTTTTCATAAAGTAAACTTACATGATTATCTATAGATATTTATAGTTAACACTTTGATTTGGTATTTATTAACTAAGTCTTGAGATAGATATTGCTATGGGACATTTGAATATTGCTTAACTTACATGATTACATTTCTATGAGTTAGTTGTAGTGTATATGTTTACATTATGATCATATTGAATTATTATTTCAGTTATATTTTATGATTTATGTATATCATAATGTTATGATCTAACTACCTACTTGTTATGGGGTTGATGTAGGAGAACTTAATCCTCAGAGTGTGATAGAGAGAGAGAGCATCATTAGATAGGGTGACATATATGGAGTTACTAGAGGATGATAGAGAAATTGACTAAAATTCTACACACACCACATTAACTAGCACATGTTAGATGCATAGTGGAATGGTTAGCATAATATGTTTTGATACCATTTAAATTAGATAGTTATTTATACATGGTTAATATCATAGTTTAAATGGTTATATATATTTTATTTTATGTAATTGCATGGATGATCTTTAATGTTTGTGATTTACATAATTAAATTAAATTTGAGATTATTAATTAATAGATTTATCATTAAACCATTTTGACATTTAAGGTACTAATTTAATTAGTAAATATATTAATTATTGTAATTAGAAATAAATGAATAAAATATGATAATTAATATCTTGGAGAAAAAATTAAAAAAATAAAAAAAAGTAAAAAAAATAATAAATAAAAAGAAATGGAAAGGTTTAAAATTAGATAAAAATAAAAGAAGGATATTAATAAAATAATAATAAAAATAAAAATAAAAAAGGAAAAATATAAAAATAGAAAATTTACAACATTTCTCATTAGAGGAGAATAAAGATTAAAAAATAAGATATTTAGATAGAAAATAGTCAGGCACAACATATAGAGGAGAAGGCAGTAGAGTGTGGAAGAGATTAGAGGATAAGAAAAGGAGAGAGTTGAGCTAGAGAGAAGATCTATTTAGTATTAGATAAACCCAGATCAAATTTTGAGAGGTAGGCAATGCATATAATTTATGTGTGTTTTTTTTTTATATGGTATAGACTGTGTGATGAAAATATTTGTCTGTATGGTGATAGTTAACCATTTTTGTAAAGAATTATATTGGTAAAGAATATGTATACTAAGGTTATAGAGTAAAGACTAGTATAAATTGAAAATCTTAAACCATGAATATGTGTAGAGGCATGAATTTATATATATATAATATGTTTATATAACCAATCTATGAAAAAATATATATAGTAGCTAAGTCGTAATATCTAAATACCCTTATACAATAAACTAAGAATTGATATAGCTAAGCTGTGATATATGGCACTATCAAAACTATGCAACGATCTAATTTTTTTGAATTAACTATTTTGATTAAACCCATACATTTATTTTAGTGTTGACTAACTTTACATATAAGGCTTATCTATTGAGTCAAGTTAGAAAATAACGATTTAGTCTTAATCTTTTTCTGTGCTGCAATTTATTTATGTCTAAAAAAACAATATTGATTTTTTACCAAAAGTAGTACTTATAGTAATTATATAAGTAATTATCTAAATTGACCCAATTGAATATAAATATTCTTGACAAATCCAAAACAAAGACTGAAGCTAGACTTAGGATAATGTAATGATCTGTTCTATGTATTTATATAATTTTAGCTATGATAATGTCCTCTAATAAAATAAGAATATTGATCTGTATTATTATTTATTAAATGGAAATGATAATATATGCAATAGTGATTGTGTGGTGATCTATAGAAGTATGTATAATGAATTCATAAATAAGGAGAGTTAAACCCATAGATGGCATAATTAATGTTTAGTGGGAGATGAATTTATTTAAAAGAAAATGATGATAGATAGTAAAAAAATAAATTTTATGGAATTAATTATATGATAAATCAATTTATAGCTATATGCTGTAATAATATGATATTGTATATTTATTTAAGTCGATATATAAATATAATATATCAACTTAATAAATAAAAAGTGTTTAAAAGATAGCTGGAGCACTCTAGATCATCATGAAATGGTTGAATTTTTTTTTAAGAATGCCTTGAAAACATGTTTTAGATGAGTTCATATTTTAGTTTTTAAAATCTATAACTCAACTATCAAAATTTATAACTCAACTATCAAAATCCATAGCTCGAATGTGAATGTCTATAACTATCTATCGAGGTCAGTAGAAAACCTAACAAAGTCTAGAGATTTGTTAGAATAATAGGTTTATGACTAAGTCCCTTCTTTGTCTTCAAGGGATCATAGTAAGATTCTTCTTTAGATGATATAATACCTATAAATATCAAAAATAGAGGACTAAACATGAAAACAATTAAAACATTATGTAAAGAATACTAACTCAGACTCACATAATTTTAAAATGACAAAAGCATTCAAATTCTACATAGAATAGTTATAAGCTCTAAGATTAAATGAAATGCTCAACCTAAATTTCATATTAATGGCTTTGAAAGATGATATATTATGTTTATAATGAGTCATGGTGTGGACTCATTATAAGTTGTCAAAAAAGTTATATTGACTAAGTGTTTGACTAGAAAACATAATAGACTAAAAGATAATATATATATCTTAATATTTAGTAGTTATTATAAGAGTATAATGTATATGGGCCTAGTGAGTTGTATGTATTTAAGTTTTGTTGAACAAAAAATTATATTTCTATTGATTTATAACTACTTTATTAAGACTAATTGTGGTATTTAATAGTTGTGCTTAAGAACATTACTATGGTAATATGAGTTATCATAGGGTGTAGTATATTTGTAAATTATTTATAATAATTAGAAATTTTAGTTAGATGTATATTTTATTCAGATGGTATAAACTATAGTTATTATTTTTATGATGAGATAGATATTATTGTGAGCTTCATTCATACGTTTAATGGAATAAATGTATGTTTTTTGACATGTTATATTATATGATTTCTAGTGGGATGTAATCTGTATGAATCTATCATTTATATTATATTAACCAAATTTTATATTAATGATACTAAGTAAGTAGTGAGATGAACTTCACTGGCTTACTAACATCATAATGCTAGATAAAGGTAATTTGATTAAGTGGTGTTTATAAAACTTGACTGATATTTATATCATTAATTATTAAAAATTTAGATTAAAGTAATATTTAGGGAGATATTTTCATATTATAAGTATGATTTACATGGTATGCTTTGCTAGTTGCATGTTTAGTTTTAAAAATAATATAGGACATAGGTACTAGCTTGTCTCTCTAGATTCTCGTGCCATGACTATCTACTCATCCATGAAGGGAGGGTTGTTCCCTAATAGGATTAGTGCAGGGAATTGTTGGTCCATGGTTATTATGAAAAAGTTCTCAGATGATGTTCTCCCTCCCCACATTAGTACCACTTTTGAGATGACATTTGAGATTGTCATAGTTACTAGAGTCTAGGGAACTTCTGATCTAAGGAGCTATGTATCTTATATATTTACATTGTATTGTATTTATTATTAAAACATTATCATGATGATCTATAATTATTTATTGATTGTGCATTAACAATCATGACTGTATATTTTGTACTAGTTGTGGCTGAACATCTATAATTATTTTTTGTAATCAATTAAGATGTATTTTCTATGATGATAGTGATTAGTGATGTATTATGATTCATTTAAAGTTGTCAGGCTTAAATTATTTTATATGATCACTAGTTATATTCTTATAGATTAATCTATTTAAAGTATATGTTGATAAATTAAAAATAATTTATGTAGATCCTAGTTAAGATATTACAACATTGTATCTCCCATAATAGAAGAATGCATGCTATAAATCATGACTCTAAGTTTATATATATATATATATATATATATATATATATCGTGATTATGAAGCACATAAGCACATAAAATTTGACTCGACTTTGAAACAACATAGAGATGGCATGGCCATGACATAGACTAGAAGATTCTCAAATCAACTAACACATGATGTCATAAAAAAATCATTACATTAATAGAACACAGTGTAACACACATCAATCATCACATTGTGTAATATCAATAACATCAAATACGCATAGAAGAAATAATGTAATTCCACATAATCAATCAATGTCACAATAAAATATAATATTCATATCAAATAGTATCATGAAAATTATATGAAAGAAAAAATCATGTATAATATACTATGAACAATGAATTAATATAAAAATATACAACCTGATAAGTGTGTAAAGTTGCTTCTAGTGTAGGCATGCCCTACGTGTAGAAAGGTAGCACATAGGTGTAAAGAATGCCTACATTTGTATGTTATTGTATCATATCTAACTTATATGTCCTACATCCCACTTTCATATACCATGAAAATTATGTGTATAAAAATTAGATATGTAATTCATCATGTATATGATAAATAACATCAACCAATCATTTAACTAGCAAAACATACCATGCATAGCTCATTATTATTATTTTTTCATATTTAATTATTTTTAAAATTTATTTATTTGAAGTGAATTATGTTCCTACTAATCAATAATAATAAATATGGTTCACCAAAATATTTTAGTTATTTTTAGATTTAGGTGATCTAGAAAAGATAAAAGTATTGAACTTCATATTGTGCAAGAGGTATTATTGAATTTTTTGAATTCCATTTCATGTGTTAATTGAGTAAAGCTACATTTGTTATAAATGTTATGGAAGAGGTATTAAACTAAGTCTTTTTTACTTTGATCTTTTAATATTTAAAATATATTATCTTTAATTCTTACATAGCTGTAAAATGTAAATTATGGATTGATATACATGTCGTACAATCAACATACTCTTGATACGAAAATGAAGGTTAACCTTTGATGACCAATGTAAGAAATATCACTTATTAATTTATTAAGATTCATTACTTGTGCTTTATGAATGTTTAAAAATCCCATGCCATTTTGATAGTCATTTAGTGAGGATTACCCCATGTAATAGGAGGAATTGGAAGATGTGTTGGATTACAAATATACCATGGGGATATAGAGTATTTCTTGAAAGAAATAACCATAAACATGTGTAAGGAAGGTGGATTTGAATTTGGATTATATAAAATGTGAATAATTTATCTGATATCTCCATTAACTAACTCTTCTTTCATCCATAGATTGAATGACAACATAATATTTATCCTTTACCTAGAAGCATAATTTTCTCAAGTTGAGTGTCATCATAGACCATTGTCCCCTGTTACATGTTATGTTATATTTTACGTATCATATTTGGAATGTTTAATTATTTTAATATTTTCTTGTTATGCATTATTGCCAATTTGTTAGTTGCATACAAATATGTTGTTATTTTGAAATTTTCTTGTTCTTATAGATGCATAAAGGATGATGTTATTGATATGAAAATATTTTAGTCTTCTATTTTTGGGTCTATATTTCTAATTTTGATTAATAAATTTTTGAATAATAACTTATTTCCCTTGCATCTCTATTGATGGAAATTTCTGTGTAATGTTACAATTGTGTCAAATGTTTACCATAGGCTATGGCCAAATGAGTTTCCTACATACATTAGTATGTCATTTATGGGGGGAAGCCATCCTAGGTTCCCAACAAGTATAATTGGGAAACCTCCAAAAGATTTACTATTATGTTGGGGAAGTGCCTCATGCAATAGAATTTTTATATTATTGAGCTTCTTTGGGCCTATGAAGCCCATTTAATCAAAGAGCACATATTCAATGTGTCTCATTTATTCTTGGAAAATTATTAGTGTTTTTCCCTCAAGCACCTTCATTTATTAGATAGGAATACAAAGGCTTTAATATATTGTTGATGAATTTATTTGAAATGTTGTGACATCAATCTGAGCAAGGAGAAATAAGGGATAATTAATTCTCCCTACAAGTCCATTTAGGCCACCTTTGATGCTTATAATCAAGTAGGATTTTTACATACTTGTTGTTCCTTATATAATCATCATGAGTGTTTAAGCCTATATATATTTTTTGGGCATGGTGTAGAATAATATTAAAGGTTGTTTATTAGTTACCTAATAGATCATTTGGAAATGGCTCCATTGTGCACTCAACATGTGAATTTTAGGTGGCTATGTGTTGAGAATATGAAAATTGTGGTTTCATTATATGTATATTGAGTAGTACCTCAAAATGATTCTAATTGTGGTTGATGTCAAAGTCATGGAGTCCAATCATGTTGATGTCATCTATGTTAGTGTTTCTCAGTGGGTGCATACAAGAGAAGAGTTCCCACTCATGCATTTCTAATTCCATTTGTACATCTTATTGAATGTCACTAGCATCACTACTTGATTTGGCATTATTTTTTTCTTTTTTAGATATTTTCTCAATATGCCATAGAATGTACAAATCCTTATTTGTTACCAATGTGTAAGAATGTCTTACCTCATTAAACCAATGTCCACTGTAATGTTTCATAAAGGTTTGTAAAGTAATATTTATACCCAATAAAAATCTTCATATGATGGCGAATCAATATGAGGTACAATGAAGAAATGAAACAATATGCAAAAAAATTCTTGAATTTATTTATTTATTCACTAATTCATTTTTATTTGATTGTTAAAATATGATGTTCAAGCGGCCTTAATGAGTGGTAATATATGTAGAAAATAATGGCAATTTATATATGCATCAATGAAAGACATTAGTTTACCTTCCTCAAATGTGCTTTTAGAAACACATTTAAATATTTTTTTGCCAAAAAATAGGATAAAAAATGCTTAGCTACAAATAATTAGTGGTAGCTTTTGTAACATGTGGCATGTCTCTGATGCACTTATGTCATAGTTGAAAATAGTTTATGTGAGTAACTTATTGTATACAATCATTGTTGGGATTTAAATTATAATTGTGGTTGATATTCTAGTTAGCATATGGTGGTATCATTTATATTTGTTTTCAACTTTTGTTGCATTTTTTGCTATATATTTTAGTACAATGTGGTGGGAGAAAACTAGTTGTCAATCAACATTTGCATGCCATATTGGAATCATGTTTTCAATATGGATGTTCACTCTTTCATGATTATGTGATGGAAGATAAGTTTTCCGGACTTTGTCATTGATAATTATTCTTGACATCATATGTAATGACCATGATGCTTTATATTTGTATTGTATAAAAGTTCCCCATTTCTTTAAACCAATGACCATTGACATCGTCTAACATTTTTTTAGGTTATATGTTTTTCACATGGTGTGGAAATAAACTATGTAAAGAGGAGGTGTTCTATTTTGTGGTGCACTTGAACAATGGTAAAGTGGTGGGCAAGGACAAGGCCTTACAAAACATGCATGTGGTGAAAGGTTTCAAGTTGAGTTGAGTAGTGATGGTAAGAATAAATGATAGTGTATTTCAATGATGGACTTAAACAATCCCAGGGAAATACATGTAAAAAGTTCAATAACATGTCACATTTGTCAATGCAATATATAGCTTCGACCAAATTATTAAAATTACCTAATACATGATTGAAACATGTGTCATCTCAGTCAAAATAGGGGTAAAAATATCCAATAGCTCCTTTAAAAACATAAAGGATACACCATGTGTCAATTTAGACAAGTCTCAAACTAAATAGTCAAAAGTTCTAACTATGTTCACTATATAAAACCTAATTAGACAACTCTAAAACCATTTAGAAAAAAAATAGAAAAGGATTATTTAATGAAAGGTGCCCATTATATAATCTAATTAACTGATGAAGAATATTATATGTAAATATTTATAGATATAAATATTTCTAAGACTTTTAAAGTATCGTTCTTAGTAGCACTAACACCAATAATTGTATTCATTATAATAATGCTTACTTATCTACATTTTATGAATTGAAGAAAGGTAAAATTGCACCTAGGACTACAATTGCTATGAATTGTGGGTAGTTTATTGGTCTAGGATCGAATCTCCACTAGTTACAACATAGTTTCTTCAAGTGCTATGGTAGCCTAATAGACAATCAAATATCACTCAAAATTGATGACTAATAACCCCATCTCACATTTTGTTCACAAAGTGTTAAGAAGTAACAATACGATATCTTTTATAGAGGTGACAGTGAAAAATGAGTTTGTGTTTTCCTTTATATGGTGTGGAAATGCAGTATGCAGGGATGAGATATTATGATTCACAATGAAACTAAGCAATGGTGAAGTGGTAGAGAAGGGAAAGGTCATACATAACATGAAAATAGTGAAAGATTTTAGGGTGAGCTAGCTCATGATGGTGAGGGGAAATAAAAAGGTATTTCATTGATGAAATCCAAGAATCCCAAGAAAATACATGTGAAACATTCAATGACATGTCACATATATCAATACAATCTATAGATTTCATTAAACTATTTTAATTACCTAATACATGATTGAAATAAGGATAATCTCCATGAAAACATGGGGCATAAATGTAATGGCTCGTTTAAAAACATAGATAGTTCCCCATGTGCCAATTTAGACAAGTTTAAAACTAAATAGAGAAAAATTATAACTATGTTAAGTATACAAAACCCAAATAGAGGATTATAAAACTAATTACTAAAAAACAAACTTCTTCAATGGAAAACATGTTCATTTTTTGTGTAGTGACACATTAATTGGGCTATTCTCTGTGTAGGCACTTCAATTTTGATGAGATAATTAAAAATAATAATAAATTTAGATGAGAACCAATTCAAATAAAGACTAATATATTATTTGCATTTTTTTAATTTTCTAAATTTTTAATAAGATGTGTGGTTGACTGTCTTCAATTTTACCACCAATAATTATAAAAAATATTTCATTGATTTTTTAGATTTAATAAAGGGAATATTATGATACGTGGTGTGGGCAAGGGACTACATTTTCATTTCATAATAGATGTCAAATTCCTAGGACATTTGTCTTTCTTAGACCTACCTATGTATGATCAAGTTAGATTTAACATCACCATATCTATTGCATACTCAGATCTTTGATCACCACACTTTTTGTAATTCAGATTTGTAATGAGAAAAGGCTCATTACATGAATAGATCAAGACTATTAATGTTAGGCTATGCATCCCCTACTTATTACTATTCCTAAAGCATAAAAATCTATATAAAAACATTAGATAAATAAATAGAGGGATCCTATTATTGAATTCCTTATCGTATGCTTTGTGTGGGCCGTCTCCACTCTATATCAAATTGGACTTTGCTCTCAGGTACAAATAAAATCTAAATTAATTCAATGGTGTAATTTTTATTTTTATCAAAGCATGATTTTATAAAGGGAAAGAATGTAATTCGGTAGTTGTGCCTCTTTTGAAACCCATGAATATTGATCCCATATCAAATTTTGTGTATGATGCATTATGCAATAATTATCTGATATTTATGGTGGAGGTGAGAGTTCCAAATGAGGTTATGTGTTCCTTCATATGGTATGGCAATGTATTTTACAACCTTCATAACATTTGAAATGTAATAATGTGCATCATCTTTGAACCTATAATCCTTGGGGCCATATGTACATCAGTACCTATATAATACATACATAAATTATAATTAAAAAAAGACCAATTCATATTTTAAAAAAAACCATTACAAGACAAAATACACACAATATGACACATGATATCCTAACTTTTTGTAACTCATATGACACATGTTGAATGTACAATTTTGATACTTAAGGTAGTGTGATACCCCAATCTCTTACATTCATCATTTAAGAATTATTTTATATGATCTTTTTGTATCTAGACAATGATAACTTTGTCATTACCCATATTTTACTCCACCTTGATCTAATCCAATTCATCAGAGGATATCTCCCCAAGACATGGATTTTGCACTGTGATATATAACAATCTATTCCACTTGGACATCATCTATGAAGCAAGCAAGTAAAAAAAAATATTTATTAATTTACGAATAAATAAGGGGCATTGATAAATAATTGACATTCACAAACAATAAATATTGATAAAAAACTATCATTGAAAAATAAGGGGCAATGATAAGCATATGCAACTGTGTGAAAAAATAGATAAAAATTACCAAATATATGCATTGATATGTTATCTTAAAATCATACAATGTAACAACTTATAAATGCATAAGGAACATTTGACAACTTTATTATAGACATTGACACATCATATATTTAGCATGGATGATTAACTTGCAAAGTTAAGTTAATTTTTATTTATGTTGTCAATTTATTGTCAATGGTAATATAAAATACTAGATTATATTATAGCTTGTTGGTACTCTTAATGGGTTTGGCATTAACAGAGTGAAGCCCAAATTGGGGATCCTATAAAATGTGCAAAGTGATACTTTCAAGATTTATGTGATAAGTGGTTACATCCTTGATACAAGGCCCATCCTTATTAAATTTACATGAAGGAATTGCTTACCAATGGAAATAGTTGGTGATGATTCAATCATTACCATCAATTGAGAATTTCATCCATTATTATCTTAATTGCATGTAATAATACATACTAATATCACTTTTAACATTTAAGTATCATGAAAAAGACATGTGAGAGCATAATGAAACTTTCAGCCATTTATAAAAATGATTACAACATCACATGGTAAGTACTCTCTACCAAGTGAGAGCCCTCATTTAGTTTCTTATAAATACAATATTTTGCTCCTTTTTGCTCCCCATGAAATACCCAAATATTACACACATATAAAATATAGTGGTCATACCATAAATAAACAAAAATAGTTCTCATAAACTAACATGTATTCCCTCCTTAGTTCCCCCTGAATCTAAAACAGAGTTGTATGTTCAACATATCACAATATTTTATTTGGGATCATTAGAAACATCTCATGGTCGTAGTGACAATGATGGTGTATGTTGTTCATCATTTGTAGTCAATTTTGACTTATAAAGTGGAAAAAGAGACTCATTAATAATGTCTTGTAACTGCATAAGTGGTGAAATTATATTAGTACCACTAGATGAAGCACCAACACTACTTATTATACCCCAACTTGTTATTGTTTTCACATCCCCAACTTCTTATACATATTTAATCTTCACATCGATGAACTGCCACACAAGTGACATTGCTTGTCTATGAAGTGTGGCTAGATTTTCATCTCTTACATAAATCTTACCAAATATTTTTTCATGCATTAATTTATAATTGATTTCAACAACTACATTCTCTATGTTTTGATCATAAAGAGTCATAAGACCATGAAAAAGAGAGTATATATTATGAATTATTCAATTTACTACTATTAGTAATTGCCAAAACATAATTAAAGGTTATCACTTCTTTTTTTAGATCATATACAATATACACATGATTGAAACATACATTGTTTGTATCATAGAAAACAATAATACACAAGACATATATGTTGTACATAATCCTATGCAAAAAAAAGAAAACATGTTAGCCATAGTTTAGTGGCAAGAAGAAATAAATAGATTTTTAGCTAATAAATAATGAATAACTAGAGATACAAAGCAAGAAATGATAGAAACAAATAACTAGAGAGGCAAAAACTATACAAAACTCCATAAGACCAAAAGATATATTTCTTATTCATAAAAATGGTTTGATTTACACTTTCCCATTTAATTGCTTATAAAAACTTTCAAATGACCCATCACATTCCTCTATGAATCTTCACTTCATATGACCTTTTGAATTCTTTTTGACACCTCACATATACATTTTCTCCTTTTTATTACAAATGATATTGAATAAAACTAAATATTACTTCCTTTTACCCTTGCTAATACTCATCTTTAATTAAAAGGTGTCTCATCTTGAGACACATAAAAGCCCTAAAATTTCATTTTTTTTTTTACAATTTTGTTTACTTGAAAATGTATTTGATAAACTAAACTATTCTTAATCCTACTCTCCATGATCTCTTGTCAGAGTCCCTACTCTTCTACAACTCAATCCTCTATACTCATATCACTATACCCACTCTTATATACTCACTCCTCTACATCATTATACCTGTTATTCTACATAATGATAACCACTCTTCTACATCACTAGCTTCTATATATTAACTATCTATTACAATCTCAAATATAGTTAGAATATTAAAAAATTAATGAATAATTGACATGAAAATTTGACACATGACATCACTAAATTTTAACTATAAAGAGAAAATGAATTTATCCATGATGTACCCTAAAAATTTTCTTATCTTGACCATCCTTTTTGGACCACTAATCCATATCATTTGAAGAATTAAAATGCCTCTATATGGATATCAAGTCTGCCATCTGCCAATAAAGATCTCATGCATCATGAAAATATCTCTTCAATTTTTATCTATATCACCACCTGAGGACATTTGGATTCTAAAATTTCACCATAATAGAAACATGATTTATTAGCATAGACATTTATGAGATCCAAATCTAAGTGTAACTATATTGATATTGTAGCTTCAACTCTCCCTCCTCTAAGTTACAAATTCTTTTATATACTAGGCAATGCAAATAGTAAATGACTCTAACTTCTCCTCGTCACAACCTTGCTGAAATTGCCTTTGGCCCAGTTATTCTTGACACTGCTATGTCCAAAGATAAAGTTATCAAACTTTTAAATATGGATATAATGGCATGAATGAACACTAATCATGGTGTTAGGTTATAAATCCATAAGCACATCCCTCAGCCACTGCTAGCTTCATACACATTAAACCTCTCTAATTGTAAATTTTAGTCACCCTAGTATGAGCCAAGTTTGTGGTATCAAGTCAAAGGAAGTTAAAACATTAATGGAAATGCCAAATAAATAATTTCAATAAGCTTATACAAGTTTAAATACTCACTCACATCTCTCCCTAAAATTTGCATAATCAACTTATCCAATTGTAACATATACCATAATCTATGAAAAAATAGGAGAAAGTTATTAGACTAAATAAAGACTATCATGTTCCAAGAACTAGGGTTTAGACATATTTTGCCATCTAAGGTCTTTCTACCAGCTGTAAGTAATTTTACATATGGACAAAATGAAACTCAAAGAGTATTGCTAGTCTGCCAAGGTCCACAATTTTTTTATTTGCAATGTTGATCAAGATGAAACATGGTAAACTCCTCCCCCATGATTCCTCAATCAATCCATTTGTACTTGTAGCCACTTATCTCAAAATTTTGATGAAACTTGCTTGTCCATCACATACCTAGAAATTAATCCCATGGTAACCTCTATAACCATAGAGGATGTTCTAAAAACCAATATCCTCTTGAAGAGAAGTATATATGACTTTAACAACAACTTTCATCAAAATCTAGTAGTCTAAGAATGCATCTACTATGGAACAAGAATATCATCTGTCATTGGTAATATAAATATAAAAAAAACTAGTTCCCATTCAATAGGATTGAAAACCTTATCTCTTGCTTGAGCATATGTGTGTCACTTTGGAGGATCAACATTGTAGTGAACCAAATTATAATTGGAGTGAACCAATCTCATACTCTTCATTATTATACCTAAATGTAAGGGATCATTTCGAAAGTGCATATTTCATTAAAATAAATAAGATCTAATATGCATAGAAAGGACCTCCCATACAAAAATTCTTCTTAAACTTAGCTCAAAATAAATGGAAGATCTATGATATAATTGAAGTGAACTTATTTTCATTAAGATATCCTTCTTCAACCAAAATATAATTGAAGTGAACCAATCCCATACTCTTCATCATTATACCTAAATGTAAGGGATCATTTCCAAAGTGAATATTTCATTAAAATAATTAAGATCCAATATGCATAGAAAGGACCTCCCATAAAAAAATTCTTCTTAATCTTAGCTCAAAATAAATGGAGGATCTATGATGTTCTTATATGAGTAACCACATAATTGTTAGCTGTAGTTTAGTGGCAAGAAGAAATAAACATATTTTTATATAATAAACAATGAATAACCATAGCTAAAAATCAAGAAATGATGGAAATAAATAACTAGAGAGGATAATATTATATAAAACTCCATGAGACCAAATGATATATTTCTTATTCATAACAATGGTCTAATTTACACTTTCCTATACAATTACTTATAAAATATTTTAAATGACCCATCACATTCCTCTATGGATCTTCACTCCTTATCACCTTTTGACTTATTTTTGACACCTCACATATCCCTTTTCTCCTTTTTATTACAAATAATGATGAATAATACTAAATATTATTTCCCTTTACCCCTGCTAACAAAACATTTAGAAAACATTGTATCTTTAAAATTCATATAATTATTTGATGTTAATGAAAATAAGTTGGCACAACCTAACCTCAACACATTGACATGGTTATCCTTATAGAATACAATAAAATCAAAAACTAAAAATGGACATCTTTACCATACATTGCATTAATAGATTGCATATAAATTTAAAAATGAAAACTTTCAAATTCTAACTAATACTAAAATATGTCACTCTTTCCATTATAAAACAAAATTAAACATTAGAAACATCCATTCATATTACCATTTAAGGAAATAGTTATAAGTTATAACCACCCTTATCATGAGTTGAGTCATCAAAGATAGATGCAAGTTTAAAGATAAAATAGAGTATGATCCTAAATCATTTCCAAAGAAGCATACAATAGGGTTTAAACAAACATGAATATAGTCAATGGGTTTATATGATCCTTATATTATTATCTTGCTATAGTTATCAATAAAAACAAACACAAAAATTGTTTTTCAAGCTCATAAGAAATGACAATACTGAGTACTAAGTTAAAAGAAACATAACATTAAGAGAAACATATTACTAAGTTATCCACCACATATGTCACTCTTTCCATTAGCAATAGAAAACTAAACATTAGAAACATCCATTCATATCATCACTTAAGGTAATAGTTATAACCATCCTCTGCATGATCTGAGTCATAAAGATATATGCAAATTTAAAGACAAAACATGGTAAGATTAAAAAATCATTTCGAAACAATCACACCATCAGGTTCAAGCAGTCAACACTAAAATCAATGAGTTTCCATGATTTTTATATTATTAATTTGATTGAGTTATAAAAAAAAATGAATATAATAAGTGTTTTTTAATCCCACAAAAAATGACTATACATGTACATCCTTTGCATTAGCACAATTATAACTAAAAAAGTGAGAAGAGCTTTTACATGTTAATCATTTCATCTTAACTTAACTATGTTAGTAAGTGAAAACTAACATTTAAATTATTTACACACCAAATACAAGGAAACCATGCATAAAAATAAAATATTATTTCATTGCCTTGCATGCATTAACATAATGAGTATAGTGAACGTGGAATATAAAATTTACATTCCAATTACCCTACAAAAATCCATGTCCATTACTACTTGAAACAAAACTCACTCATGTACTTTTCCTCCTAGAATAGGGCATTAGTACATAGGGAGTTATGATAGTGTATTCAAGTATAAAATCAATAGGGCATTAGTATGTATTATATTAATTATATTGTTTATTGGTTGAAATAATTTTAATGATTAGTTAGGGCATAGTTTGTTTTATGCTTACTATATTGCTGACCACTTGAAGTAATTAATGATAATTAGGGCATAATCTTTCCTTCAATGCATAATTTATTTATTAGTTTGTGTAATTAGTATATGCTACATAGAATTTATTGAGCACATAATTCATTCAATGCCAGTTAGTAATTCAAATAGAACTCACACTCCTATACTTAGCTTCCTACAATGGGGCATTGCTTGTATTTTTAATTGATCAAACCACTATTTATGATTATTTAGGAATGTTTTTAAGATTTTAACCTATTTTGTGCTTAAACATGTATCTATCTTCTACTAGTGAGCTCATGATAAGTGTGGTTTTAACTATACTTGACTATGTCTACACAACATGGGTCAAATTTCTAAACATTCAAATTTATTTATAGTATAAAACTACAATATAAATGTATAGAGTTCAAATTAAATTATATGTAGCATATCCAATAATGATTATGCATTGAATTCATGTGCATTTAAAACATTATATGTATCATATATCCTAATTAAATAAACTGTCAAATAAATTATGTATTGCATGAATGATTATGCCCTAACTAATCATTAATTCTTTCAATCAGTCAACAATATAGTCAATACAAAATAAACCCAAATTGTATTATGCAATATAAACTGATATGCCTTCTCAGATATTGAATCAATATCATGCTCAAGGATTGGGGACTCAACAATGCGGACAATACAATTATTTATTTATTTATATTGGATGCAAAATTAGTCTATATATTAATTAACAATTCATTGACATTAATTTTGATCTAATAAAAAAATATCACTTGCAGAAGCTAAAAATGGAACAATTTCATCCAAAATAAATCCAATAGTGCACTTTCATGGGAAACATGATATTTTACAATGTAATAATAGTATATACCAAACACAAAGAATGTAATAACTGCAAACATCAATAATTTATTTGTTTTTATTTTGAATATATTAATTGTAGAAAGCCTATAACTTTACATTGATTTATTTATTTTTAGGTTGTATTTAATAATTCAATGTCTTATGCCTAGATCACTTCTAACTATTTTATTTGGCTTGTGTCTTTTGATGAAATCTCAAAATCAATCCACAATTCATATGTGTTTACTTCTATATTCATAAGATTATTTTGACATTAATAATCTACCTATTTCTGTTGAACAAAAAATGATTCCATGATAGTCATCTTGTAAGAATTTCCTTGCTTTGGCATAATATTTTTATTCCATGAAAAATTCTTTATTAGGTCTTTATACTTTTCTCATTACACATATAGCTTAAGGCCAAAATTTACATAATAAACTTCTCATGTAATTATTCACTAATTTTGTATGTAATTTCATGCTTTATGTTTTCATTTTTGGTTTTATATTTGTTTTAATGGAATATTAATATTATTTTTTGTGTAATCTAGAAATAGGATCCAAAGGTTTTATAAAATTTACACTTAAAAACTTTTATTTTGTGTAGTGGCCATTGTTAAAGTTAGGCCTAAATAAAATATTGAATAATAAGTTTCAATCTTCACCATGATAATATGGTTATGGTATTTATCAAGGTAACACCACCAATCTAGAGGGTTAGAAAATGCTAGTCTTATTCCCACTGTAGGTCAAGCATTAGTGGGAACAAGTAAAACAACACTGCCACCAACCCTTCCAATTTATGAAATTACTAGTAATAAAATACTTTATCAAATATGTTTTTTTAGTTATGCAAATGGTTTCTCTATATCAAGAATAAACCTATTTATTTCAAAATAAAGCCAATCATATATTCTTATAAGGAAATAATTCTATACTCTTTTTAAGTCCCATGAGTGAGCATTGATTTCAATTAAACTTTTCTCAAAACATGAAAATTAATATATTTCATTTGTATTTAAAGATCTTCTTTGTCATAAAAAAAAATATATCTATGTACATATAGAGCTATGTCTACACACATACACACATTCCAAGTAAATAATGTATTTCATTCCTAGTGTAATGTACACATGCTATGTTAGTTCAAATGCAAAATATATTTTTAGCAAAAACATAAAATTTTATGTTTTCAAATATGCATAATGAAAAAAATAAGAATTAAGAGGATAACTTAATAATTCAAGATTTAAACATTAAATCCAAATCTATAAAAGTATGTTATGGATGATTTTATTTTATTGACATAGAATTTAATTTAATCTATTTAAAATCTATGTTCAACATAGGAAGTAAACAAGAGGGTTGCTCAAGACAAATCCATATAATATGTATTTCAATCCATAATATTTTTATAAGATGGATCAATGGTTATAGAAAAAAATATAAATAAGAAGCACTTTATGGAACTATTTAATATTTTAAAGCAATCAATAATCCTTTAGAAATAAACACAAGAATAAAAAATTTACAAGAAAACATGCGATTAAATCCTTATAAATCTATGTTCTTGTTTAACACATAGCTACACATTCATTCCTTTTCTTTCAATAGGAAAACACAATAAATTAACAATTTATATTAATATCTTGATAGGAGATATTATTAATTTCAATGCCTCTTAGTTTTGTTTTTTACTTTTTGCAAAGACTTGACTCACTCGCTGCAAAGTCAACAACCATAGGCATACACAAAAAATGCATTCATAGCATTAGTAAATTTTTTTAAAAAAAAACAAGACACATAATTTAGCCTTTTTTTTGGTTTAACAAAAACACACACACAAAAAAAAAGATAAAAATGTTTACATGCCTTTCTAGTATAATTGTATTATTCTATCATGGCCTTAACAAATTAAAAAACTTAGAGTTTTAGTTCTTTCATTATTAGTTTGTAAAAACCATTAAAAGCTATAACTAATATGTCAAAAATCAGAATAAATATGCATTCTCCTATTTTTTTTTAAACAATGAATCTATGTTCATAAAACTCATTTTGGTTCAAAGGCTATAACAATGTAGCAAAGTGCAACACTATTTCTTGCATTTCTTTTAATTTTCTTTTGTTTTTTTTGTAAATTCTTAACAAGTTTAGAGTTAATGCTACTAGATAGAAAAAGTAAATATAGTTATTTTTTCTATTGTTATTACTCTTGACATTAAAAGAAATGGTTATTATCAAGATAATATGCTTACATGTATGGGCATGGTCTTTTGTTTCACTTAAACTTGATTAATACAAACAAAAAAAAAGTATGCCTATATTTCATCTTACTTGCTTTTATTTTCAAACTACTTGGATTAGTTGTTATATGCTTAAAAATAGAATAATAATATAACATTTTAAAATAATTTTTTTGAACAAAAAATACTACCTAATTTATATGTTTTTTTCAAAATTTAAAAAAATAAACAATCAATAAACATGTCAAAACATATAATTAAACAATATTATTAATTACAATATGTCAAATGCTAAGATTCAAATTTGATGGATTTCAAACATTTATCAAAAAAAATAAACAACTTTTGTTTGAAAGATTTAAAAAAAAAAAAAAAAAACATATCCTCCACTCCTACCACAAGCAATATGAAATGTAGGCATTTAATAAAAAAATAATATTGTTGTTAGCATGTCCCAATTAAATTGACAGAATAAATATCTAGCAGACCAATCATTTCACACATACAAATATTATGCATGCTACAATAAAACTCCTTTGTATCTTAATGTTTTAAATTTTGTCTTATCGTAAGATATAATGAACAAAATAAATTATATCATCCTATATCAAATTAAACAACACAAAATATCATAGCTCGAAGAATTACCTAGAAAAGACCAACTTATTGGCATCACCAACCAATACTACTATATCAACTACTTCACCATAAAATTTAAGGGTATTTGTATTATAAATATAAAAAAGTTAATTATTAAAAAAAAATGTAACATATTTGGTTACTTTTAATTTCATTTTTTAGGGGCTAACCAGTTATGTGTATTTAAAAGACCATTTTGATACAAAACCCTTGATAATTTTGCTAGGAAAAAGACTTCATTTCCATGAAAATAATTTTTTGATCATAATTTCATATCAAAATAGGAAAAAACCACTTTCATAATAGACTTTTCCATACACAAAAAGCACCACACCTAACTAAAGTTCATAGTCAAAAATTGCATTATATGGCAGATACCTTATTATTAAGGGTCGTAGTTCAAGAACAAAATATTCAAACAAATAAAAAAAATTGAATGTGATGTATTATTTTGTACTTGTAGGATACAAGCATATGACTAGATTATTTATCACTTTAAATATAACACAACTTTAAATTAGCTTAAAACTTTGTCTTATTTCACTCCAAACATATACAACATATAATAATAATAATAATAATAATAATAATAATAATAATAATAATAATAATAATAATAATAATAATAATAATAATAATAATAATAATAATAATAATAATAATAATGAGAACCATTCTTGTCTAGAATATATATATATATATATATATAATAGAATAACTACCTTTACCCAATGTTATAAAAAAATAGACACAACAAAAAAATTAGCATCGATCGTAAATAACATAGTATTGACTCACCAAATTATTTTTTTGCCTAAAGCTAGGATCAATGTTTGACTTTAGTCATCTTACATGTCAGACCTTCTTGCTCATCTTCTTCTTCAAGCACAAAAAAAAACTCAAAATGGAATAACCTACCACTGATTGCATCCACCCTTGTATTACTCTCATGACCACCCATCTAGGAACTCTTTCACCTCCACCCACAAAGCCATTGTGGCCAAGTTATATCTATCCTTTCACACCAAGCCCTGAACAAAATTTACAAGCCTCATATCCACTTCCACTACTCTTGGTGACATTAACGACCCAATAGATGGTATAATGAAGAAATGGGAGTAAGCCAATGATCAAGAGAAAATGCTAGCATAAAAATCATGGGTTACAAAATAATGTGCAAATGAAGAGTCTCTAGCATAAGAAGATACCACTCTTCAAGATCAAAAAAATTGAGAGAGGAAATAAACCCAAGCACTGTTCACCAAAAAGGGCAAAGATGGTCCCCAAACTACTATGAAACTATCCAACCACCTGCCAACCCATTGACTAGCCCTGGCTAAACCAAAACCTACACCACTTTTAAGACTGCAGCGAAATAGCAAACCATCCACAAAAGATTACTAGTGAATATCAAAACCACTTCTACATTGGATTTTATATGTCTAAATGAATATCGAAAAACATCCCCAATTATCTCTCACATTGCTTCATAGATTTCTCTCAATGAAAGCCAAAAATTATGGTGAAGATGTATGTTCATAACATGATCACTAAAATGTCATTTTGTTTTGGAAGAGACAAAGATAGAATTGGTGAAAGAAATGCATGACTAGAAATTGTATAATCTATTTTTTGGAGTGACAAATTCTACATAGAGCAAAGCATATGTCATAAAAAATGGTGACACAAGATAGGGTTCACTCACTTAAATGAAAACCCATGCCAAATTGCCAACCAAATCCAATACTCAATCAACTACCTTAAAGCCACATCAAATAATGATTTGTGTTGATCCATGAATCATGCCATGACCAAAAAATTTGATTTCTTTACACACTATTAAAACATTATTATATAAATTTTAAATAGCTTTTTTTTTTTCCTTTTTTACAAAATTTTATTTTTCTTTACATATTATTTTGTTTAAAATTATGATTTTAGCTATTGGCTTGAGATTATTATTATTTTTTAAAAACACAATCTCTTTCATAATCATTAAAACATATTTGCCTCTTTTATCTAATCATTCGAGGTTCATTGCAACATACATTTATTCATATACACTTAAAAAATATAGACTTATATATTGATTTCAAAACCTGCATATATGTTTAAGTGCATCACTCATAGCATCATATCTAATGTCTATTATTACATCCATATTTGTGACTTAATTTACAATCTTCATCAAATTATCGTATGTGTCATGGGGCTAGCTTGACGGATCTGATCACTTGTGTGACACCACTCGTTCTCACCTAAATATTTTGTTGTGATGGGACTCTACAATAACTATGGATAATGCCTTCAATGTTTACCTACACAAGAACACTCACAGACATAATAACATTCTACATATATATCAAAGGATTAGGAACAATATAAAAACACACACTTGAAAAGATTAGGAAATCAACTCAAACACACATGAGCAATCACAAAATGTAATAACAACTAGGAAGATGTGTATTTATTAACTCTCTTCAAGATAATCTAGTCCAAAGCATAATAAATAGGCCAACTAGCTAACATACACAACAACCACTAAGATGGGCTCAATCGATAATGTTCGAAACCACTCTGATGATCATAGTGAACAAGTCCTTCCCAAGGTCTGATTACTCTCTAACTAGGATAGCCCTACCCCTACTTCATGAAATCTAAGACCAATAAAACCACCCATAAACACCCACATGATGTTACATAAATACATGCCCACTATCTATAATAACCAGGGATAGAATGCATAATGCTTCACAACAGTTCACTTTCTAAAACTTTGATAGTCTAGACTTGCATTCACTCAAATCACTATGTATATAAATCTAACCATTCATTTGATCAAGATAGACCAAATCATGAACATGGGTAGGGATGTTGAATAAAAACTTCCCTCATAGACTCCCCCACTTAAAATTAATGATGACCTTAGTGCTAGTATGTCTCTTCCATCAGTAACCTGGAGGCAATCTCCTATTTAGACTCAACACAAATCCAAGAGATCAACACGTCCCATTTTTAGACTCAACATAGAGTCAAGAGACTAATATGTCCCCTTTTTAGACTCAATTTAAGTCAAGAGACCAACACATTCCCTATTTAGTCTCAATCCATAGTCAAGATACCAAGGACAACTCCCTGACCTTAATTTGCAGGTTTCTTCCTACTCCTAGCTTACCAAAAAACCACCATACCAACACAATAAAAACTCCCTTTGCTTTAGATTACCATATAACCCACTATATTTACCTCAAAAAATTGTTCCAACTATTGCTCTAGTTTAACCCATCATATACGCAAAAGGGCACATAGGTAGGAACCAACCTAGTTTAATTTCATCAACAACTAAAAGTATCCAACTAGTTACAATTGAGAAACAAACTGAATCTCCAACAACTTTAACACGTAGATAAGCTTTCCTACATAAGCAACACCAAACCAATGTAGCTTCGCAAAATCACCCTGATCTTGTTAACCCTCCATGAGGGGTAGAGGAAAAATGATTCCTGAAAATCCACCTCTTCAAGATTCTACAAACCTTACAAAGCCTAAGTGAACCATTAAACTTCCTTCATAATAGTACTAATATTCCAAAATAAGAGCATAATAGATGAAGAAAACTATTTAGACCAACCACCTCAGGTCCAATAATAGGAATGAATCCCTTACCTAAGAAATATCCTTTGGAAACAACTCGATGCACTGATCAATTATCTTTTCAGTGACAAACAAGATGATATCATCTTGAGCATACTCCTTGGCTATGAATAACCCACCTCACATCAATGGGAAAAAGGAACCTACTACTCCCCCTCAACATCCTAACTACCAATAAGCAATGCAAGATACACTAACTCCTTGCTAATTCTTGCACTCTTCTACATACTCAACTAAACACCCCCTTTATATTTCTCATCTCACTCCTCTGCACAATCTTTACCATGCATGTCTGCAACAGATCTAACATAAAAGAATTCCAAGATGGGTAAAAATTATTACTTTACACTTCTTAGGAAAATTCTATCTCAGCACTAACTGGATGGCTTGTACCTAATCTAATCCTCCTTGCACCTTTAGAGGTCTGGAGGCCAAGTTTCCAAGGCTAATTAGCTGACTCACAATTTTAGGACAACTTGAGTCCACAAGAAGAATTAGTTTTCAAACACAAATCACCAGCTCCATAATAATCAACCTAACAAGTTACAACAACCATCTTTGAACCCAAGCTTCACCTAGCATTGAGCCCCCTTGAACACACATATCATCTGCTCACATAGTTCATTTGATTCCTCCATTTGAACTAAAAACACCCCTTATCACTTCAAATAATATTTACTGTAGTGATTCCTACCACACATTTGAAACCTCAAATGAAACCACTTCCTACATGAATCTCTATCTAGTGACTTATTTTTACCACCCATAGAAGTGATCCAAGACTTTAGAGATCCCTCTAATGACTCTAGAGTAGCCATCCTTCCATGGTCACCAAATGGCTTCCCTGAAGACTTAATTGACTCCTTACCAACATCTCCACCTATGGATGTGCAAGGGCCCAAGGTGATTTTAGATAAAAAATCATCTCTAAAATCCAAGAGATGATCTACTACAATATATTCTTCACTAAATGTGGACACTTCATGGTTACATAGCTCCACTTGAGTCCATGACTAAAGACAATGAGTAAATTGAAACCATTTGTCTACCTCTAACATGTTGGTGACTTCCAACAAAAGGCTCTAAAAATAATTGATGTACTCTCTCATCTCCCCCACTTACTTCAACTAACTTAACTTGGTCCTACCCAACCATGTATTCCTAGGTTGTAATTAATCCCTAAGGTCTTCCTTCAAATCCTTCCAAGAGTCCAACCTCCTTGTAGAAATCCTTGATGTAATGTCATTAGCCAAGGTTCTATACTAAAACTTTTCCATACTCGTGGGGTACCTTGTTGTAACATGCATCTCCTATGTGTTTAATAGTCCCCACAACCCTACTAGATACTCCTCCATGTCCTATAATAAATTATGTAAAAGATGGTCATCTTGCACACCATCATAACACTTTAGTTCCTTAAAAATGTAGAGCTTCAAGACTATAGAAGAAATGGGCCATGATGCTTTCATCAAACTCAATACCATTGATCGATACAAAGTCACTTCATCTTGTAACTTAATATGGAACACCGAGCTATCTTCCAACCTTGCAGTAAGCTCCATGATCATCAGCTCCCTGGTCTCCACCTTCTCCTTGATCTCACTAATTCTCATACCCACATGGTCCCCCATCAACTAGAACCTAGCACCAACTTGCTTAGTAAGGCCTTTAATAACAACAACTTTTGACTTACTCTTGTGGTGACTGCCACCACATTTGACTTATCCTGAACTTGCTCTTGAACTCTACTAGTCACCTTCTCAAGCAACATCTTAGATAGATCTCCTACCATGTTGACTTATATGTGACACACTAGAATAAATTGATAAGGGAAGGTAAAAAATAGTTTAACTTAGGCAAACATAACCTAACATGACAAAAACAATGTGCTTTAATACCAACTATCATGAGTCCAGCTTGATGGAGCTAACTGATCATATAACACTACTTGCTCTCACTCAAATCCCTCATTTTGATGGAAATCTATAAAAACTATAAACTATGACTTAAGTGTTTACCTATAAAATAACATGCACAAACGTAGTGGTATTGTACTTGTATATCAAAGGATTAAAAATGGAAGAAAAACAAACACTTGCAGAGATTGAGAAATCAACACAAACACACATGAGCATTGACACAATGTAAGAACAACTGGGAGAATGTGTATTTTATTAACTCTCTTTAGGATAATCTAGTCCAAAGTATAATAAATAAGCCAACTATCCAACATACACAACAACCACTGAGTCAAGCTTAGTCGATAATGCTCAAAACCACTTAGATGATTACAGTGAACAATTCCATCCCAAAGTCTAATTACTCTCTACCTAAGATAACCTAGCCCCTGCTTCACAAAATTTGAGACCAAAAAAACTACCCACAAACACTTGTATGACATTACATAGATAAATGCTGATTATTTAGAACAACCAGGGATAAAATGCACAATGCTTCATAATGGTTCACTTTCTAATACTTTGACAATCCAGAATTGCATTCACTCAAATCACTACACAAAGAAAGATAACCATTCACTTGATCAAGATATACCAACTCATGAATGTGGGTAAGGACATTGAAGTAACACATCCCTCAGAGTATGCATATCCATCATATGAAGTAAGCTCTGGTTTTCTTGATTATAACAATTCTACCATCAAATATCCTTTTGAAAATTGACATTGTGAGAAATATTATAACAATATGGCTTATGTCAAATACCACAACAATCAGAGCACTTTACTCTATTTTCCTAATATCTAACAATATCTAGACTACTATTCTAATAATTGGTACAAGGTAGTGGTAGGCATCACATAATCATCTTATACCAACTACACCATTCACATTACCTCTACCTCTAATTTAGTTAATTGCTATCTCTATAACATGATGATAAATGACATGATACAAACAATAGTCAATTTTTTTGATCTTTATGATAAATATATATGGGGAACTATTGTGATCTGTAAAAAAAACATTCCATACATAGATAAACTCTAGCCCATCTGGTGTTTGGATTGTAGAAGCACAATAGATGATTGCTTCTTCCTCCCCAATCAATTTTCCATAAGTATGGATGGAATTTGTAGCAATTACAGCCTTGTCATTCCAGTTGACCGAAAGAGCTACAATAAAAAACTAAAGAGGATCTCCAAAATCTATTGTAGGGTGGTTTTGAAATCTAATGGAATACCAATGATGATTACCATACCTGTGAGGTGTTTGGTGGGAAATGATATACCCCTTTCTACAAATATAGTAAATATAGTTTAGAAGCCTATATTTGTAGAGATGATGCCCACTGATATAGCTGCGCTGATGGTGATTTCTAATCCTTTACATACTATTTTTATGATATGATTTCAAAATCTAAGTAATAAGAGTGGAAAAAAATTTAGAGATATTTGTATATGAATCCTTTACTAAATGTTTTTTTAACTCTTATTGAAGGAAACCCTATTAGAAACCCTCAATTCAATAAGAAGAAAAAAATATTACTTTGAGATATATATCTAGTAAGCAAATTCTCATTATGTACAATTTTTATTTTAGGAAACATAATTTTTGTTTCAAGTTCCTCTGAACAATGGGTAATGGCCTATGATTTTTGGATTATAGTGCAGTTATAAGTGGAGTTCTATTTGCTATATTCATGGCTACAACCACCATCATTTCTTTGGTCTAGATCAATGAAAAAAAAAGGAGGGAAAGAGAAGAGAAGCAAGGAATTAGAGCGTATACGGATTCCTTTGACTCCATATGTCCTTCTATTAAGAACATTATAGATGCAAGAAATCCCACTAGATATTCTTGTGTTCAGATTAAGTGATACACCAATAATTTTGCAAATAGAACTGGTCAAGGAGGTTTCAGTATGGTTTTCAAAGGTAGTCTTCCAAATAGATCCCTAGTAGCCCTTAAGATTTTAAGAAAATTAAAACACAGTCAGAAGTAGTTCTTGGATGAAGTGCGTACCATTGGATGGATTCACAACTTACAATTGGTAAGAATTTTGGGATATTGTTTTGAGTGTTCTAAAAGTGCTTTGATTTATGAATACATGGTCAATGGTTCTCTCAACAAATGTATTCATGGAGATGATCACATTACATTAGACTGGAAATAATTGTATTCCATTTCAATGGGTAAAGTTGATGGGATGGTATATTTACATGATGATTGCAGAAGCTAAATATTGCACTATGACATTGTGCCTCATAATGTACTCTTGGATTCCAATTTATCCCAAAAGGTTGCAGATTTTGGTCTAGCAAAACTAATAGATAGAGAAGAAAACCATGTCTCCCTCATAGAGGCAAGAGGAACCCCTAGTTATGTGGCTTTGAAAGTGTGGTCTAGAAGCTACAGAACAGTGAGTGACAAATCATATGTCTACAATTATGGCATGTTGGTGATGGAGATGGTAGGGGGAAGGAAGAACTTAGACATGAAAGCAACCTGATCAAGAAAGTTTTACTACCCTAAGTGGGAATTCAAGAAAGTGGAACTGGGTGATTATAGAAACCTAAGAGGAAAATATAACTGATGAATAAGATGAAAATATAACAAATAAACTAAGTCTACTAGGACTATGGTGCATTTAATATAACCCTTATCAATGGGCTTCCATGAGCAGAGTCATTCAGACGTTGGAAGGAACCATGGGCATCACTGTTACTCGTCAACCCTTTCTTGTCACCACATCACCATAGACAACTGACCATTTTAAACCATCCTCAAGCATGTAATGTGCTCATATTTTTTCCCAGAGTTACATATATTTCTAGATCTACAAACCCTTTAGATATGATCCCACTCATCAAACGTTTATTGGATTAGGTAGACAACCTATGGTATAAATGTTACCTCTATTATAAAATGCTTATTCCTCTTTTCTTGTAACAATCTCTTTTCTGGCTACTATAAAATATTAAATTGTATAATAAGCCATCAATAATTTATCATTCATGGATTTTTTGTAGAAATGGAATTGTGTGGTATTATTACCTATGTTAGTAGTATTATTTAAATAATTTTTTCTTGAGAGTTATCCTTGTTGGCATATAATATTTTTCGTTTTAGTATAATTCATCATGATCATGATGTTTACTTCCTTCTTGTTCGAGTAATAGTTAATTGTTGTGTGATATCCACTATTTATAGTCTTTTCAATTACTCTGGGAAAACATTTTCCTTCAAATTGGTTATAAAAAAAGCTAGTTTTGGGGTAAGAAAGGGTGCCACGTTCTTATTATTCCTCTCACAAGTATGTGTAATGATCCATAGCTCTCCATTGGAATGTAAAACATCATAACTACATTCATTATCTACAAATGTAGAAAGAAAATCTGATTCAAGAGTTAAAAGTAAAATGGTCTCTATATAGAATGGAAAAACTACACTATTAGAAATCCACCATAAAATTCTTGATATTATAACAATTATCAGAAATCATAGTGAAAACCAATTCTTTATAGTAATATACTTGTAATTCTTTCAACAAAAATTGGAATACAATAATGTCATATTTTCTATTGGTGGAGTGGCAGAGAATGACAATGCTAATACTAGGCATCACGATTTAGCATTCTCAAATCATTCTATTTCATATTTGGGTGATATAAATAATATTTTTGTTTGAAATTTAGATTGTGCGAGATATGACATTTTCTATACAAATTTGAATGTAGAGAGAAATTGATTGCACTTACTATTTGTAGAATAGACTAGAAAAGAGAGAAGAGAGGCCCTTTGATGATTTTTTAATTTAAATTTCTCATTGAATGTATTATAAGGCTAGAAAATTCACTGTAATAGCTTTGTAACTACTCAGATCATAGAACGATTTGGGTAAGGCTACCCTTTTTAACTTTACAATTTTGGACTCCTTTCTCTTTCAAAGCTATTAATGATTCTTTGGGTAAATCCTTATAAACAAATCCCAAGTCCATTCACCATACTACCATTGCTTGGATTTTAGTTAATCTAGATGTTTCCATAGATCTTCCTGAGTCCATTGATTTGAAGGTTCAAGATCGAACTTGGAAATAATCTCTCAATTTAGGGACCTTGTCTTTCTATTGTAGAAATTGTTTTCAAACAAGTTATCTTTCTTATTCATGTAATTTTTATAAGTGTACTACCAGGATCTCTTGGTAGAAGGATGTTGTCTGTAAGCATTTTACTATTCTAAAAGATAGTGAGAGTATTGTTTCAGAGTGTGATTTAGATAAACTAGATGAAGATACAATTTTGGCCCAAAATTAAGTTGAACAAGCACCAAAAGTCTTACCTACTTGTGGAACAAAAATAGAGATCACCAAATTGGAGGTGAGGAATCAAATAGTGATTCATTGGTATGGTTACCATTGAATAAATTAGAAGCTTCACTGGAAATGTTCATTCCTATATTTTCTGATGATGGAGGGGAATGGACAATTTTTGGTAACAAAAAAATTCATATAAAGAAAGATTTTGCTTCTCCTAACATGACCCTTAAATCATCAAATAAAAATAGTTTTGAAGGGTCATTGTTTCATCATTGTTTTGCATAGCTTTTGTAGTTTTATTATCTTTTTGTTATTGTTGTAGTGTTGGTTTATCTTCTACTATTGTTGTAGAGTTGGTTTATTGCTAGTTATTTATTGTAGGCATTGATGTTCCTTATGGTTTTGAAGAATATGTCTATATGTCCTTGTATTGGGTAGAGTCCCTTAAAAAACCCACTTTTATGATTAATAAAAAATACTAGGATCAATAAATTAACCCTAAAACTTGTTAGGATGTTATCGATGAAGCTTAGACATCGACAGAGACTAGTATTATCCACTATCTATTGGCATTGTACAAGCTAACTATGTCAGTTTGTTATACTAAATATTGTAATGTTTTACTTTGTAGATGATTTATGTATATTTGATTTTGCTCAGTCATGTACATAGATCTTAATTTTTGCCTTTCCTTTCCTTGAAACCCTAACTTCACTTTTGACACTAGATTGAATTAAAAAAATGGATTAACAAGGTGGGCTATATAGCCTCAACAACTCCTTACTAATTAATTGAGCATTACCTACATTTCAATTCTCTAATGATAGCTCAAATTGCATGTACTTGTATTACCTAAGTGTATGTGTGCTCAATTGTGGTACACTATAATGCAAAGTTATGCATCGACTTTCAATACTTGGAATGGTTTAACCTTGCGTTAAAGTTAAGACTTGGCTCTATGGATACTCCTTTTAGGGGATTTCAGATATGTACATTCATGTGATAATATCTCAATGAATTACAAATGGATTTTTCAATCTTGATAGTGTTTCTCAGTGTAATTTTTCTTGGTGAGTCCATCCCTTATGATAGATTTGTATTTATAAATGACTATTTGATATTTCCCCCCATAATCGACATATGAAATGAGCTTAGGCCAACCCAAGAGAGGAATTTGAATTTGAAAAGTAGATGTTAGAGGTTCTTAGATGTTGTTGGTAAAGGTAAAATCAACAATTACCATAACTATTAAAAAAATGGTGATATGCAATGTGGTGAAAGTTTTCTTAGGATTATAGAGCATTATGGCACAAATTAGGGACATCATATGTTTAATAGAAAATTAGGTTGGCCAAGATAATAGATGAGTAAATAGATAGGGGAAAGTGTGCACGAGAGTTGAATGTGTATGTACAGGTCTTGCATATTAAATATATGTCAATATTCTTGTTATCAAGTGTCTAATATCAAATGTAGGTGTTTACAAATGCCCCTATTTTAGTATAGTACTGAAAATGCAAGACTAAAAGAGTAAAATAAATAAATTTGAGACAAATCATTAAAACAATTTTAACCTTATTTTGATGTCTATAGGAGCTCATGCCCATTTACCATATCATAGTCAACAATAAGGAATAGGGCATTAAAATAATTGTACCTTATCCTAGCTATGGTCAATGTCGATCTAATTGCATTAGTTCAATTCCACATTTACTATAGGATAATACATTAAATGATTGTCTTTACCTTGCATGCTTAAATAATTTATTGGATTTGATCTGATACATAGCCTCCTCCAAGTAATTAATAATACAATCAACATAATATAATCCAAATCAAAAGTTCTAAGCATAGTCAGGCCTATCAAGTTCTCAAATCAAAAGTATAGAGAGGCCTTATAAAAGAACAAAAAACATTAAAACATAGTTAAATCCTTTCTATTTGTTCAAAATTAATGAATATAACAAGGGTCATAATTTTAAAATCATTCAAATTATTTTATAGCATAACCCTGAGTACATTGGTGTTTAACTTCACAACTTCGTTACCATCTACAAGTGACATGTGTGTATGGATACAAAGGCTAAGTGTACATGTCCCCATGGAATAGAAATAAGAAAATGATCATGACAAAGACCCCTCTACTCCCTCCATAAGACAATGTTTGGATTTCCTCATTTCAGTAATTCCTCTCAGTATACAGTCACACTATGAGATTACATAGCCACACCATCAAAGATACAAGGATGTTTATCTAATTTCTTATAGATAATGGAAAAATCATAGCCTTTACATTCTTTGTAATGTTATATATAGAGCAAGTATTCACATTCTTTCAAAAAAGGAGTATGTATATATATTCATTGCTTTTATAATACCCTTTATTATAGTCTATATAATGCACTTAATCTTTCTTGTCTATATAATAACCAATACATTATATATATTATTATTAGATATGCTAAATATAAGTGAATTTTAAATCTATACATTTATATTCTAGATTTATACTATAAAAAAAATTTAATGTTAAAATTTTTGACCCTTAATCTATTCACATTGTTGTCCATCTTGATACATAAAGAAAATATACCATTGGTATGTATAATGGTATATTGTTTTCCATATTATTATAATATGTATAATGATCTGCATCTTACTTGTTTGTATAATATTCTTCACATTTTGTATAATGCTCTATTATTTTCCGTTTTGTTAAAAAATTATAGGAACCAATGAAACCGCATGTCATTATACAGTGTTTATGTTTGTTCAGTAATGAATGAAATTAAATATGAAAGGAAAGGAACCAATGAACTTGTCAAAAGGAAACTGATTGACATTTTGAGTACAGATTATGATCCCAATAATCAAATTCCAGGTGACATCCATTCATAAGACTAGATTTATGTTTATTTTTTTAGTGTCATATACTTACTAAATCTTCATGGTTTTGATCCTCTGTAGATTTTAATAATCCCAATCCCACTCCCCCAAGTAATTTTGTTGACCAATATGAAATTATTAAACAAATTAATTTGTAAAGGTGGATGCAGACCTACAAGAATGTCAACTAAGGTATTTGAAGACCAGGTTGAATGTATGGGATAAATGGGAAAATGTTAGAAAAAAAGGAAGGATAACTTGAAGTAAAGCACTAAAGTAATGAATACAAATTTATTGAATTTGATAAATGAGAACAAAGATATAAAAATTTGTATTTAACATGTAAAGAGACAAAAAATATAGGCTCAGATGTGGCTCGTGGATCAAATTGCATCACTAAGAGTATATGAAGTTGTTTCAAGTTCTAGACTATTTCTTTGCAAGTGAAGCATTATAGGAATGTAAGAGAAAATAAAATTTATGAGGAAAAAGATCAAAGTGTGGACAAACTTTATAATACATATTATGACTTTCGTTAAAATAACTCCCACTACATCTATACTTCCTAGCTCCAATGTGGATAACAATGATCATAATTAGTGTGTTCCTTTACTATGGTTCATTTCATTGTAGTTGTTGACTTTTACATATGTATGGTTCATTTCACAATAATTTTTAACTTCGTAGTTATTCCATTTTGTGAAATTTTTTTAATATGAATATGCATGCCTCACAAGCATGCAAAAATTGAAATATTTCCTAACACCATGTGTATACCTTCAAAAAACAAAAAAAATAATGAAATTAGTTGTGAATCCTTACATGATTTTATATGTTAAATTAGTTTTGAATCTTTACCCACTTTTATATGTCAATCAATTTTGATATTTTCCATATGTTCAACATTTATCTTTATAAAAATTAAAAAAATTAAGATATATAACCTCTCCTTACAAATAAAAGATAACTAAACAACTTGAATTCAACATATAAACATCATTCTTTAGGAAAACTGTTGTGTGTCTACATATTTGTAGCTTCTATGTCCAACTCAACCTAAAAAGTAATGCACTTTGATCACACTTTACATTTCAAAAGGAATTGGGCATGCTTGTTTATCATTCGTGCATGCCTACAAATTAACATATTCTCCACAAAATATCTTGAATATCATAGATTAGTTCTGAAACCATCTTATACATGTTTGAAAGGTTGTGCATGGGGATGAGTCACCAAACAATTATTAACAATTAACCTTAATCAAAATCTCTTACAATCATATTCAACAATCTTCTCAAGGAATTTAAGAATTTTCCTACCAACTGGAAAAGTGAGAGGTGTTTTTTCTATCAATCTGTAAATCTTGAGAATTTGTGGATCATTTGGGTTATCCACATCACCAAAAATATTATCAAATAAAATAGGTAGAATTATCATGGGAAAGGTCATCAAAAACGTATTGGCATTATCCTTAACAAGTCACAAATAGATGTTTGTCAATAACTATATGAAAACCCATGAAAATCATTTACAAATTCAACAAAATAAGGAGAAATAAGAATCAATACAAAAATAATACTTACGTGGGCATCAAAAATGCCTCTTGATGAAAATTTCTTACCAAATTCATTTCTTAATTCACTAAATTTCAAGATGTGCTTGCATACATGGCCTTAGGTTGAATATATGCATTCACACATTGCAAAATACTAGCTCTCCATTCTAACCTTGTAAAATGTTTATTTTTGATTTGGCTTCTCACCCATGCCACACCAAGTTCAATCTCACTGAACATCATATCTCCATTAGAGATGCTTTATTATTTCATCCATGACTTGCTATCTAAGTGATCAATATTGAAGTTTCTATAAAAGTAATTTTCTTTCTAAATTTAGCTCCACTAATAATACAATAATATAATGGATAATAACTTATTCACTAACCAATCCACTCTTTGATGGGATGAAACTCTAATTTCATTTATAAATATGCGATTCAAATGAGAGTGACATACTTATATGACAACATTTGTCTCTTGATCTGCATGGGGCATTGCATGCAAATATATTTCTCCCATGCCAATACGGTGGAACTATTGATCTTTATAATAGTTTATGAATGATTCTTGAGCTACATGTTGATACATGAACATGTTCATATCATAAACTATTACGTCTTCATTAGGTGACTTATGCATTATTCCACCTAGGCTTATAAACATTGCCTTCCTTGTTTCAATATCATTGACCTTTGAAACCAAGTTTTCTAGCCACGTTCTCCTCATGTGCAAACATCAGAGGTATACCTCACATTTAAACAATTTCTTAGACTCTCAATGAAAAAGAAAAAATAAAAAAATTAGCAAACAAAGAATTAGTTTCAATGAAAACAAGAAATATTTATAATAGGAATGGGCTCAACTTAGCTAATAGCAACAATTTTAATGTGAGCATCATCCACCATAAAAGCATCTAGTTTCCATTCCAACATATGAAAATGTGCACTAACCACTAGATTTTACATCCATGATGCCAGGTCTAGAACTATAGCCCTTGACATCAACACCCACACAATAGAAAGTCCATTGTGTATACTATCTAATATAGTGAAACATGTACAAAATTACCTCTATCACAAATCGCAAACATAAGTTTTATACAGTAATAAGTGTGAAGTTTAAAATTTAGAAATACACAAGTACCTTCTATGCATTCATCCTATATGTGGATTCCATTGAAAGTATACTATTGTGTGCATAATTCAACATCCAAAGATGTTTTTGGGGAAGTTAGAGGTCTAAGACAAATGGTTGATCCTCTATTTCTATTTTTAAAAATTCTTCATACATAAATACTTTTTCAGGATTTTTAGTGACAAAATTTCAAATATTATTCACATCACTAGACATGGATTGGTATTTTGATTCCTTCATCCTTATCTAAATATTTTGGATCTTATCTTTAGTCATGAAATCATCCCTCTCCATCTGACCTTATAATAGTGTAATTTTTTCATGGACCATGTCACGATGTTTTTGGTGAATAATTTTACGAGTTAGGCCTAACAACAACCAACTCTCCACCCAATCCTTGAATGCATCACTAGTGCATGGTGCTAAAGTACAATGAATACCCTGAAGTCATCGATCTCTTTCCCATTACAATCCATGCTCCATTTGTCCATATGACCAAACTTTTTATACATAATCAAAGCTTGTTGTTGCATCTTCATCAACACAGAGATAGAAAAGTGACATTGGCATCCATAATGTAAATGCTTATAACTAAGTCAACTACCAATACCATTATTTATAACAATTGAAATGTCATAATACACATCATCTTCAGCCCTATATTCCATATGGACATATGTACACCAATAAAAATATAATAAATATATAAATTATAATTCAAAACAGATTAATTTATATTTAAAAAACTATTACAAGACAAAATTCCCACAATATGAATTGGAGAGATCTATCAATCTTAGATTTTTGAAAGTTAGATGACATGGGATTGAATTTACTATTGTATATAAGGAAGGTAATGGTATACCCCAATCTCTTACATTCACCATTTAATAAGTCTTATATACTATCTCTTTGTATCCAAGGAACAATATCTTTATTATTGCCCAAATTGTACTCCACCTCGCTCCACTCCAATTTATTGGAAGAGAACTTCCCAAGACATGGATTTGGCATTGTAAGATATAACAATATCTTCCACTTGGATTCCATCTATGCAGTGAGAAATCCAAAAAAAATATAGACTTATTAATTTATGCATAAATAAGGGGAATTGATAAATAATTGACATACATAAACAAGCAACATTTATAAATAATTAGCATTGACAAAAAAGGTTCAATGATAAGCATATGCAAATGTATAAAAAAATAGATAGTTATTACCAACCATATGCATTGATATGTTATCCTAATATCATACAATGTAACAATTTATAAATGCGTAAGGAACATTTAACAACTTCCTTTCAGAGACTAACACGTGCAATATTTAGCATGGATGATTTACTTGTAAAGTTAAGTTATCTTTTATTTATGTTTTCAATTTTTTGTTGATGGTAATATAAAATTTATAAAAAACATTAAATTATATTATAGCTTGTTGAAAATATTAATGGGTTCAACGATAACAAATTGAAGCCCAAATTGGGGATCTACAAAATATGCAAAGTGACACTTCCAATATTTATGTGCTAAGTGATTATGTCCTTGATAAAAGGCCCATCCTTATTAACTTTACATGAAGGAATTGCTTATCAATGGAAACACTTGGTGATGATGCCATCATTACCATCAATTGAGATTTATATCCATTATTATCTTAACCACATCTAATAATACATACTAATATCACTTGTAACATTTAAGTATCACTAAAAAAAAATTGAAGATCATAACAAAATTTTATTCGTTTACAAAATTGATTACAACTTCACATGGTAAGTACTCTCTATCAAGAGAGAGTCCTCATTTCATTGCTTCTACATAAATTTTTTTGCTCCTTCCTACCCTCCATGAAATACCCAAATATCATACACTTAACACATACAATGACAATGCGACAAATAAATAAAAATAGTTCTCATAAAATATCTCATTTTCCCTCTTGAGTCCCCCCCAAACTCAAAATCAAAGTTTCATGTTGGGCATCTCACAATATCTGATATGGAATCATTGGCAACATGTCATGGTTATAATGCCATGGATGGTGTGTGTTGTTCATTTATATTTAACTCTAATTTAGAAAGTGGAAAAATAGGCTCATTAACAATGTCTTGTAACTACATAAGTGGTGAAACCATGTTATTACCACTGGATGAAGCATTGTGCCACTACTTGATCTACCCCAACATGTTATTGCTTTCACATCCTTAACATACTATACATATTTTATCTTCACATTGACAAATTATTTCACAAGTGATAATACCTATTTATGAACTGTGGCCACCTTCTCATCAATTACACAAATCTTACTAGACATTTGGTCACATATTGATTTAGAATTGCTTTCAATAACCACATTCTCTACACTCAAATCATAAAGAGCTACAATACCATGAATAAGAGATACATTGTATGAACTATTAAATTTGCTACCATTAGTAACTGGATTAGAATTAAAGGTTATATCTTCTTTCCTCAAAACATAAGTAATATACACATATTTGAAACATGTATTTCTTGTATTGTATAAAATAAAAATATGTAAGACATATATGTTGTCCACAATCCTATGCAAAAAGAAAAAATATCTATTTGGTAAATAAGTATATTTAAGATTCATATAATTATTTGATGTTAATGGAAAGAAGTTGGCACACCCTAACCTCAACATTTTGATAGGGTTATCCTTAGAGAATGCAAGCAAAACAAAAACTGATAATGTACATCTTTATCATACATTGCATTAAAAAATTGCATATAAGGTTACAAATGACAATTAATACTATAATATGCCACTATTTCCATTAGCAACAAGGAATTAAACATTAAAAACAACCATTCATATCACTATTTAAGGGAATAATTATATGTTATAATCACCCTCAGCATAAGTTGAGTCATAAAAGATAGATGCAGGTTTAAAAATAGAATATGATAAGATCCTAAAATCATTCTTAAAGGAGCATACAATTACATTCAAGAAGTCATGAATATAATCATAGGTTTCCATGGTCATTCTATTATTAATTTGATAGAGTTATCAACAAAAATGAACATAATACGTGTTTTTCAAACTCATAAGAAACACTAATATTGAGTACTAAATTAAGAGAAACATAACATTGAGAGAAACATATTACTAAGTTATCCACCAAATATGCCACTCTTTTGATTAGCAATAGGAAATTAAACACTAACATCTATTCAAATTACCATTTAAGGGAATAGTTATAACCACCCTCAGTATAAGTTGAGTCATAAAAGATAGATGTAGGTTTAAAGACAGAATAGGGTAAGATCTTAAAATAATTCCCAAATAATCATACCATCAGGTTCAAGCAATCAACAATAAACGTAATAACTTTTCATGATTATTCTATTATTAACTTGATTCAGTTATCAACAAAAATGAATACAATAAGTGGTTTTCAATCGCATAAAAAAATGTTATACATGCCCATGCTTCACATTAACACACTTATCACTGAACAACTGAGGAGAAATTACACATACCAAACATTTCATCTTAACTTAATTATGTTAGCAAGAGAGAACTAACATGCAAAGTATTTATGTACCAAATATCAGGGTACCATGCATAAAAATAAAATCTTATTTCAATTCCTTACATGCATTAGAATAATGAATATAATGAATATTGAATATAAATTTTCCTTTCCAATTACCCTACAAAAATTCATGTCAATTACTACTTGAAACATGACTCACAATCATATACTTTGCCTCCTAGACTAAAGCATTAGTACATAGGGCATTATCATAGTAAATTTGAAGGTATAAAATCAATAGGGCATTAGTAAGTATTATGTTAACTGCATTGTTAACTAGTTGAAGGAATTAATGATTAGTTAGGGCATAGTTTGTTTTATGTTTACTGTATTATTGACTGCTTGAAGGAATTAATGATTAGATAGGGCATAATCATTCATTCAACACATTATTTATTAAATAGTTTATGTAAATAGGATATGTTACATAGAATTCATTGAATGCATAATTCATTCAATCCCAGTTACTACTTTAAATAGAACTCACACTTCTATAATTTCCCTTCTATAATAGGGCATTGGTTGTATTGTTGACTACTTGAATCCCTAGTGGTATGCTTATTTGATAATGATTTTAAGATCTTAACCTTTTCTGTACTAAAACATGCATCTCTCTTCTATTACTAAGCTCATGTTGAGTGTGATTATAATTGTACTTGACTATTTGTACACAACAGAGGTCAAATTTTCAAACATTCAAATTCATTTACAGTCTAAAGCTAGAATACAAATGTATAGAGTTCAATTTTTTTATATGTAGCATATTCAACAATGATTATGCATGGAATTCATATGCGTTCACTTAATCATATGTCTCATATCCTAATTACACAAACTAGTCAATAAACTATGTGTTTCATAAATGATTATGCCCTAACTAAACCTTAATTTCTTTAAGTAGTCAACAATACAGTCAACATAAAGCAAACTCAAATGTATTATGCAATCTAAACCAATATGCCTTCTTAAGATGTTGAATTGATATCATGCTCAAGGATTGACGATTCAACAATGTAGACAATACAAGTCATTGTAGCTAACCAACATATATAGTAAAATGCCTCCTCAAGAATGCTTCTACAGTGCACACTACTAGAATCGGGTAATGGCAAATGGGCTGTTGCATAGGTAGAAAAGGAATACTGCAATAACAAACTAGAACTAGTATACTCTTTGAATAGGGGAAAGGCATGCAAGTAACAAGTCAACATTCATGGATATTAGCATTTTATTTTTCAATGTTTGGCCTTAACCCTTAACATTTGGCTTTATCGTCATTTGCCTTAATTGTTGTCATTTGTCCTAATCGTTGTTGTTTACCTTAATCATTGTTGTTAACCTTAACGTGTTGTTAATGGATGTTAGCCTAGCCATGGGTGCTCAACTTTGATTGATTTGGTGGGCATTGCAGACACGTCAATTGGAAATGCAAATGGACCGACTAGTTAAGGCACTCCATTGTAATCGATCAACAAGTTGTTTGGTCTAGGTAATACCTAAAGATACATGTCATTCCCTGAGCAGCGAAAAAAAGATAACTAAATAAGGAGTATCCATAACAAAAGTTGCCCCTAGGAGTTGCTAATTCGCAGAGAAGGTATCAAAATACACTCAGACAAATCGGTGCGATTCTCGTACCAATATAACACGTCCGGTATTTAGAGTATTTGCGAAACATGATAAGTTAATTAATGCCAGCCTTTCTTTTTAAGTCAATGACCTTATTTATCGGAAAAAAAATTAATAGTTTTATTGTAAGCTCCATAAATCCCTTAGAAATTTGAGCGAATTATTTGTACTTAGAGGAAGGTATAATTGCTGAGTAGTTGTTGAGAATGGTCAGAGGCCCATTATTAGTTGCCATTCCTGACGACGAGTGGGAACCTCAAGAGCCTGAATTTAACTATATTTGAATTTTGGAAGAGAAAAAACAATTGCATTGACTTCAAAAACAGCCGCCTCGCTTCGCCTCACAAACAAATAATATCCAGCGGAGTCGCAAACAATTAATATCCGTTGGAAGAGCAAACGCAAATGCAGTGAATCATGATGAGGAGACACAGCGAGTAATAATAGACTTGTTTTCCGCAAAAGATGGATCGTGGAAGAATGGTTTCCCTGTACTCCACGCAGGCCTGGAATTTCAACTTATCCTTGTCTGTCAATTAAAAATTTGTCAATGGCTATCTCTTTTAGGTCTTTGTTAATTACAATTTTTTTATAAGTGTTTCTCTTCTCATAAATATTAACAATAACTATTTAAATTACAATTTTTTTAATAGTCGTTCCTCTTCTCATAAATAAGAACAACAACAATTTACAGCTTGCTGAATATTTTCTTGTAATGTATAATCTAAAACCCAAAAAAAAAAGCTATTTACACCCTCTTAGAAATTTTAATTATCATATAAAATTTAAATTAAAAAAATAGGATATGTTCCGTTATTTTTAATTATTATGTAAGAATTTTCTTCTCATTAATTTGCTGTTTTTAAATTTTATTTATGTAAAAAAGTTGGGTTTTTGATTGAAAAAAGTACTTTAATTAATAAAACAATCTTTAATACAATGCTAACCATAAAGAAAGTTAATTTATCAATGTTAATATATTTCTAATTTAATAATAAATGATATTTATAAAGATTGATTGTGACGTTTCTTTTGTTAATTTTCTTGTTTTTTAGCTCATCTTTCATTTGTTTTTAACAACCGGTTGCTATATTTAATTATAATAATGTTATCCTGAAGCATTCCACTAATAACTTGGAATTAAATCTTTATGTTGTGTAACTATATAGTCATTAGTTCGAGCTATATTGAATTTTAATCACTGCAATAACTCTTTCCTAATTTTCAGAAATAATTAAAAATTTGGGGCTATACATCGGTGTAGTAGTAAATGTGTTAACTTTTAACAAGAAAGTTAAGACTTTCAAGTAGTTGTAGGAAGGTGATTGGGCAGATTTTTAAAAAAGCAATAGATTTATTCAATTTTATTTGTGGCACTTCACAGCATTTCAATTACCATTCAACAATTTCAATACTATTGAAGTGTTATTATGTCGAAGGTGTTTTTATTGAGAGGAACATGATTAAGATTTATCCATAGATTTTTTGATGTCGTTCAAATCATATTGATAGTTGTGATTGCCACAGTACCTTCCTGTAAATATGGTTGATTGACAACAATGTGATCAATCTATGCTAACACCATCCCCTGACAACATCTTCATCGATTGATGATAATGTGGTTGACCCATGGTAATGCCATCGTTCCACAACATCTCCATCGACTGACAAAATTATTATCAGTCGATGATAATGTGGTTGCCTGACAACACTATTATCAATCAATGATATTATTGTTGCTTGATAGTGATGTCCTCAGTTGATGACATTACCATCACTCAATGACATTACCATTGACCAAATGCACTATTATTGCCTGATGGCAAGATTGTCACCCGATGACACTATCATCACCCAATGACATAGCGATAGCTCTAGGAATAAGATGGTAGAGTTATGAGAGCCAAACTTTAAAGGCAAATTAGAAGGCCCTACTCTATTTTTATGCTAAGTGTAAAATACCAAGTTGATTCGTATGGATGTGATCTTTCCAATAGTAGTGGTTTCTAGTCTCAATTCGATATGCAAATTGAGACAAACTATCAAAGTAAGTTTTAGTGTTGAGACCAATGATCTATGAGCGTATGTAGGATCAGAGCAAAAGGTCAAAAGAGGGTCCCTATTTTTAGTCTAAAAATGGGATGTGTTGTTTAAGTAACAATAATGGTGAGATATAATGATAAGGTATTTCATGTGATATCAAAAACCATAAATCCCATATCATACACCAAGCCTGGATTAAGGCCAATTGTCATATTTAAATGATTTACCCATATTATAAAGGGGTATGTAACTTGTAAGGTTGCAACATATTTGATTGGCTATTTTATATTGTTAAGGGTGGATGAGGTGGTCATGAATGTTGATTTGATTATGACAGGACTCCACATTTGATGAGTGGATCGAATCTCCATGACAATGTTATTTATGTGTGGACAAGACATTACAAATTGGTATGTCAATGTAACAACATTGCATAATGATACATGTTTGTTATATCAAAGCAAGGTGGTAACATCTTTGATTGATTATTTTCTATTAGCAAGGGTGAATGAAGGCATCATGAGCATCGATTTGATTGTGGTAGGGTTCCACGTCTCTCTTTATCTTTATTTGGTTAAAAGAATAAAGGTAAATTTTTCAAGATGAAAACAAGCATATCCAATTTTGTGTAGACTGTTGGACGTAGGTTCAAACCTCCCCAGTTTATACATGCTCATTCCAAGAACTATGGTAATTAGATCTTTCTCTCCCATATATTTTTCATAACATGAATAACTAGTTATATATAAGTAGCATTTGCATTTTTTCACTTGAGTGATTTTGTGTGCCATAGTTCACTAAGACATAGTTCAATGGGTATTTAGATGAAGAAAAGGAGGAAATACATAGCTTACCATAATTTTGAGGTATATGTATCAAAATATTTCTTCTATTGAATTTTTATTGGGAATATTTTAAAAGGTTATGAGATAGGTTTCTAATTATTATGTAAAACCTACTAGGGGAAAATAATTCAATGGTGTGCTCAACAGGGGTTTGTGGTGTGACATTTTAGCATTAACCTATTTTTTGCATTTTTCCTTTTTTTTATATATTCTCGTGTTAATGGATTGGAGATGTTTAGATGAACCATTGAATTTAGAAACTGACACTCATTGCCTTCTTTACTACATATTATACCCCTTTTAGGTTTTTCAGATCTTTGCATTACTTGACAAGTGTTGGGATCTTATTTTTTATAGTTTTTTATTGGCCTACCATCCTATATCCACTTTTTTCCTAGTTCAAGGCTGCGGTTACCACCTGGTAAGCCTTCATTTACCCAGGGGTCTAACTTCCCTACGATCCTAGGAAGAGGGAAGGAGTACAAGTATGGTGTACAATATGGGCCCTATAGGGTACAATATCAATTAAAATTCATTATCATTAGTTTTCACCATCATTGCCTAACTCATTTTTAAAAACTCCATGTTCATAGATTTTTTCATCATCCTCCAAAGAACCCACCGCATAGCCGGACACTTAGAATCTGCATAAGATAGGGGTGAGAGGTGTATGGTTTATGTCAGTTTGTCATGCAAAAAATTGTCAAAAATTATATTTATAGATTCAACTAGAGATTATGATAACTCACTTAATACTACTAAAAATCCTTAGTGTAACCAATTTTTTGAAATATCTCAGATTCATCTTTCCCACTATAAAATAATAGTTTAAATCAAACAACTATGTGAGAAAAAAAACATTCTAAAATATATATTTCATCCTTAAAAAATTATAAAAAATTGAGAATTCTCCTACTTTCTCAAATTTCCACACTGATACTAGATGTAAATATCCTCACATAAAACATTGCAAATATATAAAAAATAATGAGATATACACAATATGTTTATGTGTGATAGGATAAATGTATTTGGAGGTTGTCACATGTCATGTTGTAGACCCATATGTCATATCTCTTGGTATTGCTCTGCATTAACAACATGGCAACATATTACCTTATATGGGCTCCACATCACCTTTTAGTGAGATTTGACTAGCTTGTCATCCTATATCCACTTGGTTCCCATCTTGAAACTATGAATGTCACTCAGTAAGCCTTCATTTACCCTGAGGTTTGACTTACCTACCATCTTAGGAAGTGTCCAAGGTTAGCAAGGACCACATTCTTACCTTTCATTAGTTCTAGGAATTCTTGGGCCCTATCAAAACTAGCAAGTTGGGATTTCACCCCTCAGCATACCTTTCTCTCATTGAGCCTGAGCCATGTGTGATTTTTGACCCTGGGACTAATAGGGTGGCTCCACACATCACATTGTAGACCTAGGTGTCATATATCCTATCCCCACTCTACATTTTCCACAAGGTTAAATCTTACTTCTTATAGTCTCCACATCTACTTCTTTACTTCCTCTCAGATTGCTTTCATGTTTCCTAGATCCTTGTTTTGCTTCACCAATGTCATACTCTTATTTTTTATGTAGCTTCATCTGCCTAACAACATATGTCCACTTGGTTCCTGGGTCAATCATTTGTTCAAGGGTCTATTTTCCTTGCCAATCTAAGAGGGGTTAGGACTGACAAGGGCCATGTGCTCATCTTTCCTTGGTTTCATGCCTTCCTCTCTTTAAACCTAGGATCTGTACACTCTAACACCCTAGAAGAGTTCATGAGAGTCCTATCCTGATAAAGACTTAGATCTCTTAGATTTTTACTTAGGGTTAGGGCAAGTGTTAATTGTCAAAATGACAATTTTTTTTTATGTTGGGTACATAATGAGTTGAACTTGGGTGAATAAATTATGAATGATTGTGACACATTAGACTTTAATTGACTTTGGGAAATCTTTGATGACTTAAATGTGACAAGAAAAGGTTGAATATACATTAGGGGTTCCAGGAAAGTAAACCAAATGCTTTAAAAGCCAAAAATGAGATGGGGAGTAAGCTAAAAGTGACTAGGAGAGACAGAGAAATGGGTGTAGTTAAAGTGAGTTCCAAATCTTATGCAAAGTACATGGGTACATAAGCTGACATCATTGTTGATACAATTTAAATTTCATGGTAGAGGAGTCATTGATTGAAATAAAAGGTGATTGATTGGTGATTAGTTTATGGGGTGTCCACATCATACACTCAAAAGGGAAACACTTAAATGAGAAATATACCCTACAAATGAGAATAAATAACTTCTGCATTCCTCCCAATTTTATTATCACCTCAAGGCAACTACTAGTATTATCCCAATATGAAAAAATAAACTTGCATACATTGAAATGATTGTGCTATAAGAAATGTTATTTTCACTACATCAATTTTATGGAAGATATTTTTGTAGTCCTATATAACTCCTCCATTAAGGAGTGGCTACATGACATCTCTTTTTAAGGGTATTTTGGAAACCTGATAAGTAAACTAACATTCTTCTTTTTTATTCCATTGAAATTTTAGATAGGAATTATTGGGTATATGTTGGAATATTTCCCAATGTTAGGTAGGAATTGTTAGGTATATGCTGGCATACTACCCAACCAAATTTGTATTGATATGTGTTATTGGATTTATTTTTTTATTTTTTGAAAAATAAAGATTAATTTTAATTATTGGAAAAAATATTCTTCTTTTCTAATTAGCCAATATATTTTTTGATTTATTTAGGGGAACTTTTTATTGTTATTTTATTCAACTTTAGTTCATGTATATAGAATGGGAAGGGTCTGTATTGCACTATATCTAGATAAGGGTCCATAATACCCTATATATGGAGAAGGATCCACAAAAGGTTCAAGCGTGATAATTATTGACACCTCGGGTTAAGTACATTCACACTTTAGGAAAGTATCCCCTACAACATCACTAATTATAAAATATAATAATCTAGAATATATCTAGAGCTCACAATAAATCAAAAGTGGTTAGTCAAAGTTGCATAAACATTAGAGAGACATAAGCATGAAATTGGAAATCAAGTCAATGTAGTTTAATATAGAAGCCAATAATATGGAAGTATATCAAGAGCTCACAATAACTAAAATGTGGTTCAACAAAGTTATATAAACATTAGAGAGACATAAACATTAAATTATTAATGAAGTCAACACAATGCCTAATTCAAGTGCTCTAACCATATCAATCAACATCATAATGGGTTTAAAAATACCCCTACATTCACCAAATAAATAGGTTATAAACACTCATCTTCTAGGGACAATGACACTCCCTATTGGAAACTATCATAATGTGTTCATAGACACCCATGCACAAAACTAGTAAAGAATCATTTTCTAAGACAATGGCACTTCCTTTTGTATTGGAAACTTTGTGACTTTGTAGCCCTATGATGGGTCTACAAAACCAAAGAAATATCTATTGATTTTAGAGATGAAGTGGGAACCCAAGGCTCTCCTAATGGAAGAATTGAAATGTTGTAAGCCCATATGAACACATACCAATTGAGAAATGGATTTCATCTTCAAGAATGGTCACACCAAACTAACATTGAATGAGTTAAAAACAAAATTGATCAAATAATATAAAATGCATATGTATGCAAGTTAGGTTATCCAAGACCTTAAGGAGATCAATGTGTGTGTGTGTGTGTGTGTGTGTGTGTGTGTGTGTGTGTGTGTGTGTGTGTGTGTGTGTGTGTGTGTGTGTGTGTGTGTGTGTGTGTGTGTGTGTGTATATATATATATATATATATATATATATATATATATATATATATATATATATATATATATATATATATATATATATATATATATATATATATATATATATATATATATATATATATATATATATATATGGACTATGATTTAAGGTTCTTCGATGTGATAAATAAGGTGAATTTCAAGTTTGAAGATACTGATAAGGAAACATGGTTTGTAGAAAGAATACAAAGCAAGATAAGATTTGAAATAACATAAACTAAATTCCAAATTAAGCTCAAATCTATGGAAAATATAGTGAGAGTAGAGAATATTGAGAAATCTAAAGAGCATTCTATAGGAAGTGTAAACACGTATGCTAAGTTAGATGTCATACCACACTTAGGACCATGATACTAAGAAATACCATTTACTACAACATTACATGCATCAACCACATAATATGTGTTGTAACCTTTAAAAATATAACTTGTATGACAAGAAAAATTGCATAGTTTTACATGATCTAAAAGATGATGTCCCTTGGAGTGTATTCAAAGTCACTACATAAAAACAACCACTACCAAAACAAAATATGAAAAAAGACACCAAAACACCCCATCAAAGAAGTTGGGTTCCACCATAACCAAAAAATCAACTAGGTTGGGTTCCACTATCACTACAACATCAAATATGATGGGCTCCACTATCACCAAAGTATCAACTACGATAAACACCATAGTCACTGCAACACCAGCTAGGATGGGTATCACTTTCACCATAATATTGATCAAATTGGGCATGTTTTTAACCTCAAAGATGATAGGGAGGATATCCTAACCAATCATAAGGATATCCTAACATCATTAGAGGTATACTAGTTAACCAACATAATGATGTGATTAGAAAAGTCAAATAGAGTCCAGACAACTCGATGTGTGGGGTTGGACCCATAAAAACAATATTTGGGAAAGCAAAAAAGCTAAGAGAGTGATGACACTATCATGGCTAGGATCATGATTGGTAATCTGACAAAAGTCCCTAGGCCATATGATGCAAATAACATTCTAAAAGAACAAGTCAGGGATATTGACTTCTTGCATATAGATAATTTTCATATTATTAAAAATTTGAAAATTTTTATTGATCACATACTTATGTGGGAGACCAATGAGGCCTCAAACTTTCCAGGAATAAACTAATATTGGGAAACATCAAGATTCATGTCATTTCCATCTACAAGGTCTTCAAGAGTAGTAAATTAGTTAAGAGAAGGTTTGTGTTTCATTTAATATTTGAGATTGAAAGGTTATTACTTGTGTAACATGAACTATTCATCTTGTGAGGTATATGGGCTTTGAAAATTTCATAACACAGATTTATGACAAAGGGTGATGAGATTAAGTTCATCATCTAAATATGTTACCCCAAGAAGCTTGTGATAATAGAGCCTTGAGAACATAAGGTGGATAAGTAAAAAAATAATCCACCATTTGAGGTGTTCGCATAATCAACAATGGGGCATTATTAGGAATAGTGGTGGTAACTTTACTAGTTGGAGCCAAAATGTTAGGACCACTTGATGGGTGATACAAATAAGACTAGGGTTTACCATTACCATGGGATGGCTTATTCTTCTTATTGGTGATGGTGGTCTACTCATTAGAGTTCTCATTCTAGGGTCAGGCCCACCTTTATCCTCAGGAGTATGTTGAGTGGGGACCATCAAAGGATACTCTAAGATCATATGATCTAATAAATGACACTTAAAACATGTGTTCAATATATTAATGTAGAGCACACACTAGGTAAAATCAATTATTTACCACTTGAATCTCAATGGACTCTGTGAGGTCCATGGCTAGATATACTTCCACACAAACCCTTTTATGGGGATAGGCTGTATAAATTTTTTGTTATTCATGGCACATGAAATGTCCTAAGGGTTTTATGAGTAGGTCGATAAAACCCCATAAGGGTAGAGGAAAGCTAGGAAATTCAACCCATACTTTAATTTATAGTTCAGCATGCTCATAGACCTGAAAGTCTCGAGTCCAATGAGATAACATAACCAAAGTGTTGTGAATGAACTAAAGACCATGATTGGAAATGGTTTTATAATGTCCCAAATTGGAGAAATGAAACAAGAATAAACCCTTGGTAGGGTTCTAGACTCCTAGTTTCACATCATGTACTTGATAATGGTTATGAATCCATTACTTTAAAAGGATATTAGAGGGGACTCTACCCAAAAAATAAGCAACCAAAGTGAAAATTTCAAAATAGTTACAAGATTTATCAAATTTAGGTAGGACAAGTACAACATCAATGGTTTTTGGAAATAAAGATTAATTTTATTTTTTGGAAAAATTTAGTCCTTTAATCCTAATTGGTCAATCTAATTTTTGGTTTATTTAGGGTGAATTTTTCTATCATTTTATTCAAATTCAACACAAGTATATATAATAGGAAGGCAATTTTGTCTACAATGTACTATATGGATAAGGGCCCAAGAAAGGTTCAGAGATGGTTTATTATTGACATCACTAGTTTAGTTCATTTATTCTCCAATAATGCATCCCATACACCATACTAATTATATAATTTATTAATCCAAAGTATATCAAAATTTGACAATAACTGAAAAGTGGTCTGGGGAAGCTGAAGAAAAATAAAACAGACATAAGGAAGATATTAGAAATCAAGTCAGTGCAACACCTATTTCAAGTACACCAACCATACCAGTCAACATCATAATGGGTTTGTATACACTCGTGAACTCATGTAGTAAATTAGTGATAAATAATATTGCCAAATTTTTTCCATAAGGTGTGGCCAAATGATTTTCCTACATACATTGGTATGCCATTTATATGGGGAAGTTATCCTAAGTCCCCGATAAGTATAATTGAGAGACATCCAAAATATTTATTATTGTATTGAGGAAATGCCTCATGCAATAAAATTTTTATATTATTCAGCATTCTTGGACCTGTCAAGCTCATTTCATCATTGATCACATATTCAATGTGTTTTATTTCCTCTTGAAGAATTATTAATGTTTGTCCCTCAAGTGCATTCATTTATCAAATAGGAATGTAAAGGCTTGAATGTATTATTGATGCATTTATGCAAAATGTTGTGACACTAGTTGGATTAAGGAGAAGTAGGGGATAATTAATTCTCCTTGCAAGTCTATTTAGGCCACCTTTGATGCTTCTAATCAAGTATTATTTTTACATGACTTTTATTCTTTGTATAATAATATCGAGTGGTTGAGCCTATATATATTTTTGGGGCATGGTGTAGAAAAATGTTAAAGGTTATATGTCATTTACTTGGGTTGATGAGTACAAACTACTTGTACCTCACCAATACACAAATCCCTTGAATATTCCTCCATTTAAGAATGGCTGCATGATAGCTCTTTTTTAAGGGTTTTTTTGAAACATGATAAATAAATTAGTGTCCTTTTCTTGGGAATGGGATGCTGTGCAGTTGATTATGTATTGATAAGTGGTATTAGAAAGGTTTATTATATATTTTTTTCTTCAAAAAAAATTGAAAAGAGATGTGAGTTGTAGTCCAATAGTTATGATGATGGTGTAAGAGGCATTGTCTAATCATTTATCAAGATATAAATCTTAAGAGATATTAAAAAGGGATGAGCCAGGTATTATGTCTAAGGTGAATTTGGCAGATTGTATACCCCTTAGTCTTTGGCACTAAGCCAAAGAAGCACTATGTACACCTAATTTATGTAAAAGCAAGATTTCAATAAAAAATTTGAAAATCACACTTATATTAAAAAAAATGAGATGGGACAATGTTAGTTATACAAATATGTCAAGCAGTAAAAGTCATATCTCACAAATAAAATCACACTAATCTAGAAAAAGCTTTGAGAGATAAACTAGCCAAATATAGGGTCAATAATGATCACAAAAAAATATCACATCTACTAAAATAGACATAAGTACATAACAACCCAAAAAAAAAAGCACACAAAAAATATAAGTAATAAAAAAATTATTATACAACAACAACAAACATATTGGTTGAAGGTGTTGGTGGAGAAGGAGGATCTTGCAAATTTCCTCCCCAACCATCTTGAGTAGAGGAGTCATCATCCATAGGTAAGAGATCCCACTCATCATTATTTTATTTTTCTTTATTTTCATCATGTTGGGAGGGCGAAATAGCAAGGGCCATATATGAAAACTTGTCTTGTGGAGGGGGCATGGCCCCCCCTCCATCACCTCCTTTATTAGAACCATCAAACCTGTCAGAATGAGGGATGATTAATGAAAACAATGGGAGGGGATCTTACAGTGACTCAGACAATGATTCTTATGAAAACCATGTGCTTACCCACGAGGAGAAGAATGGAAATGTGAAAGATGCGAAGACTTGCAACTGACTTCGGACTAGGCATTTCCCTAGTGATATAACATAATATAGAGATGATTAAGCTCTAAATGAACTTTGTCTATTCATCTCTTAATTTGGAGGATGAAATTAGAGATCACAACTTTATTAGTTACAAAAATGTTGATATTCATATCTTCTTAATTAAAAAATGCATATTTTCTAGCTTTCTAATTTTCAAAAAGAATATCAACATGGAAAATCTATGAAAATCTATTGTATCTTTCAGGTAGAAAGGTAGAGTACCTCAAGAGAGCCATTTTCAAAGTAAAACATTATGGTCTGAAAGGCTTGAAAAGTGTGTGAATCTAATTCTAAGCTTAACTGGGCATGAACACAAAATTAGAAGAGATGGTTGGTTGTCTTTGGTTAGTGACAAACCTGGGAAATGGGATTTAAAATCCCTATGTGCTTGATATGGTCACCCGTAGGCAAACCCTAGTAACTGAAACACTAGAGGAAGTGATATTTTTTATGTTTAATAAAGGTTTCCCATATTATGTAAGATCTTATATTCCAGACTACATGGTTGGAATGAAGATTCCATCAGGGATTAATAATATCATCTTGAATGTGTTGAGTAGCCAAAATATTATAGCTTAGATTAAGAGAATCATGATAAAAGGGCATTGTAGTAGGCCAATGCCAATCCTTCCACCAGGGAATAAGGGAAGTATCTCCAATGTTTTGAAGGTAATCTTTAGGTATGGAACTATGCATTTTTCTAATAGACTTAACATCTTACTTGTTAAGGTTAAAAATATTTTGAATAAGATTCTAATGAAGCCAAGTGTGAAAAAACTAAAAAAATAAATACTTAATAGTTTTAATACTATTTTTGAACAACCTTAAACTCTTGTGATCCATGGGACTAGGGAAAAAGGAACATTGGGGACTACTAGAGGGAGTGAGAATTAAGAGATATGTTGTTCATGGTCAATCTCCCACCCAAATGAGATGGTGTTTGAGTTTTTCCCAAGCTTTCCAAATAATTTGAATTAAAAAATGCCATTAATATTAATAAGAACATGAGTTATGAGAAGACTATGCAAATGAAGGCTTTGCCGGTTCTTTTTACAATAATGGTGCCCTTGAGAAATACAATTTGTTAACAAATGTTTTTAGGCTTCATCACCTTCCATCACTTTAATGATCCACTTACTGCTAAGATTAATCCATTGAGGCTTAATTTCAATGAGTCCCATGCCAAAAACCTCTTTAGGCTGACAACATATATCTCACAATACTCTATGAAAGCCATTATGGCCCTCTGAATTGACCCATTGAAAATCTTAGAGGAGTTTTTCCATCCTAACATAGAAAATATTTGAGGGATCCCAACATGAAGAGTATTAAACATGAGTAACAAGCAACACCTTGGAGAAAATATAAAACTTACCAAGTAATGAAAAGGGATTGATGATCCAAAAAAAGATCTTTTTCTCAACACTTTGAACCACATAAGACCACACATCAATAGGGATGCCTTAAATGTAAATGGAATGCACAAAATCTTAAATTAGACTTGAGGGAGGAACCACTACCATTGATATCCATCTAGCAAAATAGGTTTGGGAAAGAGAGATTGGTGGTAACACTATGTTTTCTTCCATTTTATGGATGACCTAGAGGCTAGACAAAAAATGTGAAGGCATTTCATAGCATTATTGACTAAAGACTATTCTTATTGAAGTGTGAGGAAATAATCATCAACAAAGTGACCATTAATAAATTGATTATTATAATTAGGGAGAGATATGCCCTTCACCAAACACTTCAAAGTAAATTTATCTAAGAGATAGTTAAAATCTTTAGCTTCCAAGACATATAGAGAAGGGATAAAGGACAAACCTATTTGATAGATCTATGTAACTCAAACTGACTTGACTAGGCCATATTGATAGTGATACATGCCCCAAAATATTCAAAACAAAAATCATAACCAACATAAATCAAGAGTCAAAGCCAAGATATTGGAGCATGATAGTAATATAAGGACACTTCATATGATAATATCCCTTTTCAAAACCAATCTTGACAAATACGGACTTTTGACTAGGCACTTGAACCCATTCCATGCCTTCTTAAAAAACGACAATATTATCGAAAATATATCTATGCTAGATAAACCATTTTTGTTCACTTATAACAAATTAAAAGAACAAGTGTTTAATGTTAAGGGCCAGAGCATTAGAAATGATTTTATAGGAAACATTCAAAAGAGTGATGGGTCTCCAATTAGTAATAACTTCAAGATCACTAGCCATAGGAATAAAATTAATATTGCCTTGATTGATGAAAGTCCTTAGAGAGTTAAAATAATTTTATTTTAGAGTGAACATTGTGAAGATCTTGACTCAAAGTATCCCATAAGGTTTGATAAAATTCAAAAGGGAAGCCATCAATATGTAGGGCTTTGTTTGTATCCATCTGCATAACTACTTCCTTAATAATATTGAAGGTGAGAGGCCTATCACAAGTAACCTATTAAGATTAAGAAAGATTATAAGGGACAACTTAAAGGCATTGGGTAATTTAAAGGCATTGTGATAGACCTACTTCACACTTCAGAGAGATGCATTGAGCTAAAAAAACACCATGATAATGGTGTGAAAAGGCTTGCAAAATGTCAAGGAGCTTGGTAAACCTAGAAACCCCTTCCTTGATGGATTTAATTTTATTAGAAACTATTCTAAAATTAAGGAGAAAGAGTAATTCTTTATTAACCTTATCTATAATTTTTAGTCAATGCATTTGATCTTGAAGTTGAGATCCTTTGGCCTTGTAGGCCTCCTCAATTTGGAGTTTTTCTCCAAAGGGATACTTGAGGATGAAAGTGAGTATTCAATGGTGAGGCCTCTAACTCCTATCAAACCTAGTTGTATTCATAGTTTGTGTCATTATGAATGCACTAGTAAAAAATAACAACTTGTTTACCATATACATGAAGGAAAATGGTGGTGCATAAAGAACATCAACCCACCATTGAATCCATCAAGTATCCCTAGTGGGTTTGGGAACCAAGTTTAAAATTTTGATAATACACCTGACAGTTCTTTCATGCTTGAGATGAGAAGTATTAAGATAAAACTATGTTTTAGAGAGCCTCTCTGGAGGATTAGTCAATTCTATATTGAATTATATAGGATGATTATGTGACATAAAAGTTTCAAGGAGCACAAAAACTAGCCTATCATGAACATGAGCAAAGAAAAATAAATTTTTTTATGTAAGAAAAGCATGACCAAAGCATTTAAGCACTCTATCCTTTCACTACTAAAAATTACACCAAGTTAATTAGGGTGAATTTAAATATTTCCTTGGATGGTGGTTTGTATCAAACACCCCATATTTGTTACACATGTAATACCAACCCTCTTTCCCAAACACACCAACATGTAGGAAGATGACCTTATTTATCTTGATAAGGTTCAAATATGTTTAAAACCCCACAAAGGATCTATTCGGTATTTAAAAGGGAATCTACCAACCATCACCAAAGCATGGTTTATTCTACAACATCATTAGATGCATAGTAGTTAACCAACATAATGATGTGATTATCAAAGTCACATAGAGTCTAGACAACTCGATGTGTGGGGTTGGACCCATAAAAACAATATTTGGGAAAGCAACAAAGCTAAGAGAGTGATGACACTATCATGGCTAGGATCATGATTGGTAATCTAAAAAAAGTCCCTAGGCCATATGATGCAAATAACATTCTAAAATAAAAAGTCAGGGATATTGACTTCTTGCATATAGATAATTTTCATATTATTAAAAAATTTAAATATGTTACTGATCACATACTTATGTGGGAGATCAATGAGTCCTCAAACTTTCCAGGAATAAACTAATATTGGGTAACATCAAGATTCATGTCATTCCCATCTACAAGGTCTTCAAGAGTAGTAAATTAGTTAAGAGAAGGTTTGTGATTCATATAATATTTGAGATTGAAAGGTTATTACTTGTGTAACATGAATTCCTCACATTGTGAGGTAGATGGGCTTTGAAAATGTCATAACATAGATTTATGACAAAGGGTGATGATATTAAGTTCATCATCTAAATATGTTACCCCAAGAAGCATTGTGATAATAGAGCCTTGAGAACATAAGGTGGATAAGTAAAAAAATAATACACCATTTGAGGTGTGCACATAATCAACAAAGGGGCGTTATTAGGTGTAGTGGTGGTATCTTTACCAGTTGGAGCCAAAATGTTAGGACCACTTGATGGGTGATACAAATAAGACTAGGGTTTACCATTACCATGGGATGGCTTATTCTTCTTATTGGTGATCGTGGTATACTCATTAGAGTTCTCATTCTAGGGTCATGCTTACCTTTAACCTTAGGAATAGGTTGAGTGGGGACCATCAAAGGATACTCTAAGATCATATGATCTAAGAAATGACACTTAAAACATGTGTTTAATAGATTAATTTAGAGCGCACACTAGGTAAAATCAATTATTTACCACTTGAATCTCAATGGACTCTTTGAGGTCTATAGCCAGATATACTTCTACACAAACACTTTCATGGGGATAGACCGTATAAATTTTTTGTTATTCATGGAACATGAAATGTCCTAAGGTTTTTATGAGTAGGTTGTTAAAACCCCATAAGGGTAGAGGAAAGCTAGGAAATTCAACTCATTCTTTAATTTATATTTCAGCATGCTCATAGACCTAAAAGTCTCCAGCCCAATGAGATAACATAAACATCGTGTTATGAATTAACTAAAGACCATGATTGGAAATGGTTTTATAGTGTCCCAAATTGGTGAAATGATATAAGAATAAACCCTTGGTAGGGTTCTAGACTCCTAGTTTCACATCATGTACTTGATAATGGTTATGAATCCATTACTTTAAAAGGATATTCGAGGGGACTCTACCCAAAAAATAAGCAACCAAAGTGAAAATTTCAAAATAGTTACAAGATTTATCAAATTTAGGTAGGACAAGTACAACATCAATGGTTTTTGGAAATAAAGATTAATTTTATTTTTTGGAAAAATTTAGTCCTTTATTCCTAATTGGTCAATCTACTTTTTGATTTATTTAGGGTGAATTTTATTATCATTTTATTCAAATTCAACACAAGTATATATAATAGCAAGGGCATTTTGTCTACAATGTACTATATGGAGAAGGGCCCAAGAAAGGTTCAGAGATGGTTTCTTATTGAAATCACTAGTTTAGTTCATTTATTCTCCAATAATGCATCCCATACACTATTCTAATTATATAATTTATTAATCCAAAGTATATCAAAATCTCACAATAACTAAAAAGTGGTTTGGGGAAGCTGAAGAAATATAAAAGAGACATAAGGAAGATATTAGAAATCAAGTCAGTGCAACACCTATTTCAAGTACACCAACCATACCAGTCAACATCGTAATGGGTTTGTATACACTCGTGAACCCATGTAGTAAATTAGTGATAAATAATATCGTCAAATTTTTCCATAGGGTGTGGCCAAATTAGTTTCCTACATACATTGGTATGCCATTTATGTGGGGTAGTTATCCTAAGTCCCCAATAAGTATAATTGAGAAATGTCCAAAATATTTATTATTGTATTGAGGAAATGCCTCGTGTAATCAAATTTTTATATTATTGAGTATCCTTGGGCCTATCAAGCTCATTTCATCATTGAGCACATATTCAATGTGTTTTATTTCTTCTTGAAAAATTAATAATGTTTGTCCTTCAAGTGCATTCATTTATCAGATAGGAATGTAAAGGCTTCAATGCATTATTGATGCATTTATGCAAAATGTTGTGACACTAGTTGGATTAAGGAGAAGTATGGGATAATTAATTCTCCTTGCAAGTCTATTTAGGCCACCTTTGATGCTTCTAATCAAGTATTATTTTTACATGCCTTTTATTCTTTGTATAATAATATCGAGTGGTTGAGCCTATATATATTTTTGGGGCATGGTGTAGAAAAATGTTAAAGGTTATATGTCAATTACTTGGGTTGATGAGTACAAACTACTTGTACCTCACCAATACACCAAGCCCTTGAATAATCCTCCATTTAAGAATGGCTGCATGATAGCTCTTTTTTAAGGGTTTTTTTGAAACACGATAAGTAAATTAGTGTCCTTTTCTTGGGAATGGGATGCTGTGCAGTTGATTATGTATTGATAATTGGTATTAGAAAGGTTTATTATATATTTTTTTTTCTTCAAAAAAAATTGAAAAGAGATGTGAGTTGTAGTCCAATAGTTATGATGATGGTGTAAGAGGTGTTGTCTAATCATTTATCAAGATATAAATCTTAAGAGATATTAAAAAGGAATGAGCCAGGGATTATGTCCAAGGTGAATTTGGTAGATTGGATACCCCTTAGTCTTTGGCACTAAGCCAAAGAAACACTATGTACACCTAATTCATGTAAAATAAATATTTCAATAAAAAAATTGAAAAACACACATATATTAAAAGAAAATGATATGGGACAATGTTAGTTATACAAATATGTCAGGAAGTAAAAGCCATATCTCACAAATAAAATCACACTAAGAAAGAAAAAGCTTCAAGAGATAAACTATCCCAATATAAGGTCAATAATGATCACAAAAAAAGATCACATCTAGTAATGTAGACATAAGTACATAACAACCCCCAAAAAAAAAGTACACAAAAAATATAAGTAATAAAAAAACTAGTAGAAAACAACAACAAACATGTTGGTCGAAGGTGTTGGTGGAGAAGGAGGATCCTGCAAATTTCCTCCCCAACCCCCTTGAGAAGAGGAGTCATCATCCATAGGTAAGAGATCCCACTCATAATTATATTATTTGTCTTTATTTTCATCATAATGGGAGGATGAAATAGCATGGGCCATACATGAAAATTTGTCTTGTGGAGGGGGGATGCCCCCCCTCCATCACCTCCTTTATTAGAACCAACAAACCTGTCAGAATGAGGGATGATTAATGAAAATAATGAGAGGGGATCTTACAATGACTCTGATAATGATTCCTATGAAAACCATGTCCTTACCCATGAGGAGAAGAATGGAAATGTGAAAGATCTAAAGACTTGCAATTCACTTTGCACGGGGCCTTTCCCTAGTGATATAACATAATATAGAGATGATTAAGCTCTAAATGAACTTTGTCTATTCATCTCTAAATTTGGAGGATGAAATTAGAGATAAGAACATTATTAGTTACAAATTTTTTGATATTCATAACTTCCTAATTAAAAAATGCATAGTTTCTAGCTTTCTAATTTTAAAAAAGAATATCAACATGGAAAATCTATGAAAATCTATAGTATCTTTCAGGTAGAAAGGTAGAGTACCTCAAGAGAGCCATTTTCCAAGTAAAACATTATGGTCTGAAAGGCTTGAAAAGTGTGTGAATCTAATTCTAAGCTTGACTGGGCATGAACACAAAACTAGAAGAGATGTTTGGTTGTCTTTGGTTAGTGACATGCTTGGGAAATGGGATTTAAAATCCTTATGTGCTTGAGATGGTCACCTGTAGGCAGACCCTAGTAATTAAAACACCATAGGAAGTTATATTTTTTATGTTTAATAAAGGTATCCCATATTATGTAAGATCTTCTAGTCCAGACTACATGGTTGGAATGAAGATTCCATCAGGGATTAACAATATCATCTTGAATGTGTTGAGTAGAAAAAATATTATAGCTAGATAAAGAGAATCATGATAAAATGTCATGGTAGTAGGCCAACGCCAATCCTTCCACCAATGAATAAGGGAAGTAACTCCAATGTTTTGAAGGTAATCTTTAGGTATGGAACTACGCATTTTTCTAATAAACTTAACATCTTACTTGTTAAGGTTAAAAATATTTTGAATAAGATTCTACGGAATCCAAGTGTGAAAAAACTTAAAAAATAAATACCTAATAGTTTTAATACCATTTTTGAACAACCTTAAAATCTTGTGATCCATGGGACTAGGGAAAAAGGAACATTGTGAAAATTCAACATTGGGGACTACTAGAGGGAGTGAGAATTAAGAGATATGTTGTTCATGAGTCCCTCTCCCACCCAAATGAGATGGTGTTTAAGTTTTTCCCAAGATTTCCAAATAATTTAAATTAAAAAATGCCATTAATATTAATCAGAGCATGAGTTATGAGAAGACTATGCAAACTAAGGCATTGCCGGTTCTTTTTACCATAATGGTGCCCTTGAGAAATACAATTTGTTAATAAATTTTTTTAGGCTTCATCACCTTCCATCACTTTAATGACCCACTTACTGCTAAGATCAATCCCTTAAATCTTAATATCAATGAGTCCCATGCCAAAAACCTCTTTAGGTTGACAACATATATCTCACAATACTCTATGAAAGCCATTATGGCCCTCAGAATTGACTCATTGAAAATCTCTGAGGAGTTTTTCCAACCTAACATAGCAAATATTTGAGGGATCCCAATATGAAGATTATTAAACATGAGTAACAAGCAAAACCTTGGAGAAAATATAAAACTTACCAATTAATGATAAGGGATTGATGATCCAAAAAGAGATCTTTTTCTCAACACTTTGAACCAGATAAGACCACACATCAATAGGGATGCCTGAAATGTAAATGGAATGCACAAAAACATAAATTATACTCTAGGGAGGAACCACTACCATTGATATCCCTCTAGAAAAATACGTTTGGGAAAGAGAGATTGGTGGTAACACTACATATTTTTCCATTGTATGGATGACCTAGAGGCCAGACAAAAAACGTGAAGGCATTTCATAGCATTCTTGACTAAGGACTATTCCTATTGAAGTGTGAGGAAAGAATCATCAACAAAGTGACCATTAATAAATTGATTATTATAATTAGGGTGAGATAAGTCCTTCACCAAACCCTTCAAAGTAAATTTATCTAAGAGATAGTTAAAATCATTAGCTTCCAAGACATATAGAGAAGGGCTAAAGGACAAACATGTTTGATAGATCTATGTAACTCAAACTGACTTGACTAGGCCCTATTGATAGTGATACATGCCCCAAAATATTTAAAAAATATATTCGTAATGAACATAAATCAAGAGTCAAAGCCAAGATATTGGAGCATGATAGTAATATAAGGACACTTCATATGATAATATCCCTATTCAAAACCAATCCTGACAAATACAAACTTTTGACTAGGTAGTTGAACGCATTCCATGCCTTCTCAGACAACAACAATATTATCCAAAATATATCTATGCTAGATAAACCATTTTTGTGTACTTATAAAAATTAAAAGAAGTGCTTAATTTTAATTACCAGAGCATTCGAAATGATTTTATAGGAAACATTCAGAAGAGTGATGGGTCTCCAATTAGTAATAACCTTAAGATCACTGGCCATAGGAATAAAATTAATATTGCCTTGATTGATGAAAGTCTGTAGAGAGTTAAAATAATTTTGTTTTAGATTAAACATTGTGAAGATCAAGACTCAAGTTATCCCATAAGTTTTGATAGAAATCAAAAGGGAAGCCATCAATATGTAGGGCTTTGTTTGTATCCATCTGCATAACTACTTCCTTAATAATATTCAAGGTGAGAGGCCCATCACAAGTAGCCTATTAAGATTAAGAAAGTTTATAAGGGACAACTTAAAGGCATTGGGTAATTTAAAGGCATTGTGATAGAGCTATTTCACACTTGGGAGAGATCCATTGAGCTAAAAAAAACACCATGATAATGGTGTGAAAAGGCTTGCAAGATGTCAAGGAGCTTGATAAACATATAAACCCCTTCCTTGATGGATATAATTCTATTAGAAACTCTTCTAAAATGAAGGAGAAAGAGTAATTCTTTATTAAATTTATCTATAATTTTTATTCAATGCATTTGATCTTGAAGTTGAGATCCTTTGGCCTTGTAGGCCTCCTCAATTTGGAGTTTTTCTCCAAAGGGATACTTGAGGATGAAAGTGAGCATTCAATGGTGAGGCATCTAACTCCTATCATACCTAGAGGTATTCATTGTTTGTGGCATTATGAATGCACTGGTAAAAAATAACAACTTGTTTACCATATACATGAAGGAAAATGGTGGTGCAATCAAGAACATCAACCCACCATTTAATCCATCAAGTATCCCTAGTGGGTTTGGGAACCAAGATTAAAAATTTGATAATACACCTGATAGTTATTTCATGCTTGAGATGAGCAGTATTAAGATAAAAATATGTTTTAGAGAGCCTCTATGGAGGATTAGTCAATTCTATATTTAATTATATGGGATGATTATGTGACATAAAAGTTTCAAGGAACACAAAAACTAGCCTATCATGAACATGAGCAAAGAAAAATAAATATTGTTATGTAAGAAAAGCACGACCAAAGCATTTAAGCACTCTATCCTTTCACTACTAAAAATTACACCAAGTTAATTAGGTGGAATTTAAATATTTTCTTTGATGGTGGTTTGTATCAAACACGCCATATTTGTTACACATGTAATACCAACCCTCTTTCCCAAACACACCAACATGTAGGAAGATGACCTTATTTATCTTGATAAGGTTTAAATATGTTGAAAACCCCACAAAGGATCTAGTGGGTATTTAAAAGGGAATCTACCAACCATCACCAAAGCATGGTTTATTCTACAACATCATTAGAGGCATACTAGTTAACCAACATAATGATGTGATTATCAATGTCAAATAGAGTCTAGACAACTCGATGCATTGGGTTGCACCCATAAAAAAAATATTTGGGAAAGCAACAAAGCTAAGAGAGTGATGACACTATCGTGGCTAGGATCATGATTGGTAATCTGACAAAAGTCCCTAGGCCATATCATGCAAATAACATTCTAAAAGAATAACTCGGGGATATTGACTTCTTGCATATAGATAATTTTTATATTATTAGAAGTTTGAAAATTTTTATTGATCACATACTTATGTGGGCGATCAATGAGGCCTCAAAATTTCCAGGAATAAACTAATATTGGGAAACATCAAGATTCATGTCATTTCCATCTACAAGGCCTTCAAGAGTAGTAAATTAGTTAAGAGAAGGTTTTTGATTCATATAATATTTGAGATTGAAAGGTTATTACTTGTGTAACATGAACTCCTCATCTTGTGAGGTAGATGGGCTTTGAAAATGTCATAACACAGATTTATGACAAAGGGTGATGAGATTAAGTTCATCATCTAAACATGTTACCACAAGAAGCATAGTGATAATAGAGCCTTGAGAACATAAGGTGGATAAGTAAAAAAATAATCCACGATTTGAGGTGTGCACATAATCAACAAAGGGGTGTTATTAGGCATAGTGGTGGTAACTTTACCAGTTGGAGCCAAAATGTTAGAACCACTTGATGGGTGATACAAATAAGAATAGGGTTTACCATTACCATGGGATGGCTTATTCTTCTTATTGGTGATGGTGGTCTACTCAATAGAGTTCTCATTCTAGGGTCAGGCCCACCTTTATCCTCAGTAGTAGGTTGATTGGGGACCATCAAAGTATACTCTAAGATTATATGATCTAAGAAATGACACTTAAAACATGTGTTCAATAGATTAATTTATGGTACACACTAGATAAAATCAATTATTTACCACTTGAATCTCAATTGACTCTTTGAAATCCATGGCTAGATATACTTCCACACAAACCCCTTTATGGGGATAGGCCATATAAATTTATTGTTATTAATGGCACATGAAATGTCTTACGGGTTTTATGAGTAGGTCGATAAAACCCCATCAAGGTAGAGGAAAGCTAAGAAATTCAACCCATACTTTAATTTATAGTTCAACATGTTCATAGACCTGAAAGTCTCGAGTCCAATGAGATAACATAACCAACGTGTTGTGAATGAACTAAAGACCATGATTGGCAATGGTTTTATAGTGTACCAAATTTGTGAAATGAAACAAGAATAAACACTTGGTAGTGTTCTAGACTCCTAGTTTCACATCATGTACTTGATAATGGTTATGAATCCATTACTTTACAAGGATATTCGAGGGGACTCTACCCAAAAAACAAGCAACCAAAGTGAAAATTTCAAAATAGTTACAAGATTTATCAAATTTAGTTAGGACAAGTACAACATCAATGGTTTTTGGAAATAAAGATTAATTTTATTTTTTAGAAAAATTTAGTCCTTTATTCCTAATTTTTCAATCTACTTTTTGGTTTATTTAGGGTTAATTTTTTTATAATTTTATTCAAATTCAACACAAGTATATATAATAGGAAGGGCATTTTGTCTACAATGTACTATATGGAGAAGGGACCAAGAAAGGTTAGGAGATGGTTTATTATTGACATCACTAGTTTAGTTAATTTATTCTCCAATAATGCATGCCATACACCATACTAATTATATAATTTATTAATCCAAAGTATATCGAAATCTAAATATAACTGAAAAGTGGTTTGGGGACGCTGAAGAAATATAAAAGAGACATAAGGAAGATATTAGAAATCAAGTCAGTGGAACACCTATTTCAAGTATACCAACCATACCAGTCAACACCATAATGGGTTTGTATACACTCGTGTACTCATGTAGTAAATTAGTGATAAATAATATTTTCAAACTTTTTCCATAGGGTGTGGCCAAATGAGTTTCCTACATACATTGGTATGCCATTTATGTGGGGAAGTTATCCTAAGTCCCCAGTAAGTATAATTGAGAAACATCCAAAATATTTATTATTGTATTGAGGAAATGCCTCATGCAATCAAATTTTTATATTATTGATCATCCTTGGTCCTATCAAGCTCCTTTCATAATTGAGCACATATTCAGTGTGTTTTATTTCTTCTTGAAAAATTATTAATGTTTGTCCCTCAAGTGCATTCATTTAATAGATTGGAATGTAAAGGCTTGAATGTATTATTGATGCATTTATGTAAAATGTTGTGACACTAGTTGGATTAAGGAGAAGTAGGGGATACTTAATTATCCTTGCAAGTCTATTTAGGCCACCTTTGATGCTTCTAATCAAGTATTATTTTTACAAGCCTTTTATTCTTTGTATAATAATATCGAGTGGTTGTGCCTATAAATATTTTTGGGACATGGTGTAGAAAAATGTTAAAGGTTATTTGTCAATTACATGGGTTGATGAGTACAAACTAATTGTACCTCACCAATACACCAAGCCCTTGAATACTCCTCCATTTAAGAATGGCTGCATGATAGCTCTTTTTTAAGGGTTTTTTTGAAACATGATAAATAAATTAGTGTCCTTTTCTTGGGAATGGGATGTTGTGTAGTCGATTATGTACTAATAAGTGGTATTAGAAAGGTTTATTATATAGTTTTTTTCTTCAAAAAAAATTGAAAAGAGATGTGAGTTGTAGTCCAATAGTTATGATGATGGTGTAAGAGGTGTTGTCTAATCATTTATCAAGATATAAATATTAAGAGATATTAAAAAGGGATGAGCTAGGGATATGTCTGAGGTGACTTTGGTAGGTTGGATAGCCCTTAGTCTTTGTCACTTAGCGAAAGAAGCACTATGTACACCTAATTCGTGTAAAAGCAAGATTTCAATAAAAAAATTGAAAAGCACTCTTATATTAATAAAAGGTGATATGGAACAATGTTAGTTATACAAATATGTCGGGCAGTAAAAGTCATATCTCATAAATAAAATCACACTACGCTAGACAAAGCTTCAAGAGATAAAATAGCCCAATATAGGGTCAATAATGATCCCAAAAAAAGATCAGATCTAGTAATATAGACATAAGTACATAAAAACCCAAAAAAAAAAAGTACGCAAAAAATATAAGTAATAGTAAAATTTGTAGACAACAACAACAAACATGTTGGTCGAAGGTGTTGGTGGAGAAGGAGGATCCTACAAATTTCCTCTCCAACCCCCTTGAGTAGAGGAGTCATCATCCATAGGTAAGATATCCCGCTCATCATTATCTTATTTGTCTTTATTTTCATCATGTTGGGAAGGTGAAATTGCAAGGGCCATACATGAAAACTTGTCTTGTGGAGGGGGGATGGCCCCCCCTCCATCACCTCCTTTATTAGAACTAGCAAACCTGTCAGAATGAGGGATGATTAATGAAAATAATGAGAGGGGATCTTGCAATGAATTTGAGAATGATTCCTATGGAAACCATGTCCTTACCCATGAGGAGAAGAATGGAAATGTGAAAGATCCAAAGACTTGCAACTGACTTCGCACGGGGCTTTTTCCTTGTGATATAAAATAATATAGAGATGATTAAGCTCTAAATTAACTTTGTCTATTCAGCTCTGAATTTGGAGGATGACATTAGATATCACAACTTTATTAGTTACAAAAATGTTGATATTCATATCTTCCTAATTAAAAAATGCATAGTTTCTAGCTTTCTAACTTTAAAAAAGAATATCAACATGGAAAATATATCAAAATCTATTGTATCTTTTAGGTATAAAGGTAGAGTACCTCATGAGATCCATTTTCCAAGTAAAACATTATGGTCTGGAAGGTTTGAAAACTGTGTGAATCTAATTCTAAGCTTGACTGGGCATGAACACAAAACTAGAAGAGATGCTTGGTTGTCTTTGGTTATTGACATGCCTAGGAAATGGGATTTAAAATCCCTATGTGTTTGAGATGGTCACCCATAGGAAAACCCTAGTAAATAACACACTAGAGGAAGTGATATTTTTTTATGTTTAATAAAGGTATCCCATATTATGTAATATCTTCTAGTCCAAAATACATGGTTGGAATGAAGATTCCATCATGGTTTAATAATATCATCTTGAATGTGTTGAGTAGCAAAAATATTATAGCTTAGATAAAGAGATTCATGATAAATTTGCATGGTAGTAGGCCAATGTCAATCCTTACACTAGGGAATAAGGGAAGTAACTCCAATGTTTTGAAGGTAATCTTTAGGTATGGAACTATGCATTTTTCTAATAGACTTAACATCTTACTTGTTAAGGTTAAAAATATTTTGAATAAGATATTAAGGAAGCCAAGTGTGAAAAAACTTAAAAAATAAATACCTAATAGTTTTAATACCATTTTTGAACAACCTTAAACTCTTGTGATCCATGGGACTAGGGAAAAAGGAACATTGTGAAAATTCAACATTGGGGACTACTAGAGGGAGTGAGAATTAAGAGATATGTTGTTCATGAGTCCCTCTCCCACCCAAATGAGATGGAGTTTGAGTTGTTCCCAATATTTCCAAATAATTTGAATTAAAAAATGCCATTAATATTAATAAGAACATGAGCTATGAGAAGACTATGCAAACTAAGGCTTTGTCGGTTCTTTTTACCATAATGGTGCCCTTGAGAAATACAGTTTGTTAACAAATTTTTTTAGGCTTCATCACCTTCCATCACTTTAATGATCCTCTTACTACTAAGATCAATCCCTTGAAGCTTAATATCAATGAGGCCAATTCCAAAAACCAATTTAGATTGACAACATATATCTCACAATACACTATGAAAGCCATTATGGCCCTCAGAATTGACCCATTGAAAATCTATGAGGAGTTTTTCCAACCTAACATAGAAAATATTTGAGGGATCCCAACATGAAGTGTATTAAACATGAGTAACAAGAAGCACCTTGGAGAAAATATAAAACTTACTAACTAATGATAAGGGATTGATGATCCAAAAATAGATCTTTTTCTCAACACTTTGAACCACATAAGACCACACATCAATAGGGATGCCTGAAATGTAAATGGAATGCACAAAAACTTAAATTATAATCTAGGGAGGAACCACTACCATTGATATCCCTCTAGAAAAATAAGTTTGGGAAAGAGAGATTGGTGGTAACACTATGTTTTCTTCCATTATATGGATGACCTAAAGGTCAGTCAAAAAATGTGAAGGCATTTTATAGAATTCTTGACTAAAGACTATTCTTATTGAAGTGTGAGGAAACAATCATCAACAAAGTGACCATTAATAAATTGATTATTATAATTAGGGAGAGATATGTCCTTCACCAAACCCTTAAAAGTGAATTTAACTAAGAGATAGTTAAAATCCTTAGCTTCCAAGACATATAGAGAAGGGCTAAAGGACAAACCTATTTGATAGACCTATGTAACTCAAACTAACTTGACTAGGCCTTATTTATAGTGATACATGCCCCAAAATATTCAAAAAGTATATTCATAACCAACATAAATCAAGAGTCAAATCCAAGATACTGGAGCACGATAGTAATATAAGGACACATCATATGAAATATCCCTTTTTAAAACCAATCTTGATAAATACAGACTCTTGACTAGGCACTTGAACCCATTCCATGCCTTCTCAGACAACAACAATATTATCCAAAATATATCTATGCTAGATAAACCATTTTTGTTCACTTATAAAATTTAAAAAAACAAGTTCTTAATTTTAAAGGCCAGAGCATTAGAAATGATTTTATAAGAAACATTCAGAAGAGTGATGGGTCTACAATTAGTAATAACCTCAAGATCACTGCTCGTAGGAATAAAATTAATATTGCCTTGATTGATGAAAGTCCTTAGAGAGTTAAAATAACTTTATTTTAGAGTAATCATTGTGAAGATCAGGAATCAAAGTATCCCATAAGGTTTGATAAAAATCAAAAGGGAAGCCATCAATATGTAGGGCTTTGTTTGTATCCATCTGCATAACTACTTCCTTAACAATATTAAAGGTGAGAGGCCTATCACAAGCAGCCTATTAAGATTAAGAATGTTTATAAGGGACAACTTAAAGGCATTGGGTAATTTAAAGGCATTGTGATATAGTTATTTCAAACTTGGGAGAGATGTGTTGAGCTAAAAAAACACCATGATAATGGTGTGAAAAGGCTTGCAAGATGTCAAGGAGCTTGGTAAACCTATAAACCCCTTTCTTGATGGACTTAATTCTATTAGAAACTCTTCTAAAATAAAGGAGAAAGAGTAATTCTTTATTAAATTTATCTATAATTTTTAGTCAATACATTTGATCTTGAAGTTGAGATCCTTTGGCCTTGTAGGCCTTCTCAATTTGGAGTTTTTCTCCAAAGGGATACTTGAGGATGAAAGTGAGCATTCAATGGTGAGGCCTCTAACTCCTATCAAACCTAGAGGTATTCATAGTTTGTGGCATTATGAATTCATTGGTAAAAAATAACAACTTGTTTACCATATACATGAAGGAAAATGGTGGTGCAATCAAGAACATCAACCCACCATTGAATCCATCAAGTATCCCTAGTGGGTTTGGGAACCAAGTTTAAAATATTGATAATAAACCTGATAGTTCTTTCATGCTTGAGATGAGTAGTATTAAGATAAAACTATGTTTTAGAGAGCTTCTATGGAGGATTAGTCCATTCTGTATTGAATTATATAGGATGATTATGTGACATAAAAGTTTCAAGCAGCACAAAAACTGGCCTATCATGAACATGAGCAAAGAAAAATAATCTTGTTATGTAAGAAAAGCATGACCAAAGAATTTTAGCACTCTATCCTTTCACTAATGAAAATTACACCAAGTTAATTAGGGCGAATTTAAATATTTCCTTGGATGGTGGTTTGTATCAAACACCCCATATTTGTTACACATGTAATACCAACCCTCTTTCCCAAACACACCAACATGTAGGAAGATGACCTTCTTTATCTTCATAAGGTTTTAATATGTTGACAAACCCACAAAGGATCTAGTGGGTATTTAAAAGGGAATCTACCAACCATCACCAAAGCATGGTTTATTCTACAACATCATTAGAGGCATACTAGTTAACCAACATAATGATGTGATTATCAAAGTCAAATAGAGTCCAGACAACTCGATGTGTGGGGTTGGACACATAAAAACAATATTTGGGAAAGAAACAAAGCTAAGAGAGTGATGACACTATCATGGCTAGGATCATGATTGGTAATCTGACAAAAGTCCCTATGCCATATGATGCAAATAACATTCTAAAAGAACAACTCAGGGATATTGACTTCTTGCATATAGATAATTTTCATATTATTAAAAATTTGAAAATTGTTATTGATCACATACTTATGTGGGAGATCAATGAGGCCTCAAACTTTCTAGGAATAAACTAATATTGGGAAACGTTGTCATTTCCATCTACAAGGTCTTCAAGAGTAGTAAATTAGTTAAGAGAAGGTTTGTGATTCATATAATATTTTAGATTGAAAGGTTATTACTTGTGTAACATGAATTCCTCACATGTGAGGTAGATGGGCTTTGAAAATGTCATAACATAGATTTATGACAAAGGGTGATGATATTAAGTTCATCATCTAAATATGTTACCCCAAGAAGCATTGTGATAATAGAGCCTTGAGAACATAAGGTGGATAAGTAAAAAAATAATACACCATTTGAGGTGTGCGCATAATCAACAATGGGGCATTATTAGGCATAGTGGTGGTAACTTTAGCAGTTGCAGCCAAAATGTTAGGACCACTTGATGGGTGATAAAAATAAGACTAGGGTTTACCATTACCATGGGATGGCTTATTCTTTTTATCGGTGATGGTGGTCTACTCTTTAGAGTTCTCATTCTAGGGTCAGGCCCACCTTTAACCTTAGGATTAGGTTGAGTGGGGACCATCAAAGGATACTCTAATGTCATATGATCTAAGAAATGACACTTAAAACATGTGTTTAATAGATTAATGTAGAGCACACAATAGGTAAAATCATTTGTTTACCACTTTAATCTCAATGGACTCTGTGAGTTCCGTGGCTAGATATACTTCCACACAAACCCTTTTATGGGGATATCCCATATAAATTTTTTGTTATTCATGGCACATGAAATGTTCTAAGGGTTTTATGAGTAAGTCGAAAAAACCCCATAAGGGTAGAGGAAAGCTAGGAAATTCAACCCATACTTTAATTTATAGTTCAGCATGCTCATAGACCTAAAAGTCTCGAGTCCAATGAGATAACATAACCAACGTGTTGTGAATGAACTAAATACCATGATTGGAAATGGTTTTATAGTGTCCCAAATTGGTGAAATGAAACAAGAATAAACCCTTGGTAGGGTTCTAGACTCCTAGTTTCACATCATGTACTTGATAATGTTTATGAATCCATTACTTTAAAAGGATATTAGAGGGGACTCTACCCAAAAAATAAGCAACTAAAGTGAAAATTTCAAAATAGTTACAAGATTTATCAAATTTAGGTAGGACAAGTACAACATCAATGGTTTTGGGAAATAAAGATTAATTTTATTTTTCGAAAAAATTTAGTGCTTTATTCCTTATTGGTCAATCTACTTTTTGGTTTATTTCTGGTGAATTATTTTACCATTTTATTCAAATTCAACACAAGTATATATAATAGGAAGGCCATTTTGCCTACAATTTACTATATAGAGAAGGGCCCAAGAAATGTTCAGAGATGGTTTATTATTGACATCACTAGTTTAGTTCATTTATTCTCCAATAATGCATCCCATACACCATACTAATTATATAATTTATTAATCCAAAGTATATCAAAATATCAAAATAACTAAAAAGTGGTTTGGGGAAGCTAAAGAAATATAAAAAAGACATAAGGAAGATATTAGAAATCAAGTCAGTGCAACACCTATTTCAGGTACACCAACCATACCAGTCAACATCGTAATGGGTTTGTATACACTCGTGAACTCATATAGGAAATTAGTGATAAATAATATTGTAAAATTTTTGCCATAGGGTGTGGCCAAATGAATTTCCTACATACATTGGTATGCCATTTATGTGGGGAAGTTATCCTAAGTCCCCAATAAGTATAATTGAGAAACGTCCAAAATATTTATTATTGTATTGAGGAAATGCCTCATGCAATCAAATTTTTATATTATTGAGCATCCTCGGGCCTATCAAACTCATTTCATCATTGAGCACATATTCAATGTGTTTTATTTCTTCTTGAAAAATTATTAATGTTTGTCCCTCAAGTGCATTCATTTATCAAATAGGAATGTGAAGGCTTGAATGTATTATTGATTCATTTATGTAAAATGTTGTGACACTAGTCGGATTAAGGAGAAGTAGGGAATAATTAATTCTCCTTGAAAGTCTATGTAGGCCACCTTTGATGCTTCTAATCAAGTATTATTTTTACATGCCTTTTATTCTTTGTATAATAATATTGAGTGGTTGATCCTATATATATTTTTGGGGCATGGTGTAGAAAAATGTTAAAGGTTATTTGTCAATTACTTTTGTTGATAAGTAAAAAGTACTTGTACCTCACCAATACACCAAGCCCTTGAATACTTATCCGTTTAAGAATGGCTGCATGACATCTCTTTTTTAAGGGTTTTTTTGAAGCATGATAAATGAATTAGTGTCCTTTTCTTGGGAATGGGATGTTATGCCATCGATTATGTATTGATAAGTGGTATTAGAAATGTTTATTATATAGTTTTTTTTCTTCAAAAAAAATTGAAAAGAGATGTGAGTTGTAGTCCAATAGTTATGATGATGGTGTAAGAGGTGTTGTCTAATCATTTATCAAGATATAAATCTTAAGAGATATTGAAAAGGGATGAGCCAGGGATTATGTCTAAGGTGAATTTGGCAAATTGGATACCCCTTAGTCTTTGGCACTAAGCCAAAGAAGCACTATGTACACCTAATTCGTGTAAAAACAAGATTTCAATAAAAAAATTGAAAATCACACTTATATTAATAAAAAATGATATGGGATGATGCTAGTTATACAAATATGTCGGGCAGTAAAAGTCATATCTCACATATAAAATCACACTAAGCTAAAAAAAGTTTCAAGAGATAAAATAGCCCAATATAGGTTCAATAATGATCACAAAAAAAAGTCACATGTAGTAATATAGACATAAGTACATAAAAACCCCAAAAAAAAAGTACACAAAAAATATAAGTAATAAAAAAATTAGTAGACAACAACAACAAAAATGTTGGTCGAAGGTGTTGGTGGAGAAGGAGGATCCTGCAAATTTCCTCCCCAACCCCCTTGAGTAGAGGAGTCATCATCCATAGGTAAGAGATCCCACTCATCATTCTTTGTCTTTATTTTCATCATGTTGGGAGGGAGAAATAACAAGGGCCATACATGAAAACTTGTCTTATGGAGGGGGGATGCCCCACCCTGTCCCTCCCCCCCCCACACCCAACCCCACCCACCCCCCACCCCCCCCCCCCCCCCCTCCTCCCATCACCTCCTTTATTAGAACCATCAAACCTGTCAGAATGAGGGATGATTAGTGAAAATAATGAGAGAAGATATTGCAATGACTCTGAGAATGATTTCTATGAAAACCATGTCCTTACCCATGAGGAGAAGAATGGAAATGTGAAAGATCTGAAGACTTGCAACTAACTTCGCACGGGGCATTTGCCCAGTGATATAACATAATATAGAGATGATTAAGCTCTAAATGAACTTTGTCTATTCATCTCTTAATTTAGAGGATGACATTAGAGATCAAAACTTTATTAGTTACAAAAATGTTGATATTCATATCTTCCTAATTAAAAAATGCATAGTTTCTAGCTTTCTAATTTTAAAAAAGAATATCAACATGAAAAATCTATCAAAATCTATTGTATCTTTTAGGTAGAAAGGTAGATTACCTCAAGAGAGCCATTTTCCAAGTAAAACATTATGGTCTAAAAGGTTTTAAAAGTGTTTGAATCTAATTCTAAGCTTGACTGGGCATGAACACAAAACTAGAAGAGATGTTTGGTTGTCTTTGGTTAGTGACATGACTAGGAAATCAGATTTAAAGTCCCTATGTGCTTGAGATGGCCACCCATAGGAAAACCCTAGTAAATAACACACCAGAGGAAGTGAATTTTTTTTTGTTTAATAAAGGTATCCCATATTATGTAAGATCTTCTAGTCCAGACTACATGGTTGGATTGAAGATTCCATCAGGGATTAATAATATCATCTTGAATGTGTTGAGTGGCCAAAATATTATAGCTTAGATAAAGAGAATCATGATAAAAGGGCATGGTAGTAGGCCAATGCCAATCCTTCCACCAGGGAATAAGGGAAGTAACTCCAATGTTTTGAAGGTAATCTTTAGGTATGGAACTATGCATTTTTCTAATAGACTTAACATCTTAATTGTTAAGGTTAAAAATATTTTGAATAAGATTATAATGAATCCAAGTGTGAAAAAACTTAAAAAACAAATACCTAATAGTTTTAATACCCTTTTTGAACAACCTTAAACTCTTGTGATCCATGGGACTAGGGAAAAAGAAACATTGTGAAAATTCAACATTGGGGACTACTAGAGGGAGTAAGAATTAAGAGATATGTTGCTCATAATTCCCTCTCCCACCCAAATGAGATGGGGTTTGAGTTGTTCCCAAGCTTTCCAAATAATTTTAATTAAAAAATTCCATTAATATTAATAAGAACATGAGTTATGAGAAGACTATGCAAACTAAGGCTTTGCCGGTTCCTTTTACCATAATGGTGCCCTTGAGAAATACAATTTGTTAACAAATTTTTTTAGGCTTCATCACCTTCCATCACTTTAATGAGCCACTTGCTGCTAAGAGCAATCCCTTGAAGCTTAATGTCAATGTGTCTCATGCCAAAAACCTCTTTAGGTTGACAACATTTATCTCACAATACTCTATGAAAGCCATTATGGCCCTCAGAATTGACCCATTGAAAATTTCTGAGAAGTTTTTCCAACCTAACATAGAAAATATTTGAGGGATCCCAACATGAAGAGTATTAAACATTAGTAACAAGAAAAACCTTGGAGAAAATATAAAACTTACTAACTAATGATAAGGGATTGATGATCCAAAAATAGATCTTTTTCTCAACACTTTGAACCACATAAGACCACACATCAATAGGGATGCCTGAAATGTAAATGGAATGCATAAAAACATAAATTAGACTCTAGGGAGGAACCACTACCATTGATATCCATCTAGAAAAATAGGTTTGGGAAAGAGAGATTTGTGGTAACACTACATTTTCTTCCATTGTATGGATGACCTAGAGGCTAGAAAAAAAAGGTGAAGGCATTTCATAGCATACTTTACTAAGGACTATTCTTATTGAAGTGTGAGGAAAGAATCATCAACAAAGTGACCATTAATAAACTAAATATTATAATTACGGAGAGATATGTCCTTCAACAAACCCTTCAAAGTAAATTTATCTAAGAGATAGTTAAAATCATTAGCTTCCAAGACATATAGAGAAGGGATAAAGGACAAACCTATTTGATAGATCTATGTAACTTAAACTGACTTGACTAGGCCCTATTAATAGTGATACATGCCCCAAAATATTCAAAAAAATATATTCATAACCAACATAAATCAATATTCAAAGCCAAGATATTGGAGCATGATAGTAATATAAGGAGACTTCATATGATATATCCCTTTTCAAAACAAATCTTGACAAATATAGACTTTTGACTGGGCACTTGAACCCATTCCATGTCTTCTCAGACAACAACAATATTATCAAAAATATATCTATGCTAGCTAAACCATTTTTATTCAATTCTAAAAATTAAAAGAACAAGTGCTTAATTTTAAGGGATAGAGCATTAGAAATGATTTTATAAGAAACATTTAGAAGAGTGATGGGTCTCCAATTAGTAATACCTCAAGATCACTAGCCATAGCAATAAAATTAATATTGCCTTGATTGATGAAAGTCCTTAGAGTTTTAAAATAACTTTGCTTTAGAGTAAATATTGTGAAGATCAAGACTCAAAGTATCCCATAAGGTTTGTTAAAAATCAAAAAGGAAGCCATCAATATGTAGGGCTTTGTTAGTATCCATCTACATAACTACTTCCTTAATAATATTCAAGGTGAGAGGCCTATCACAAGTAGCCTATTCAGATTAAGAAAGTTTATAAGGGACAACTTAAAGACATTGGGTAATTTAAAGGCATTGTGATAGAGCTATTTCAGACGTGGGAGACATGCGTTGAGCTAAAAAAACACCATAATAATGGTGTGAAAAGGCTTGAAAGATGTCAAGGAGCTTTGTAAACATAGAAACCCCTTCCTTGATGGATTTAATTCTATTATAAACTATTCTAAAATGAAGGAGAAAGAGTAATTATTTATTAACTTTATCTATAATTTTTAGTCAATGCATTTGATCTTGAAGTTGAGATCCTTTGGCCTTGTAGGCCTCCTCAATTTTGAGTTTTTCTCCAAAGGGATATTTGAGGATGAAAGTGAGCATTCAATGGTGAGGCCTCTAACTCCTATCAAACCTAGAGGTATTCATAGTTTGTGGCATTATGAATGCATTGGTAAAAACTAATAACTTGTTTACCATATACATGAAGGAAAATGATGGTGCAATAAAGAACATCAACCCACCATTGAATCCATCAAGTATCCCTATTGGGTTTGGGAACCAAGTTTAAAATTTTGATAATACACCTGACAGTTCTTTCATGCTTGAGATGAGCAGTATTAAGATAAAAATATATTTTAGAGAGCCTCTATGGAGGATTAGCCCATTCTATATTGAGTTATATAGGATGATTATGTGACATAAAAGTTTCAAGGAGCATAAAAACTAGCCTATCTTGAACATGAGAAAAGAAAAATAAATCTTGTTATGTAAGAAAATCACGACCAAAGTATTTAAGCACTCTATCCTTTCACTACTGAAAATTACACCAAGTAAACTAGGGTGAATTTAAATATTTCCTTCGATGGTGGTTTGTATGAAACACCCGATATTTGTTACACATGTAATACCAACCCTCTTTCCCAAAACCACCAACACGTAGGAAGATGAACTTATTTATCTTCATAAGGTTCAAATATGTTGAAAACCCCATAAAGGATCTAGTGGGTATTTAAAAGGGAATTTACCAACCATCACCAAAGCATGGTTTATTCTACAACATCATTAGAGGCATACTAGTTAACCAACATAATGATGTGATTATCAAAGTCAAATAGAGTCCATAAAACTCAATGTGTGGGGTTGGACCAATAAAAACAATATTTGGGAAAGCAACAAAGCTAAGAGAGTGATGACACTATCATGGCTAGGATCATGATTAGTAATCTGACAAAAGTCCCTAGGCCATATGATGCAAATAAAATTCTAAAAGAACAAGTCAGGGATATTGAATTCTTGTATATAGATAATTTTCATATTACTAAAAATTTGAAAATTGTTATTGATCACATACTTATGTGGGAGATCAATGAGGCCTCAAACTTTCCAAGAATAAACTAATATTTCGAAACATCAAGATTCATGTCATTTCCGTCTACAAAGTCTTCAAGAGTAGTAAATTAGTTAAGAGAAGGTCTGTGATTCATATAATATTTGAGATTGAAAGGTTATTACTTGTGTAACATGAACTCCTCATCCTGTGAGGTAGATGGGCTTTGAAAATGTCATAACATAGATTTATGACAAAGGGTGATGATATTAAGTTCATAATCTAAATATTTTACCCCAAGAAGCATTGTGATAATAGAGCCTTAATAACATAAGGTGGATAAGTAAAAAAATAATCCACCATTTGAGTTGTGTGCATAATCAATAATGGGGCATTATTAGGCATAGTGGTGGTAACTTTACCAGTTGGAGCCAAAATGTGAGGACCACTTGATGGATGATACAAATAAGACTAGGGTTTACCATTACCATGGGATGGCTTATTCTTCTTATTGGTGATGGTGGTCTACTCATTAGAGTTCTCATTCTAGGGTTAGGCCCACCTTTATCCTCAATAGTAGGTTGAGTGGGGACCATCAAAGGATACTCTAAGATCATATGATCTAAGAAATGACACTTAAAACATGTGTTTAAAGATTAATGTAGAGCACGAACTAGGTAAAATGAATTATTTACCACTTGAATCTTAATGGACTCTTTGAGGTCCATGGCTAGATATACTTCCACACAAACCCTTTTATGGGGATAGGCCGTATAATTTTTTTTTAATTCATGGCACATGAAATATCCTAAGGGTTTTATGAGTAGGTCGATAAAACCCCATAAGGGTTAAGGAAAGCTAGGAAATTCAACCCATACTTTAATTTATAGTTCAGCATGCTCATAGACTTGAAAGTCTCAATTCCAATAGATAACATAACCAACGTGTTGTGAATGAATTAAAGACCATGATTGGAAATGGTTTTATAGTGTCCCAGATTGGTGTAATGAAACAAGAATAAACCCTTGGTAGGGTTATAGAATCCTAGTTTCACATCATGTACTTGATAATGGTTATGAATCCATTACTTTAAAAGGATATTCGAGGGGACTCTATCCAAAAAATAAGAAACCAAAGTGAAAATTTCAAAATAGTTACAAGATTTATCAAATTTAGGTATGACAAGTACAACATCAATGGTTTTTGGAAATAAAGATTAATTTTAATTTTTGGAAAAATTTAGTCCTTTATTCCTAAGGTCAATCTACTTTTTGGTTTATTTAGGGTGAATTTTTTATCATTTTATTCAAATTCAACACAAGTATATATAATAGGAAGGGCATTTTGTCTACAATGTACTATATGGTGAAGGGCCCAAGAAAGTTTCAGAGATGGATTATTATTAACATCACTCGTATAGTTCATTTATTCTCCAATAATGCATCCCATACACTATTCAAATTATATAATTTATTAATCCAAAGTATATCAAAATCTCACAATAACTGAAAAGTGGTTTGGGAAAACTGAAGAAATATAAAGAGACATAAGGAAGTTATTAGAAATCAATTCAGTGCAACACCTATTTCAAGTACACCAACATTACCAGTCAACATCGTAAAGGGTTTGTATACACTCGTGAACTCATGTAGTAAATTAGTGATAAATAATATTGTCAAATTTTTGCCATAGGGTGTGGCCAAATGAGTTTCCTACATACATTGGTATGTCATTTATGTGGGGAAGTTATCCTAAGTCCCCAACAAGTATAATTGAGAAACGTCCAAGATATTTATTATTTTATTGAGGAAATGCCTCATGCAATCAAATTTTTATATTGTTGAGCATCCTTGGGCCTATCAAGCTCATTTCATCATTGAGCACATAGTCAATGTGTTTTATTTCTTCTTGAAAAATTATTAATGTTTGTCCCTCAAGTGCATTCATTTATCAGATAGGACTATAAAGGTTTGAATGTATTAGTGATGCATTTATGTAAAATGTTGTGACACTAGTTGGATTAAGGATAAGTAGAGGATAATTAATTCTCCTTGCAAGTCTATTTAGGCCACCTTTGATTCTTCTAATCAAGTCATATTTTTACATGCCTTTTATTCTTTGTATAATAATATCGAGTGGTTAAGCGTATATATATATATATATATATATATACACATACATATATATATATATATATACATATATATATATATGTATATATATATATGTATATATATATGTATATATATATATATGTATATATATATGTATATATATATATGTATATATATATATATGTATATATATATATGTATATATATGTATATATATATATATGTATATATATATATATATATATATATGTATATCTATATATATATATGTATATATATATGTATGTATATATATATGTATGTATATATATATATATGTATGTATATATATATATGTATATATATATGTATGTATATATATATGTATATATATATATACATATACATATATATATATACATATACATATATATACATATATATATATATATATATATATATATATATATACATACACATATATATATATATACATATATATATACATACATATATACACACACACACACACACACACACACACACACACACACACACACACACACACACACACACACACACATATTTGGGGCATGGTGTAAAAAAATGTTAAAGGTTATTTGTCAATTACTTGATAGATCATTTGGAAATGGATCCCTTGTGAACTCAACATGTGTATTATAGGTGACTCTTTGTTGAGAATCTATAAATTGTGGTTTCATTTTGTGTAGATTGAGTAGAACCTTAGAATGATTCTAATTATCTTTGGTGTCAAATTCATGGAGTCCAAACATGTGGATGTCATCTATGTTAATGTTTCCTAGTGGGTGCATGCAAAATAAGAGTTCCCACTCATGCATTTCCACTTCCATTTATACATCTTATTTAATGTCACTAGCATCACTACTTAATTTGTCATTATTGTTTTATTTTGTAGAGATTCATGGGTATGTGTACCAACTTGGGGGATAAAAAAGGGCCTACCTGTGGACATGATTTTTTTGAAATTTTAAAAATGTGAACTTCTATAGATAATTAGAGATAGATACACTCAAAATGGTTAAGTATGAATAGGTCAAATATCTAAAATTTGAAGAGGACCTCCTATTTTTTTATGATAAAACATAGTAGATAGATGGTCCTGTGGCCCACCATTTTTTAGCATCATTAAATATTGTTAGAAACCCTTTGGTGAATATTTAGATAAGATATTCTCATCTATTATGATATTTTTTTCATATTTTTTTGATGAATATATTTTTTATTAATTTTGCAATTAATTAGATCCTGATAATTGACAAAATAATGGATAGCCAGCCGTATGGCCCACCCTAACTATCTCAAATAAAAAAAAAATTAATTAATATTTTTAAATGTGTGTAGAATTAGGCCTAGTTTGTTACCACATAATTTATTTTTCACTTAGACCAATGAAAAACAAATTAGATAAACATGAATAGACATGTATGGGTGTAGAATGTAGTGGCCTAAAAAAGGTGTTGTTAGAAAAACAAAAAATTTGAACCCTTAAAATAGCCCAAAAATTATAAAAATCATATATTTAGAAATATGAAAATGTTCTCATCGTAATGGTAATAATTTTTCAAAATTTGATGTTGAAATCCCTAGTGTATTTGGCGATTGAAGTTGAAATTTGTTGGTTTTTCCTAAAACTCTCAATCTTCGCTGTAGATGCACAATCCCAAGACTTTGGCTTGGAAATCCAAGTTTTTTCTGAGCCTAAAAGCTCAATTTTAAATTTAAACTTAAATAATTCATATGAATTATATAATGTGTACACGTTGTATAATGCATACACATTATATAACACAATATAGAATGCATGCATGTTTGTTATAGGGGAAAGGTCCCGTTGCTTTGACATAAAATTAAACAAAAAAATTTCTTGTTTGTTATAGGGGAAAGGTCCCATTAGCCTTGTATCCTTATGGTGGAAATGTCAAATTTCATGTTTCTTATATGGGTTAGGTAACATTAGCTTTGGACAATGAATCAAGGTTCCATAACATCGCATTAGACTTCAAAATTTTTAACCATTTCAATATGTCATCTTAACTACTTATAACTAAGGTTTCAAATTCTAACCAATTGTAATTTTTATAATATAATTTATTTTATCATGAGATCTCATAAAATGCATTTTTTAAACCTATTATCAAAACTTAACCTTTAGAGTACTAATCGCTGTGCATTAAAGTATCAATACTTGACTCTTACTTATTAAGAAATGATTGGTTACTTTTAATTTTATAGAATAAATGTTGAACAAGTATTAGATAGTACTTGTTCAGCTTCTAGTGCACTTTAATATTTATATACGCCAATATGTTTCATCAGTGGAATAAATGTTAACAACAGACTTATTCAACAATCGAAACATACATGACTATTGGGACCTTTCCACTAGTAGGGCAAGGATATACCTTATAACCTTACTTGCCTAAAATACTACTTGCCCTTAAATTTTGTGTTTCTTATTGATTTTATCATACTTAACTAAAATCCTATCTTACCCTTTTGTTATTTATTTGATATCTTTGACTAGACCCATTTATTTATAAATTTTGAACTAATTTACTTAAGTGGAAAACCTGTTAAATTGGATTACGTAGTATATATCATCTTGTGTAAGTAGAAATAAGACTTGAACCCTTTGTGTAATAGTGAAAATATTGGATTTTTTTTCAAGAATTCTATCTAATGGAGCCCAATACCTATGAATCATGCCTTGGAATGTCCAAAAAACATTCCTAATATGTGTTGAATAAAGTCCCTTACGTTTCTTCCAAGGTCACTTCGTGCATCTAATTCAATAGGTGCATTTTGAGGTCCCAATTGAAATTCTTACAAGATTCTTCTATTGTTACAATTATTCACTTGATTCCCCTAATTTAATTAAATACATTATTCAAAATTTTCCAAAAATTAATATCTATTGTGAAAATATGGTTAATCCTTCATTTCGTGCAACTCCTTCATCTACCCCTCCATCACACATGGGACAACCATCAACCACTCCATCCATTCTCACATCATCTCAAGAGTGTGTCTTTGACATGGGACTAGTCCTAACTACACAATGGATGCAATAATTTCAAGCTCAAAAATAATCTAGATAACATTTGGTGCTTATCAATACTATAAAGTTCTATACCTTACTATGTAATTGGGATGGTAAGCTATGAAAGTAGGATGATGAGTACAAGGTATGTACATGTTTTTCTTAAATATTTTGGTCAAGTTGTGTACGTGTTTTATTTTTTATAAGATGTGGTTTTGATCTTGAAATAAACTTGAAAGGGTCACATATATCCATTAGTGATGATGTGATTTTAAGATGTTATAAGATGTCATGCCTATAGTGATGAATGTATAGCTTAAAAAATATCTAGATGCACTAGGGACTTTATTCAAAACCATTAATGGATTCCAAAGACATGGCATTGACCAAGTATGACATATGTATAAGTTACCCTAGTTCAAACTCTATTGAAATTATTCCAAATACATTAAACCTATGATAATGTCCCCTATATCTGAGCCCTGATTCCCCTGAAGGATGATGTTGAGTAGAGAGACCCAATAATTTTTCATGTGGATGATGAACTTTTCACCTCATATAGATGGTTGATTAGAATTGAATGCCAGTGTGCACCACCTTGCCAAATGTTGTAAGATTATATATTTTATACATATATCTTCAATTATCTTGTGCATATTTCATTGTAATGAGCTTAAACCTTATGATGTGGACTGTAATAAAGTATTACATGTCTCAAAATTCTTGCTTTTACTTAGGATTTGAGGTTGAGGTGCATTTATTATTGAATTGTGTTCTCTCCTATGTGTAGGACTTAATATGAATGTAGTTTGGGATTTAGATGTAATTTAAGGTAGAGGGATTTAAATAATTTGAATACATACATGTAGAAAACTGATAACATGTGTTGCTTGCTCAATTTAGATGGGACCTTAAGGGGTTCTACATGACAATTTTTGTATAATAATGGCAATTTAGAGGATTTCATCATGTGAATTATTTACTAGAAATGAGCTGGTTGGATTGATTTCAATCTTTAAACATTATTGGCTTATATGTATGTATGATAAATTTTTGAACATGCCTTAGTTGGATTGGTTGGCTCAGTGATGGAACATGTCTAAGTATCAAATACATGTATATATGAAAAATATAATAATTATCTAGGTGTACTAGACCTACTCATGTAAAAATATTTGATTTGATTGGGTGTCTTAAGGCTCTAACAAATTTTATGCTTTTAAGACAAATGATAGTTAGATCTCTAACACAAATATATGTGTGTGCAAGATACACACGTGGTGATGTATCTAATTGGATAAGGCCTCATAGGGATCTAATATATCTCTTTAATGCTTCTAGGACTTGACACCTCTAATAGTGCTAACACTTCCAAGCATGTACAATGTACATGTGGTGATACGTAATTGGATTTGGCCTCTCGGGGCATTGTCAAATCTAAAACTTCTAAGACTTGATGCATCTATGATAGCTTTAACACTTTTAGGTGTACGAGGTACACAGATGGAATAAAAAGTTAAATTATAGAGGCAATTAAATTAGGGAGGTATGGGAGGCCAATTTGAACACCTTCTTAACATAACTATATGATCATGATATATGATTTGGGACAAAATTAAGTATGATTCTATCTATCATAAATTGAACCAATTAGTCAATTAGTTCAAATAAGTATGTGATTTAGGCAAAATTTAGCCCCTAAACCAAATTTATGGCCCAATCGATTGTATAATCTAAATGTAACATGTATGACTTAACTGACCCCAATTTAATAAAAAATGCAAATATAAATGCAAATGTCACCAATTTCAATCCATTGAACCTAAATCGGAGTCTATGATGTGATTGAAAGGGATAAATTATGTCACATTTTGTGACATGTTGACCATAAACCCTAATTTTATCACTTGAACATGTACAATTCCCCTAAACCTTAATTTCATTACATATACATATGTATAAACCTATTACACTAAACCCCAAACTCTAACTCCTAATTTTATAACAAAAATAACCCCTAAGTTCCTTGATTTTATTAGAAATGCATAAATTCATGAATGTGATTAGTGTCAATTTATGAACCTGTTATTTACCCAATTTTGTAAGGACCTATGATGGGATTTTGGGAAAAATTAGCTCATTTTCTCTTACATATTGAGCCTTACTACATCATTCATTAGTTTTATTGATTCATAGTCTTATCAAGAGTCTTATTTCATAATGTATTAGATATTTATGCATCATATTCAATATTTATGCATCATATTGAGCCTTATTGCATTATATTGAGCCTTATTGCATCATATTGGGCCTTATTACATCATATGATATCCTTATTGCATCATATTGGAGATTGTTTGCAACGTATGATAGTCTTATTGCATCACATGATAGTCTTATTACATCATATGATAGTCTTATTGCATTATATTAAGCCTTATTTCATGATATGATACTGTTATTGCAACATATAAAGTTTAATTTCATCATATTAATGATTTATGCATCATATTATAGTATTTGAGTCTTATTGCATCATATTATAGTATTATAGTGGAAAAATGCATTGAATATGAACCTTTTTTCTTGTCTTTATAGTATATACCTATACTTCAAGGAATGCATATGCATTATAGGAATGTGTATGAATCCCTATAACATGTACATATTCCTTGAATAAAAAATAAAAAATCACTTTTCAACATCTATTTTTGTCCCTAATTGAGATTGCTATCCCCATAGACATTCCCTGTGTACTATGTATACTTTGTTAGTTGCAGTTTCTTTTTGGACCCCATATTTGAAGTACTTTCAATGTTTTTTTTTGTCAAAATAGGATCTAATTCACATTTAGAGAAGAGGAAGAATTTGAATAACAAAACATTAGAGTAAATAAAAGAGTTGAGAGAAAAAAAAGGTATGAATGCAAGCATTTCATTCCAAACAAGCTACAAACACTAACCCTGATGAGCCAAATACCTTAGATAATGAGGAAATTGATAATAATCAATTTAATAATGATTAAATTTACAATAATGAATTTAATTATGATTAAATTCATAATAATTAATTGAATTATGATGAAATTGACAATATAACATTAGATAATGTTGGAAATTCACATTCAAAGTTTAATGTTTTTGATTTTATTGATGAAGAGCCTATGCATGATACTTTACCCAAAAACAATGAATAAAATTTGATAGACTCAAATAATGATGAAATTAACAATAAATAAAATTTCATTTAAACATATAATGAAAAAAAAAAACAATGAACAAAATTTCATTGAAACATATAATGATTTTGAAAAACCCTCTGAACAGACTCGACCAACAACAACACCTCCAAGAATTGTGTGTAGAAACGATAAGTACATAATTGAAGTTGATGAAAACATTTTGAAACCAATGCATAAAAAAATGTTTGACCACCATTCAATAATATTGGCTTAAGAAATTTAGGATGGTTTCTTTCATAGATTGGAGTATGATAGTCAAAGATTTCAATTATTTGTTTTATTGATGAAATTGGTTAAGATGAGACCTATAATGTACACATTAGGACTAAAAACATCTAAAATAGATAATGAAAATGTACATGATGCATATCATATTTTAGGCTTAAAGTCATGTAACAAATATTGTAATGCTACCTAATATATAATGACAACTATGCAGTAAGTGTTAAAATAGGGAAAAAATGATTGATTTCAAAAACAAGTCAAACACTTGATACAAATATAAAAACATTAATGATAGCAATTTCAAGATGTGAAAGACTTAATGAACCCAATATAAAAGAGCTCTACGCATTTTTTTGGTATACTTCCACGAAAGGACAAGGCTATAGCCAATTCTTTGAAAGACTTACTTGCACAATTTTGGAAAGATAATACAAGATTTTTGCCTAATGCAAGAGATGTAGTGAAGAAAAGATTTGGTTCTCTTAATCATAAACTGCATTCAAAACATTACTTGGATATGACTCAAACATAATCATACTTTACTTTTTTGGGAAACATACACAAATTTATATTATTCAAAGACTTTTTGATATAGACAAACCTTTTAATGTAAAAATAAATCATAGACACACCACTTGTTATAGGAAATATGTTGAATTTTCAATGCACTATGATGTTTTTTTCCATATTCATTTTACTTTGCATACTACTAACATTTTTTATGAGTGTGGCATATAAGTTTCTATAAAATCAGCCAGGGAATTTATTTCAAATATTTTTTGTGAAAGACTAGATGGATAGTTCTTTTATAATAAAGCATGTTTGGATAGAAATTATAGCATTTGTGGTAGATTGCCAAAATTGAAAAAATGTATCCAGGCATGTACAAGTTAAATTGGATAGGAATTAGTTGGTTTGAGAAATTAAAAATCTGTGACTTATCAAGTAAAAGATGGAAAATAATATAAAAGGTGTGAGCTCATTATGAAAGAGATACTTGTTTTAGAATTTATGGTTGAATTCATAAAAAAAATTGTTTATGAGTATACAATGAATACACATAGGGCTAAATGGTTGGATGAACATTTTAAGATAATCAATGACACATTCCCACTTGATTCTATTGTTTTAGTAGTCAGATTTTCTAAAAATTATAGATTTATACCACAAATGGAAGTTCACTCACAGTATTACAACTCAACATAAATTGTCATATTTGTGCATATAACATTCATGCATACATTTGATAGTATAGAGGAAGATAAATAAATATTAATGAAGTACAATTTCTATATTAGTGATGACTGATCACATTGTACAAAGTATGTGCAAGGTTATTTTGAGAAGTTCTATTGACATTTGACTCAAAAGAACATTATTTTTAAATGACATTACATTTGGTCAGACAATTGTACATTGGAATTCAAAAATGCATAGATGTTTTATTGGTTGAACAAGATGCACATTACCTCTAGTTTAGAACATATTTGGAGTTTCACTAAGGTTGGCCATCAAAAATGGGAGCATGATGGTGATGGGGCATGTGTAAAAAGAGATTTTACAAGGGAGGAGTTAAAATTTGACAACATTGCTAATTTGACTGATGTAAAAACTATGGTTAACTAGTGTAATGAGAACATATGTCATGGTGGCCAAGCAAATTATACTATTTATAGACATTTCTAGTTAATGGAGGAAAAATACTTAACAAACTATGAGGATTTTATGACTCTAAAAGGTTCAAGTGAGATCCACTCATTTCATAGCTCAAATGTAGGTTCTTGGAGTATTTATATGTGACACTTGACATGGTTTAATTCTGCATGGATAGAAATTATTTGGAATGAGTGTGACTCATAAGAGTCAGTGGATGACTAGAGTTCCAAACCTCTAATTTCAATCAACACATATCAGGTTCCACCAATATTGTAACTTATAGACATGGCATCCTCACATGACTTTGACCATGCATCTAATCTAGTATAGCTAGGTAGAAGATTAATCTTTATGTACTATTTATTCTCATAATCTATCTTCATAATGACATTAAAAATTATATTTTATGATGCATGCCATATTTTTGTAGTCAATTTAGATGAGGAAAATGAAGAGGGAACATATTACTACTTATGTTGGTGTGTAGATGGAAAGAAAAAATTGTCTTCCCCAGTCGTAAATGGAGAAAACATTGATTATCCCACTAGGTCTATGGTAGTCACTAGAACTTGGCTTTGATGATATCCTATAAAAAATTTAAATGTATGACTGTTTGAAGACTTTGAAACTCACAAAAAGATTCCAAACCATTAAAATTTGGTTCTTGTAATGAATATTCAATTACAAAAATATCATGGGAGGCCAAAAAATAAGAATCTATAGAAAGTTCACGTGTCAAACCATAAAGCTATTATTGATACTATCAAGATTAGATTAGATCCAAGTGATTCATTGGATTGAAATGTCTAGGTATATTTACTTGTAAAATGTAGATGTTATCAATTTTATGAATTTTTTATTATTATTGTCGAAAAATATTTGGGATTATTGACCAAATATGTGAAACTAGGAGCCTATGTGCACATCTACATTTTTTTGGACAATTTCCTTTATAATTACTTACTAGCATTTTTATTAGGTTAGTGGTGCCAAATTAGCTTCCACCTTCACATGGTTGGCATTGTTAGTAAATAATTTCATATTCTTGAAGTTAATAGAAGCTTACTAAAATTAGTTGGTATTTCTGTGCTCCTAAATAATTTCTCAGGACATGTTTATTTCTCCTTGTAGCCTTCCAAACACATTTGTTGTCAGTGTTTCTATGCTCTAGAACAATAGTAAAAATGCACTTGTGGGTAGAAGTGGGTATCAAAATAATTATATCACATATAGTTTGCCTATATATGTGCTTTATGTGGTGTATTTTCACCTATTGGTCCATAGGTAAAGTTGTTAGTTGGAGATCAACAAGTTGTCTCTTCAGCACTAAAAAGTTGCATTTTAGGAGAAAAGTAGTAAAATGAATGGTAGTAAGTATATGATGGCATGAAGATAACTAAGAAAGATAAGTTGGAGCAGAATATCCCTTGAACAATGTGTAATAACTCTTAGTTAAGTGTAAATGATGTAAAATCTTTCATTTTTGTAGATAGGTTGGTTGTGATAGATAATTCTATGAACCTATTCTTGGATGATAATCAATAATATTACAAGAACATCCTAATCAAGGACATATTATAGAGTGTTTAAGTAGATTAAAGTCTAGTCTCTCAGAGGAATAAACCATTATTTCGAATCCTAAGGTGATAATGTTAACTTTCAGATATTGTACAAATAACACTATGACAATAACATATCATTCCATGAATAAAAGGAATTAAGACTTAATTATGGGAAATTAAGAGTATTGAAAGGTGTATTAAGAGAGATATGACCTAAATGAGACCTTGTGTTATCTTAAATAATTATGGAAATAGAATACACAATAATTTAGTATCACCCCTACTGTACACAGTTAATTTCGACCCACAATTAGTTAAGAAATTGATGTTTGAAGCCTAAAATGGATAAAGGAAGGGTTATATACTATTGTATGAGGTAGAGTATTTTATGATATAAAATTTGGTGAGTATTTGATCCTTTGAAACGTTGTATCATTCATGATACATAACTTAAAGTGCTTAAAGGGTCTATACAGGGCCTAAAAACACTAGAATTAGGGTTTAGGAGAATTTGAGAGATGTGACCATCAGAATGGGTCCAATTTTTTTAATATCTCATAATTATATGTGTTATAATTGATGAAAGTGGTTTAGCAATGAAAATGTATGGATAGTTATAGTTTTGAGGACTGTAGGGTTAGAATAGGCCTAGTTTTGGGGTTTCTATCAAAGCAAGTTATAACCAAGAGAAGATTAAAGTGTTTTAAATTTTTGAGGAGTTGAAGGGTGATATAGGGTTCCATAATGTGTTCTTACATATTCAATAAAGGACACATGATAATCAAATAAAGGAAAAACTAGTGAAAACAAGGCTATAAGCGTAGAGAGAGTATTGTGACTTTGAGGTGTAGCGAGAATGGAACATAATGTTTTGTCACTTGATAATGGTTTATAAAAGTTAATAATGATCACTTAATACCATCAATGTAATGAATTTGATTCTTATCAGCTTAAACCAAGGAATGGTCCTAGAGACTTAATGGGATATATAGTGTGAAGGATAGTGAACACCCAAGGATAAGTATTGAAAGGTGAAGTAGGTTTGAAAACTTTAAATAAGTTTGGGAATGAATTTTTTAACCATTTAATACCATTCAAGCATTATGATTTTAATCTTGAAACCTAAAGTGATATTTGGTCCTTGGAACCCAAGGGGTTGTGCCTAGTCAAAACTAGTGAAGAAACTAAAAGAAAGTTTGCCAATAAAATAATGTAAGGAGGTAGATAATGATTGAAAATTATAATTAAGTATTGTAACACCATCATGAAAAGTGTCTCTATATGTTCAAAAAATAGGTACATGTGTCAAGTGACTAGCAAGCCCAAGAATCAAAGAGCAATTTTGAATTAGTAAGGGAATATTGAAGATCAAGTAATAAATTAAATTGAAAACAATAGAAATGGTAAATTTTATACTTATCATAAATTATTTTCATCACAAACCAAGGAAAAATAGTATAATTACCCATTGTGAAATTTGATCATGCAAACATGTGTCACTAGCTTTTGCCAAAATGGGCCTATAGGCCAAAATATGTTGGACCTAATCATGAAATTTGGTGGAGAGGATAATTATGAACTATTGTAGAAACTACATATGTTTTTTTTAATTTTTATGGAAAATATTCACTATTTTAGTACAATAAACCCTATGTCAAATCATGGTTAACATCGGAGCCTATCTTGGAGAAATTAGTCAGTTTGGGGCATCTATAGGTTGAGTCAAATCACTAAATTTTATAATAATGGTATAAATTAACTAAAAAAAATATTATGACATTATAAATCTCACATAAAGAGTGAAATTTCCCTCTATTTTGATACAATCCTCTTGAAGTCAAGAATGCAGCCATTGGAAATTTCTAGAAGTTTTGTCAGTTTTGGATGCCAAGAAGTAGTTTAGGCATTAGAGAGGTATTAAAACCATATAATATAATTTTTTAAACATAAATTTTCATATATTAGTGATAAAATTTAGGGTTTTAATGAAAAATATTTAAGAAATACAAGTTTTGGCATGAAGGAAGCATGCATGCAACTCAAGGTAAATTGTGGTAAAAAGGGTATATAAGACAAAGTAAAAATTAAAATAAATTGAAACTTGGTAATATTGGTATAAATGAAATAATATACCCAAATATAATATTGTGAAGTTCATATGACAAGTGTATGTGCTCTCTATTTTATCATAGTCCCCTCCATGTCTCATAATGGTCATTATTTATGCATGCATACTTTTTGGATTTTTAATGTGTGTTTGAGGGTTAAAAGATTAGATAAGTATGTTAATATGGTTTTAAACCTCTTAAACACCTTTAAAGGGTGTTCACACTCCAAAATTCATGTAATCCCCATAGGTAGGCTCAAATCCCCATATGCAGTCTCAAAGGCATTAAGGCAAAGTTGGTTTTTTTATCATTGGAAAGGTGTTATGAGATGTTTTAGATGTCATGAGGATGTTTTAAAAAAATAATATTATTGGGAATGTATAATTAGTCCTTTTGAGAGTATGTACAGGGGATGCGAAACCCTAGATTAGAAAGCTTCAGGCATTTTCAAGAGATTTAACCATGGGAATTTAAGGAAAATTTGTAATATTTATCCCATATACATCTAAAAAGTTAATAAAAATGTTTTAACCTAAGATTTTATGTATGTGTATGGATTCTAGGATTGAAGGTTTGGAATATGGCTAATTAGGCCTAAGTGAGGGCAGGCTGATGAAGGAAGTGATAGTTAGAGGTGGATTTGGGCTATGAAATTTGACATAAACATGGAAAAGGATTGAGTTTACCTATAAATTCCATTATAATCTCTTCATAAATCATAACTTTTATGTATAATGCCAAATACAATAAAAAAAGGCTACAAGCCTTGAGAGAGCATTGTGTCCATAAGGTGTGAAATGAGAGTATGCTATCATTTGAGTTCTTTAAGAGGGTTATACTAGGTATGTTCTCATCATATAAGATAATATGTGACAATAGGTTGAGCTCTTAAAACATAGACCAAAATTTGGTCCTTGAGACCCAAAGAAGGTGCCTAGGAAGAAATTAGAAAGAGATTAAGTGGAAGTTTGTGAAGGACACATGAATGGAATGAGGTAAAGGATGTATGGATAGAGGTTAATGCCATCAAGGAGGTGATACTAAGAGTATAAGGAATAATTACTAGGTGTAAGAAGCTAAATTAAGCCTAAAGAGTTAAGAGAGGAGTTAGCTTATGAATCAAATCAAACCATAGCAAGTGAATGTCATCAGTTGGGTTTAAAATCAGATAATGATGTCTTTATAGAATTATCCTCCGTGCCTCTACATTAGCATAAAAACATAATTCAAATGCAATCACTGATATTCTTTATTTCTCATAAGGGTTTGATTTGCAACATTATCCTAACAAGTTATTCTCAATCTCATAACATTTGTAATCCTTAAGAATACTTCAAAACTAATCATTTATAATACTCTGAACACAAGTGATTCAAACAAGATTTAATTCATTGTTTTTCTTAAATATTCATGTAAAAAATAATAATGACATGCATAAATGCCATATATAGGAACACAATGTCAATAATACATGGATTGTCATATTGGCATACAAAAAATTACATCATGTCTAACAACATAGTATCTAATGTTGGGTGAAAACATCATATACATATGTACGATGCCAAAAATATGTATATTACCATATAAGAATACAAGAAATTACATCATCTACAACATCCTAATCATCAAATAGTCTCCTTCTCTTTTCCTTCTTTGAAGAAGACTCTCCTTGGGATGCCCTACTTATAGATGGAGATATCCCAAATGCCTTGGATTACTTCAAATTTGGACTGTATGTACTATGCTCATAGCTCACTTGCATCTGAACCTATTCAAATACAAAAACTATTATAAAATTAACAAGTATACATAAAACCAAGTTAAAAAACTCATGTTTTAAACTATAATGAAAAAAATCATTTAAACATGTACTTACCATAATCTCATGGTCTTCCTCAATTTACCATTGACACTGGATTGGGTCAGTACCAACTTTAGCTACATGAACATGCATGTCAAATGATAAAGAAATATAAGGAATTGTCATAGTATTCATCTAAATTAGACTATCAAATGTCATATGACAGTGTTGCATACACTGTACATTCATGCATATAAGTTATATTTGCCAAAGTATATAGTAAAATTATAAAAATAAAAGTGTTAAATTATAATTCAAAATTATAAGTGAATATAGACACCTTGGTGAGCACCTCTATCTATGACATTGGAATAGTAATACCCAAGTCTGTTTCAACTCGTAATGATGGAGGAGTGTCCACCCTAGTCATCAGCTGAACAAAATAACCTAATAATTAATAACTTGTGTAATTCATTAATTAAAAAAGATGTTAACAAACTTAGTCTTGCATAAGATATGAGAAAATCTAGTGATTTCATGGGAAGAATGAATGTGACAAGTGGATATGTGTAACATTTGACTTGTAACACCACATTGAAGGCAAAAAAGTCAGTTTTATAAGGGAAAATGACAAAACAATGAGGGAGGATTTTTGAGTGAATTTTGTGAAATTGAGTCATTGAATAAAATTTAGGTGTTGAAACATCCTTGATATGTACCTATATACATTGGTTTGGATGCTTGTATAGCTTTACTAAGGTGTATTTTGGATTGTGACCTAATTACTTCATCATTAGGACTACTTGTCTTAAGGCAATGACTTGGTATAGTTGAGGATAGTCCTATGAGTATTGGTGTGATAAAAAATCCCTTAGAAATAGTCATTGTGATAATATAATTAACCTATATAGGCATTTGTTGAGAAGTTTGTAAACTGAGTTTTAATCAAGTTAAGACACCTAGAGTGATAGGTAGCTTTTATGGGGAACATCTATACTCGAGCCTTTTAAGAGTGTCTAAAACCTTATAAAATAGGTATCATGAAAATCTAAAAAAACATATAGAAAATAGAACTAAATATTGTAGATATAAGAGTGAGTGGATAGTCTTCTTTACAAGTGCATGATTTTGGTTGCCCTATTGGTGACATTAGGTTGACTATCTATCCTTAGATTACCCTCAATTTTTTCAAGGAAAGGTATATATGTATATAGTGAAAGTAGGTTGAGGTCAACAAAGGGTGATATAGTCTTGCCAACACTCAATATTCATTTTAGGGAGGCTTTCCTAATGAAAGGTGTTATATTCTTATAGATTTGGCATGTCACTCAAGTGACAAAAGTGCATGGATATAGATAGGACCTATCCCCTAACTAGATATAGTAGGTATTTGGCCCCCCTAAGTATTTGGTGGTAAGAAAATACTCAACCCCATCTATCTATATGGAGTTGAGGTCCCCTATTTTTATATGGTCACAAGGCCTATGCCATATAAATATAGGCTATATTTTATAGTCAACATTCTCCCAACAAACCAATGGAATTGACTAGGTATAATGGGATCAAGAGGCTATGCCATCTAAATTTATAAATCCATAGATAGAGATGAAATTATTATGCTTGAGTAGAATCAAGATGGTAATTGAATTTCTAGATATGACCATTTTGGATATTGATCTTAGAGATTGAACCGCTATATGTAATTAGGACAAAAAAGAATCAAGTGCCTGGATATGAAGCTAGTATTTAAAATAAATGAGTGGTGTCCATATTGATGAAAACATGCTATGCTCGATTTGGAAATTGATATAAATATATTATACCAAACAAATTTTATCAAATGAATTCTATATATATACAACCAATCCTACTGATTGGGATTGACCCACTATGGGAACTACATATAATGGGGTATAAAGAAAATGTTGAACTCACTATTTTGGTTATCAAGAATATAGTTTAGATGGAGAATAATTTTCTAAAAAGTTATTTCAATATATGGTAATACATCAAACAATAAAAATTCCAACAAAATTATATTAGGTATTTTATATTTTCTTACACAAAATCTACCAATGATGCGATTAAGGTGTATGAATGTACATCTAGACTATATAATATTAACTTGAAATTTTTCCTTTGTAAATGTATATGGTGTCGTATTAACATAGATAGATGTAGTAGGGGTTGGCCCACTACCTAGTTGTGATGTTGAAGGCAATGTCTCCTCTTGAAACACAAAAAAATACATATATATTATTCAATTTAAACATGTAAATTAATTTTTACCTTTTTAATTTATAAATATAACTTAAAAATTTAACACTAAATTTATATAAAAGATACTTGCATGTGTGTAGAGACACCCAACGTATCCAAACCAAATGTGTGTGCCAATAACTCATCAGTCAAGACCATATCCTCCAAGCCCTTTGAAGTATCACCATCATCATCTGAAGGTCCAGTGCATACAACACCACAACCTCAATATGGGTGGGATTGGGTATGACCACTAGATAGAGCATCTCAAGCATATGTCTCTAAAAGTCTACTCATATGATGAATGACTATATTAGTAAGCACACTAAGCACATATAAAGTGTATATCTCCATAAACTCTATCATCATAGAGGGAATCTCTAGATAAAGTGGATTTTGGGTAGGGATCATTGTAGGCTGTTTAAGTGCATGATGTGCACTTGGCCAATCTTGCGTAGAGCCTCTTCTTCAGACCAGAAACTCACCATAGTCAAATTAGTCTGGAATTTGATTGAGAACAAAATCACAATAGAGTTTCCTTAAAAAGTAAAAAGACACCTCATGGTTATTACAAGGGGGATAGTCAAACACCATCTACCATCACTCCCAAAAATTGGTTTTAATCAAATCATGTTGGCATTGATAGATTGAGAAACATTTGGTCATTATGAGAAATGGGGAATTGGTGGTTGAGTCTATAAATAAGGCACAAATTTGATCTTTTGTTATATTTTTATTCTTTACCTTAGATGCTAATAATTTATCAACATAGTAAGGCCTACAACTATCCTTATATAGCCTCCATCTATCAATTTATTTCATTATCGAGTCAACTTGACCTAATACTAACTCCAGGTTATTCGCCAAATAGGTGCAGTGGGTGTTTGTGGAAGTGGATTCCATCATTCTCCTAATTATCTTCTCAATTTAAATTTTTTTCTCCACTATGTGAGAAACCATATCCTCCTGACTTCCTAGGGGATCTATTGGAGCTATAGGAGGGTTAGGTAGAGGGTTAAGAGGGTTAGGAAGGTTGGGAGGAAGGTTAGGCAGAAGATTAAGTGAAGATTTAGGAAGAGCATGCCTATTATATAAAAAATAAAAATCAAATTATGCAATTTACATTCACAAAAATTTCAAAAAAACTAAAAAAAATTGATTTAATCTACATAAAATATACCTCTTCTTCACAACAACATCATCGATCTCATGAATGCAAGCCAAAAGGAAGATCTACAAGACAAAATGTGAGATGGAGGGAAAAAGGAAGATTTACAAGCCAAAACACAATCACAAAGCACCAAAACATGAAAGGGAAGTAGGAAAAAATGTGAGGAGTCAAGGGTTTTTTTATTTTGTAGTTTTATAAATGCATACATGTTATGTTTAGTTGTAGCAATGTGTTCATATTCTAATAATGTATACACATTCTTATAACTAAACATAATATGTACACATTATGGCTCATGAATCCCAAGCCATAATATGTATGAATTATAACAATAATATGTACACATTATGTTATAACACATACTCATAGTGGGTTATGTCCATGGAATTGTCCCCCAATTCTGTGCACATAACCTCATTCAATATATCATAGAATGTAAAAATCCTTGATTTGTTCCCGATGTGTAATAATGTCTTGCCTAGTTAAACCAATGTCCACTATAATGTTTTAAACATGTTTGTAAAGTAGAAGCTCTATCCAATAAAAAGCCTCATATGATGGTGAATCAATAGGAGGTATAACAAAGGAATCAGGGAATATTCAAATAATTTCTTGAATTGTTTTATATCACCACTAATTAAATTTTATTTGATTGTTAAAATACCATGCTCAAGTGACCAAAATGAGTGCAAATATATATAGAAAATAAGTACAATTTATATATGCATCAATGAAAGATGTTAGTTTACCTTCCTAAAATGTGATTTTAGAAACACATTTGTATATTTGTTTGCCAACAAACTAGATAAAAAATGCTCAGCTATAAATAATTAGTGGTAGATTTTACAATATGTGTCATGTCTCTAGTGCACCTATGTCATGGTTAAAAATAGTTTCTACGAGTAACTTATTGTATGAATTCATTAATGGGCTTTCAATTATATTTGTAGGTAATATTCTAGTTATCATATGGTGTTATCTTTCATATTTGTTTCCAAATTTGATTGCTTGATTTTCTATATATTTTAGCACAACATGGTGGGAGACAACCAATTGGTAATTAACATTTACATGCCATATTGGAAGCATGTTTGCATTGTGTATGTTCAATCTTTCATCATTACATGATGGAAGGTAAGTTTTTCATCCTTTTTCATCAATAAACATGCTTTACATCATTTTTAATGACCATGAAGCTTTATATTTATATTGTATAATAGTCCCCCTTTTCCATAAACTCATGAACATTGACCCCATCTAACATTTTTTAGGTTATATGTTTTTTCATATGGTGTGGCAATGAAATATGCAAGGAGGAGACATTCTATTTTAAAATGAACTTAAAAAATGTTAAAGTGGTGGGGAAGGACAAGGCATTAAAAAACATGCAAGTAGTGAAAAGTTTCAAGGTGAGTTGGGTAGTGATGGTCAGAGGAAATAACTGATTATTTCAATGATGGACTCATTGCCTTAGGGAAATACATGTACATAGTTTAATAACATGTCACATTTGTAAATGCAATCTATAGCTTCCAATAAATCATTTAAATTACCCAATACATGATTAAAACATGTGTCATCTCAATAAAAATAGGGGTAATATATCCAACATCTCATTTAAAAACACAAATAATAACCCATGTGTCAATTTAGAAAAGTTTCATACTAAATAAAAAAAAGTTCTAACTATGTTAGCTAAATAAAACATAATTAAACAACTCTAAAACCATTTAGACAAAAAATAGAATAGGATTCTTCAATGAAAAATGACTTTTATATAATCTAATTGATTGATGAAGGATATTTTATGTAAATATATATAGATATAAATATTTTAAAGACTTTTGCATTCTCATTATTAGTAAAACTAACAACAATAATTATATTCATTATAATAGTGCTTAATTATCTACATTTTATGAATTGAAGAAAGCTAAAATTTCACCGAGGACCACAAGTGCTGCAAAATTTGGGTAATTTGTTGGACTAGGGTTTAAATCCCTGCTAGTTCAAACATGATTTATTCAAGCACTATGGTAGTCTAATTTATATTCAAATATCACTCAAAACCCATGACAAATAACCCCATCTCACTTTTTGTTCAGAAAGTGTTAAGAAACAATAATTTGATATTGTTTGTAAAGGTGATAGTGAAAAGTGAGCTTGTGTGTTCCTTCATACCATGTAGGAATGCACTATGTAGGGATGAGATGTTATGATTCACATTGAACAAAAGAAATGATGAAGTGGTAGGGAAGGGAAAGTCCACACATAAAATTAAATAATGAAAGATTTTAGGATGAGCTAGGCGATGACGGTAAGGGCCAATGACAAGTTATTTCATTGATGGAATCCAAGAAGCCCAAGAAAATAAATGTAAAACATTTAATGACATGTCACATCTATCAATTCAATCTATAGCTTCCATTTAACTATTTTAATTACCTAATACATGATTGAAACAAGGTTAATCTCTAGGAAAACATGGGTCATAAATGTAATGGCTCCTTTAAAAACATAGATAATTCATCATGTGTCAATTTAGATAAGTTTAAAACCAAATAGATAAAATTTATAACTATGTTTAGTATATAAAACCCAATTAGAGGATTATAAATCTAATTATTTAAAAAAAAAAAAAAAAACTTCTTCAATGGAAAACATATTCATTTGTTGTGTAATGATGCATTCGTTAGGCCTATTCTCTATGTAGGAACTTCAATTTTCATGAGATAGTTAAAAATAGTAATAAGTTTAGATGAGATCCCATTCAAAGAAAGACCAATATATTATTTTTTTAGTTTTTAAATTATTAGATGTGTGTTTGGCTTCCTTCAATATTACCATTAATCATTACAAAAAATATTTCCTTGATTTCCTAGATTTAATAAAGAAAATATTTTGATATGTGGTGTAGGGAAGGTAATACATGGTCATTTCATAATAGATGTCAAATTACCATGACATTTTTCTTTCTCAAACCTATCTATCTATGATACATTTAGATTTACCATCACCTCCCCTATTACATACCTTATATTTTTGATCACCACACTTTTTCTACTTAAATTTGTAATGAGAGAAGGGCATTACATGAATAGATCAGAATTATTGATTGATAGATATGCATCCCCTACTTCTTACCATTCTTTAAGCTTAACACTTTATATCAAAACATTGGATGAAGAAATAGAGGGATCCTATTATGAGATTCCTTGGCATATGTTTTGTGTGGGCCATCTCCACTCTATATCAAATTAGAATTTACTCTCAGGTACGAATAAAATCTAAGCTCGTTCAATGGTGTAATTTTTTTTTAAAGTAAAGCATGATTTTTTAAAGGGAAATATTGTAAATTGGTAGTTGTACCTCACTTGAAACCCATGAATAATGACCCCATATCACCTTTTGTGCATTATGAAACATTTATTTGATATTTATAGTGTTAAGCATAGGATATATATTTTACGCAATCAAATTCCTTTTGTTTTAACCACTTAATCATACATTCAAGATATGCAATAAAACTAAAATAATAAACATCACACAAGATAGAGAGACACCAGATTTAACGTGGAAACCCAATGTGGGAAAAACCATGGAGAACAATCTCAAGTATATGAATGAACACCAACTCAAACTACAATATTTGCATGCACCAACTTGCAGGAGCACTAACCCATTTGTTGATCACCAACACAACATCTATTCATGATCACCAACCCACATGAACACCAACCCCTTTGATGAGCACCAACACAACAACTATTCATGAGCACCAACACAGTAACTATTCATGAGCACCAACCCACAGGAGCACCAACCCCTTTGTTGAGCACCAACATAGTAATTATTCATGAACACCAACCCACAAGAGCACCAACCCCTTCTATGTGTATCACAAAACTATCTCTCATTGTTTCTTTCTCAATAAATGATATCACATTACAATATCCCTTTCCTCTCTCTCCTCTACTCTTCTAAGCTAGATATAATAATTACAAATCATAATCTCTTTTCCATATTAAAAATTTCTTTCAAGCCTTTATTTATAGCTTTCCAAATGACCTTTGGCCTTCACCCTTTGTGACCCTTCAATACTCAAGGAAAATTGTGCCAAAATTTTATGACTCTTCACATCCTTTCATTTGAAAAGTTATATGGTGACCCTTCATAAGCAAAATCATCCTTTCCTATTTTATCGTTATCTTGGTGACTTTTCATATTCCTCAAAGTGCCCCTTCATGAGGAATTGTGCCCTTCCTCTTTTGTCTTCACTTAGTGACTCTTGGAATTCCTCAAGATGACTCTTCATGGGAAAATGTGTCCCATTCTTTTTTTGTCTTTATGCCATGACTCTTTGGCTTCTCCATGGGCCCTTCTTTTGACTTTATGCAACCAAAAATATATTCATTAATATTAAATAAATATTAACACACATTAGCCAAGATATTAATATTAAAAACATCATTAAATGTAATGGGGCCTTTATCACCAATAATGTTAGACCTTTGACATCAATGACAATATTTCTAACATCTGGTGGTAGTGATAGTGCCAAATGAGGGTGTGTTCTTTCATACAGTATGGTAATGCATAGTACAACCCTTTTAACATGTGAAATGTAATAATGTGCATCCTATTTGAACCTATAATCCTTGAGGCCATATGTACACTAATACCTATATAATACATACATAAATTATAATTTAAAAAATACCAATTTATATTTTTAAAAAACTATTACTAGACACAATACCCATAATATATATTAGAGAGATCTATCAATCCTCAATTTTCGTATTCATATGATACATGATTAAATGTACTACTATCAAAAGTTAATTTAGTGAGATACCCCAATAATTTACATTCATCATTAAAAAATTCTTCTATATGATCTCTTTGTATGCAGACAATGATATCTTTATCATTACCCAGATTGTACTCCATCTCTCTCCACTCCAATTTATTGGAAGATAACTCCACATGACATGGATTTTTCACTATGAGATATAAAAATATTTTCCACTTGGACGTCATCTATGAAGCGAGCATGTTAAAAAAATTAGATTTATTAATTTATGCATAAACAAGGGGCATTCATAAACAATTGACATTCATAAACAATAAATATTGATAAACAATGAGCATTGAAAAATAAGGGCCAATGATAATTATATGCAAATGTATGAAAAAGTAGATAAAAATTACTAAACATATGCATTGATATGTTGTCCTAAAATCATACAATGTAACAACTTATAAATGCCTAAGGAGCATTTAACAACTTTTTTGTAGAGATTGACAAATATAATATTTAGCATGGATGATTTACTTGAAAATTTAAGCTATTCTTTATTTATGTTTTCAATTTATTGCCAATAGTAATATAAAATCTATAAAAAAACACTAATTGATATGTTGTCCTAAAATCATACAATGTAACAACTTATAAATGCCTAAGAAGCATTTAACAACTTTTTTTTAGAGATTGACAAATATAATATTTAGCATGGATGATTTACTTGAAAATATAATCTATTCTTTATTTGTGTTTTCAATTTATTGTCAATAGTAATATAAAATCTATAAAAAACACTAATTGATATTACAACTTGTTTGCACTCTTAATGGGTTCAACAATAACAAAGTGAAGGCCAAATTGGGGATCCTACAAAATGTCTAAAGTGATACTTTCAATATTTATGTTCTAATTGATTACATCCTTAATACAAGTCCCATCCTTATTAACTTTACATGAAGTAATTTCTTACCAATGGAAACACTTGGTGATGATGCAATCATGATCAACAATTTAAATTTGCATCCATTATTATCTTAACCACATGTAATAATACATACTAATATCACTTATAGCATTTAAGTATCGTGAAAAAAAAATATAAGAGCATAACAAAACTTTCATCCATTTATAAAACTTATTGCAACTTCACATGGTAAGTACTCTCTACCAAGAGAGATCCCTCATTTCATTTCTTCTACATACAATATTTTTCTCCTTCCTAATCCCAATGAAATACCCAAATATCATATATATAACACATATAATGTAAATACCATAAATAAATAAAAAGATTTTCCACAAACTCAAATGTATGCCCTCCGAAGTCCCCCTAAACTTTACAATATATTTGCATGTTGAGTATCTCACAATATCTGATTTGGCATCATTGGAAACATGTTGTGGCTATAGTGCCAATGATAGTGTATGTTGTTCATCATTTTTATTCAACTTTGACTCATAAAGTGGCAAAAGAGACTCATTAATAATGTATTGTAACTATATAAGTGGTGAAACCATGTTAGTACCATTGGATGAAGTACTACCACTACTTGTTATACCCCAAATTGTTGTTTCTTTCACATCCCTAACATCTTGTACATATTTGATCTTCACATCAATAAATTTCTACACAAGTGACAATGCTTGTCTATGAAGTTTGACCAGCTTCTTATCTCTTACATAAATATTACCAAATATTTTGTCACACATTTGTTTATAATTTATTTCAACAACCACATTCTCTATATTTTGATCATAAAGAGTCATAAGAACATGAAAAAGAGAGAACATAGTAATAACTATTAAATTTACTACTATCATTAATTGGAACAGGATTATAGGTTATCACTTCTTTCTTAAGATCATAAACAATATACACATATTTAAAACACACATTGTTTACATCATAACAAACAACAATACACAAGACATACATGTTGTCCATAATTCTATGCAAAATTAAGAAAACATGTTAGTTGTAGTTTAGTAGCAAGAAGAAATAAATAGATTTGTAGCTAATAAATAATTAATAACCAAAGATACAAAGCAATAAATGATGAAAACAAATAATTAGAGAGTAGAATATTTTACAAAACTCCATGAGACCAAAAGATATATTCATTATTCACAAAAATAATATGATTTATAATTTCTCATACAATTGATTATAAAATATTTCAAATGATCCATCACATTCCTCTATGAATTTTTACTTTTTATTATCTTTTGACTTATTTTTGACACCTCCCATATCTATTTTCTCCTTTTTATTATAAATAATGGGGAATAATACTAAATATTATTTCCCTTTACCCTTGCTAACACTCACCCTAACTTAAAAAGTGTCTCATTACAATTTTTATTTGTTACAAATATATTTGAGAAACTAAACTACTCCTAATCCTACTCTCCATGGTCTCTTTCTAGAGTCCTTGCTCTTCTACAACTTGCTCCTCTATACTCACATCACTATACCCACTCTTCTATACTCACTCTTCTACATCACTATATCTGCTCTTATGTATCACTATACCCACTCTTTTACATCACTAAGTTCTCTATATTAACCATTTATTATAATCCCAAATACATTTATAATATTATAAATTCATAAATACTTGATATGAAACTTTGCCACATTACATCACTAAATTCTAACTATAAGGAGAAAATGAATTTATCCATGATGTCCCCTAAAAAATTTTATTGTCTTAGCCATCCTTTTTGGCCCACTAAGACATATCATTTGAACAAGTAAAACACCTCTATACAATCATGCATCAAAAAAATATCTCTTTAGTTGCTATCTATATCACCACCTAAGGACATTTGAATTCTAAAATTTCACCATAATGGAAACATGCTTTATTAACATAGAAGTTTACGAGTTCAAAATGTGAGTGTAATTATCCTAAGGCTGTAGCTTCCAACCTCCTTCCATGTTACAAATTCTTATATACAGTATACCATGTAAACAATAAAGGACTCTACGACTTCTCCTCGTGACAACCTTACTAAAATTTCCTTTGGCCCAATTATTCGTAGCACTGCTCTATCCAAAGACAAAGTTAGATATCATATAAATATCATTATAATGACCTAAATGGACACTATCTATGGTCTTAAGTTTGAAATCTATGAGCATAGCCCTCAGCCATCACTGGATTCATACACATTAATAATATCTAATTTATAATGTGATTCAACCTAGTATAAACCAAGTTTATGGAATTGAGTCAAAGGTAGTTATAATATTAATAGAAATGCCACACTAATAATTTTAATGAACTTATATAGGTTTAAATAATTAGTCATATCTCTCCATATAATTTTCATAATCAAACTTATCTAACTGTAACATATACCATAAGATATGAGAAAATAGGAAAAAGTTACTATACCAAATGAAAACTATCACATCCCAAGAACTAGGCTTCAGATGTGTTCTACCACTTGCGGTATTTCTTCCAACTATAAGAAATTTTACATATGGAAAGAATGAAAGTTAGAGATGATTTCTAGTTTGCCAAGTTCTGAAGTTTTATTATTTTCAACACTAATCAAGATGAAACATGGCAGAGTCACCCCATGATTCCTTAGTGAATCAATTTGAACTTACAACCAATTATCTCAAATTATGAATGAAACTTACTTATGCATCAAATACCTAAAAAATAATCTCATGGTGACCACTATAAACCTAGAGGATGTTCCCAAAAACAAAACACTCTTGAAGAGAAGTATATATGACTTTAACAATAACTGTCATCAACAACTAGTAGATTATAAATGCATCTACTATGGAATAAGAATATCATCTATCACCAATAATATCAATATAAAACATAGGATCCCATTAAATAGGATTTAAAACCTTATCTCCTATTTAAGCATATACATGTCGCTCTGTAGGATCAACATCATACATAGCTCTAATATCTTTCTTCATTCAGAATATAACTGAAGTGAAACAATCCCATGTTCTTTGTCATTATACCTAAATGAAAGAGTTCATTTCCAAGGTGTAGAGTTCCTTAAAAAATGATCCAACATGAACAGAAAGGACCAAACAAAAAACAAATCTTCTTAATCATAGATCAAAATAAATGGAAGCCCTGTGATCTTTTTGACATGAACAACCATACCATTGTCAGGTGTAGTTTAGTGTTAAGAAAAAATAGATAGATTTGTAGCTAATAAATAATGATAAACTAGAGCTACAAAGCAAGAAAGGATAGAAACAAATAACCAAAGAGGATAATATTATACAATACTCCATGAGATGAAAAGATATATTTCTTATTCATAAAAAAATAGTTTAATTTACACTTTCCCATACAATTGCTTATGAAAGCTTTCAAATGACCCATCAAATTCCTCTATGACTCTTCACTCCTTATGACCTTTTGAATTATTTTTTGCAACTCTCATATCCATTTTCTCCTTTTTATTATAAATAAAGGCAAATAATACTAAATTTTAATGCCCTTTACCATTGCCATCAAAACATTTAGCAAACATAAGCATCTCCAAGATTCATATAATCATCTGATGTTAATGAAAAGAAGTTGGCACACCTTAACCTCAACACTTGGATAGGGTTATCCTTAAAGAATACAAATAAATAAAAAATTGGCAATGTACATCTTTACCATAGATTGCATTAATAGATTACATACAAAGCAACAAATAAAAACTTTCAAATTCTAACTAATACTAAAATATGTCACTCTTTCTATTAACAACAATAAATTAAATATTAGAAATATCCATTCATATCACCATTTAAGAGAATAACTATAAGTTATAACCACCCTTATCATGAGTTGATACATAAAAGATAGATGCATGTTTAAAGACAAAATATGGTAAGATCCTAAAATCATTCCTAAAGAAGCATACAACTAGGTTTAAATAGACATGAATACAATCAATTAGTTTACATGATAATTCTATTATTAACTTGACTAAATTATCAACAAAAATAAACACAAATTATTTTATAAGATCTTAATAAACACTAATACTCAGTACTAAGTTAAGAGAAACATAACATTGAGATAAATATAGTACTAAGTTATCCACCACCTATGTCACTCTTTATATTAGCAATAGGAAATTAAAAATTAGAAACATCCATTCATATCATCATATAAGGGAATAGTTATAACCACCCTCAGTGTGAGGTGAGTCATAAAAGATAGATGCAAATTTAAAGATAAAATAAGGTAAGATCCAAAAATCATTTTCAAATAAGTATACCATCAATTTTAATTAGTCAACACTACCGTTGATAGGTTTTTGTGATCTTTTTATTATCAAATTGATTGAGTTATCAATATAAATAAACATAATAAGTGTTTTTCAAGCCCACAAGAAATGACTATACATGCCCATCCTTAACATTAGCACAATTATCATGGAACAACTAAGAACTTTCACATGCCAATAATTTCACCTTAGCTTGACTATGTTAGTAAGAGATAAATAACATGCAAAGTATTTAAATACCAAATACACAGGAATCATGCATTAAAAAAAATATTATTTCACTGCCTTGCATGCATTTGCATAATGAGTATAGTGAATGTGGAATATAAAATGTACTTTCAAATTTCCCTAAAAACATCTATGTCAATTACTATATGAAATAAAACCCACACTCCTATACTTTGCATCTTAGAATAGGGCATTAGTACATAGGGCATTATAATAGTGTAGTCTGGTATAACATTAATAGGGCATTAATATATATTTTATTAATTATATTTTTGACTAGTTGAAGGAATTAATTATTAATTAGGGCATATTTTGTTTTATGTTTACTATATTATTGATTTCTTAAAGGAATTAATGATTAGTTAGGGCAAAATCATTCCTTCAATGTTAATTTATTGAATAGTTTGTGTAATTAGGATATGCTACATAGAATTCATTGAACACACAATTCCTTCAATGCCAATTATTAATTCGAATATAACTCACACTCCTATATTCTTCTTCTGATAATGGGGCATTGATTATATTTTTAGTTTCTTGAACCCCGATGGTATGTTTATTTGGGAATGATTTTAATATTTTAACCCATTTTGTGCTTAAATGTGCATCTATCCTCTATTACTGAACTCATGTTGAGTGTGGTTATAACTATACTTGACTATATGTACACAACATGGGTCAATTTCCAAACAGTCAAAATCCTTTATAATATAACATGAGAATACAGAAGGTATAGAGTTCAAACTGATATGATGCATATCCAATAATGATTATGCATTGAATTCATGTGCATTTACTAAATTATATATATCATGTATATTAATTAAACAAACTATCCAATAAATCATGCATTGTATGAATTATTATGCCCTAACTAGTCATTAATTCTTTCAATCAATCAATAATATAATCAATATAAAACAAACCTAAATGTATTACACAATTTAAACTAATATGCCCTTCTAAGATGATGAACTGGTATTATGCTCAAAGGTTGGGGATTCAATAATGTAGATAATATAAGTTATTTATTTATTTTGGATGCCAAATTAATCCATATATTAATTAACAATTCATTGACATTACTTTTGATCTAATAAAAAAAGTCACTTGTAGATGCTGAGAATGGAACTTCATCCAAAACAAATCTAACAATGCACTTTCATAGGAAACATGATATTTTACAATGCAATAACAATATGTGCCAAACATAAATAATGTAATTATTATAGACATCAATAATTTTTATTTTTATTTATTTTGAATATATTAATTGTATATTGTCTTTGACTTTACATTGATTTTTTTATTTTTTGGGTTGTCTTTAATAGTTTGATGTCTTATGCTTGGATCACTTCCAAATATTTGTTTTGGCTTGTAGCCTTTGTATGAATCTCACAATCAATCCATAGTTCATATGTGTTTACTTCTTCTATATTCATAAGCTTATTTTGACATTAACAATATACCTCTTGCTCTTACGTAAAAAAGCCTTCCATGATATCCATCTTGTAAGAATTTTGTTGCTTTGGCATAAGATTTTTATTCCATGGAAACTTCCATATTAGATCTTTATACTTTTCTCATTACATATATAGCTTAAGGCCAAAGTTTACATAATAAATTTCTTTTGTAATTATTCACTAATTTTGTATGTCATTTCATGATCTATGTTTTCATTTTTGGTTCTATATTTTTTTTAATGGCATATTAATATTATTTTTTATATAATCTAGAGATAGGATCCAAAGGTTTTATAAAATTTATACTTAACAATTTTTTTATTTTTTATTTTTTGGTGTGTAGTGGCCATTAGTAAGGTCAGGCCTAAATAAATATTTAGCACTAAGTTTCAATCTTCACCATGATAATTGGTTATGGTATTTATCAAAGCAACACCATGAAACTAGAGGGTTAGTATATGCTAGTCTTATTCCCACTAAAGATCAAGTATTAGTGGGAACAAGTAAAGCAACACTACCACCAACCCTTTGAATTCATGAAAATAATAATAATAATAATAAAATACTTTATGAAATAGGTTTCTTTAGTTATGCAGATGGTTTATCTATAATAAGATTAAACCTATTTATTTCAAATATAAGCTACTCATTTTTTATTATAAGGAAATAATTCTATACTCTTTTTAAGTCCCATGATTGATCATAATTTCCATTAGAATTTGTTCAAAACATGAAAATTAATATATTGTATTTGTATTTAATGTTATTCTTTGTCATAAAAACTTATATATCTATGTATATATAGATCTACGTCTACACACACACACACATTATCAGAATAAGCCAATAGGTGATCTTCTAGCAGAGTGAGCACACAAGTATTCTACAAATCAATGACCCTAATTGTATTAAAAAAATGAATAAGAAGATGTGCATTAATTACCTAATATATTAAAATGCCTTGCTTACTAATATCTATAGTGCTTTCGTTATTTAAAATAGCATGGGAAAGAGAAATATAAAGGAGTAGGGGGAGTTAACTCACTGGAGAACTCATTGTGAAACTGAGTGTAACTCACTATGAAACTCATAGAATAACTCACAATGGTACTTAGTAGAACTCCAAATGGAACTCTAGGTGGAACTCACCCTCTCACCCACTTAACCTCTTATCACACCTAAGTAAGCTAAAGCTACAAATGTAGGAATTATCCATTTAATAATCAAATGGAATAATTAATATCCTTCACCAACACACATTCTACGTAAATAATGAATTTAATTTCTAGTGCAATGTACACATGTTATGTTATTTCAAATGTAGAAATATTTTTAGAAAAAATAGATAATTTTATGTTTTTAACTATGCATAATGAAAAATTAAGAATTAAGAGGATAATTTAATAATTCAAGATTTAAATATAAAGTCCGAATCTAGAATAGTATCTTAAAGATTATTTTATTTTATTGACATAGAATTTAATTTACTCTATTTGAAATCTATGTTCAACTTAGGAAGTAAATAAGAGATTTGCTCAAGACAAATCCATATAATATGTATTTCAATCCGTAATATTTTTAAAAGATGAATCAATGGTTATAGAAAAAAAATGGATGTAATAAAAACTTTACGAACTTATTCAATATTTTAAAGAAATCAATAATCCTTTAAAAACGCACACAATAATCAAACATTTACAATAAAACATGTGATTCAATCCTTATAATCTATGTTCTCATTTAACACATAGCTACACATTCATTCCTCTTCTTTCAATAGGAAAACATAATAAATCAACAATTTATCTTAATATCTCAATAGGAGATATTATTTATTTCAATCACTGTTTGTTTTTTTTTCTAATTTTTGTAAAGACTTGACTAACTCGCTGCAAAGTCAACAACCATAGGCATACATAAAGACTGCATTCATAGCATTAGCAAATTCTTTTTTTTGGTTTTGAAACAAGACAGAGACTTTTGCCCCCGCTTTTTTTAGCTTAACAAAAACACACAAAGAAATAGTTAAAAGTGTTTGTATGCCTTTATAATCCAATTGTATGAATCTATCATGGTCTTCACAAATAAAAAAACTTAGAGTTTTAGTACTTTCATTATTAGTTTGCTGAAAACGATTAAAATCTATAGCTAATATGTACAAAAGCAAAATAAACATGATTTTTTATATTATTTTTTTTAATTTATTAAAACAATGGATCTATGTTAGTAAAAATCATTTTGGTTTAAAGGCTATAATAATGCGGCATGGTACAACACTGATTCTTTATTCTTCTTTGTAATTTTATTGTTTTGTTGTTAAATTCTTAACAAAATTAGAATTAATGCTACTAGATAGATAGAAATAATAAATAAAGTTAATTATTCTAATGTTGTTACTCTTGAAATCAAAAAATTAAAATAAATAGGCTATTATCAAGAGAATATGCTTACATGTATGGGCATGGTCTTTTCTTTTGCTTAAACTTGATTATTACAAGTAAAATAAAAGTATGCATGGATTGCATCTTACGTGCTTTTATTTTCAAACTACATAGATAAGTTGTTATATGCTCAAAAATAGATCAATCATATAAACCTTTGAAATTATCATTTTAAATAAAAAATACTATCCAATTTATATGGTTTTAAAAAAAGTTTTTTTCAAAAGTTCAATTTAATTTTAAAAAAAAAAATGTTTTATTCTCTATAGATAAAATAAATAAACATGTCAAAATATCTAATTAAATAATATTTTCAATCACAACATGTCAAATGCTAAGATTTAAATATGACGGATTTCAAACATTTTTCAAAATAGATAAATAAATCTGTTTTGAAAAATACAAAAAAAAAACAAAACATATCCCTTACTCCTGCCACAAGCAATATGTAATGCAGGGATTTAAGAAAAAGGTAATACTGTTGGAAGCATACCCTGATTAAATTGATAGATTAAATATCTTGCAGACTAATCATTTCACAGATATAAATATTTTGCATGCTATAGTACGATTCCTTTATATCTTAATATCATAAATTTTGTCTTGTGATAAGATATAACGAATAAAATAGGTTATATCATCCTATATCAAATTAAACAGTACAAAATATCATAGATTGAAGCACTACCTAGAAAAAACCAGCGTCTTTGCATCACACCAACCAATACTATTATAGCAACTACTTCCCCACCACTTTTAAGAGTATTTGTATTAGAAATTAAAAAAAGTCAAATCTTCAAGAACTGTGACATATTTGACTACTTTAAATTTTTTTCTTTTATGAGCTAACCAGCTATGTATATTTAAAAGACCATTTTAATACAAAACCCTTGATATGTTTGGTAGGAAAAAGTCACGAACAAAACTTTTTGATCATAATTCCATGTTATAATAAGAAAAAACCACTTTAATAGTAGACTTTACCGTACACAAAAGACCCACACCTACCTAAAGTTTATAGCATGAAACTACATTATATGGAGAATAACTTATTGTTAAAAGCCATAGTTCAGGGACAAAATATTCAAACAAATAAAAAAAATTGAATGTGATGTATTATTTTGCATTTGCAAGATACAAGCATATGATTAGATTATTTATCACTTTAAATATAACAAAATTTTAAATTAGCGAAACAAATTATCTTATTTCATTCGAAATACATACACACACACACAATAAAATAATTATTTTTATTTGACGTTATCAAAAAAATAGACACTACAAAAAACCTAGCATTGATTGCAAAAAAATGTATTGATTCACAAAAAAATAGATTTTCCTAAAGCTAAGAGAAATATTTGACTTCAATTCTCTTGCATGTCAGACCTTCTTGGCAATCTTCTTCCTCGAGCACCAAAACACACTTGAACTGAAACAACCTCCCATCGATTGCATTTGCCCTTGCATTGCTCTTGTGACCACTCATCTAGGAACTCTTCTGCGTCCACCCAAAAAGACATTGTGCCCAAGTTACATCTTTGCTTTCACTCCAAGCCCTAAACATAAATTGACAAGCCTCGCATCCACTTCCACTACTCTTGGTAACATGAAACGACCCAAGAGATGGTCTAACAAAGGAATGAGAGTAAGCCAATGATTAAGAGAAAACACTGGTGACAAAATCATGGGTTGAGGAACAACATGCATCTAGCATAAGAATATACCACTTTTCAAGCTCATAAAAAACATAGAGAGGAATCAAACCTAGGGACTATTCACCAAAAAAGGGCAAAGTTGGACCATGAACTAGTGTGAATCTATCCAACCAACTGACTACCCTTGGCCAAACCAAAACTCACACCACTTTTAAGATGCAAATGAATCTCGAACCACTTGCAAAAGATTACTGGTGAATATTGAGACCACTTTTGCATTGGATTTCAAATGTCCAAATGAATAAAAAAACATCCCTAATTATCTCTTGAATTGCTTCGTAGATTTCTCTCGATGGAAGCCAAAAAACATGGCAAAGACGTATGTCCATAACATGATCGCGGAATGCCATTTCCATTTTTTTAGGAGACAGAGATAGAATCACCAAAAACAATACACGGTTAGAAACTTTATAATCCTTTTTCTGCAATGACAAATTTCACACATAGCAAAGTATATTTCATAAAAAAATGATGGCGCAAGCATAGCCTGGTCCACTCGCTTAACTAACAACCCATGCCAAACCACCAACCAAATCCAATACTCGATCAACCACCTTAAAGACACAACAAATCATTATTTGTGTTCAATCCACGAATCGTGCCAACGACCCAAAAAAATGATTTTCTAGCATAGTATTAAAATTTTATTATATAATTTTTAAATAGTTTTTTTCGTTTTTTCAAAAAAAAAATTTATTTAACATATTATTTTGTGTAAAATTATGATATCAGATATTGGCTTCAAATGTATCATTATTTTTAAGAAAAAACACAATCTTTTTCATAATCATCAAAAAAAATATTAACCTCTTTCATCTCATCATACCAAATTTATTACTAACATACATTTGTTCATATGCACTTAAATGATATAGACTTATATCTTGATCTCAAAACCCACATATATGTTTAAGTGCATCAGTGGTAACATCATATCTAATATCTATTGTTACATCCATACTTGTAACTTAATTTTGTTCTCATGTATTATGTTAACAATTAATTTTTTATTTTTTAAAATCTTGATCACGTGACCTTGTCCAAAGAAAAATTGAAGTCTCGCTGTAATTTTCGTATTCGGCGGCTCAAGACTTTGTATCTCATCGTTTGTCCTCATATATCAAATTCACTATTCTCTGGTTCACAAAATGGTCAGAGAAGTTACAAGTTTGAATTCTGTTAGTTTTAGTTTTGGTCAAGCAGGATCATTTTGACAAAATGGCCAGAGAAGTTACAGGGTTGAATATGCTAGTTTTGGTTTTGGTCATGCCTTAGATTTAAAACATTTTTTTGTAACCAGTGTTGTCCATGACACTGAAGACTTACCTGTTAATGCTAACACTTGGCATGTCTTTCTTTCTTTCTCATATTCAACAAAGTTAAGGCCAACGAGATCAATAGTCTCCTTTGTTTTAATTCAACATCATGAGTATCTGTGATCTCCTCCCCGTATTTTTCATTGCTTGTTTTGCTGCAATCTTCATCGAATTCTCGTATGCATATCCATCGTACGAAACGTGCTCTGGTTCTCCTGATTGTAACAATTCTACCCTCAAATATCCTTTTGAAAATTGGCGGGGTGAGAAATATTGTAACAATATTGCTTATGTCGACTGCCGCAACAATCAGAGCACTTTACTCTGTTTTCCTAATATCCAACAATATCCAGACTACTGTTCCAATAATTGGTACAGGGTAGTGGGAGGCATCACGCATCCATCTTATACCAACTACACCATTCGCATTACCCCCGACACCTCTAATTTGGTTAATTGCTATCTCTATAACAACATGATAAACAACATGATACAAACCATAGTCAGGTTTTTTTAATCTTTCTGATAACTACAGATGGGGAACCGTTGTGATCTGTAAAAAAAAGTTCCATACACAGACAAATTCCAGCCCATCCGGTGTTTGGATTGCAGAAGCACAGCATATAATTGCTTCTTCCTCCCCAATAAATTGTCCATAAGTATGGATGGAAGTTGTAGCAATTACAGCCTTGTCATTCCAGCTGACCCAAACAGCTACAACAGCAGTACTGAAGAGGATCTCCGGAATCTACTGCAGCACGGTTTTGAAATCAAATGGAATGCCAGTGATGATTGCCATACCTGTGAGGTGTCCGGCGGGAAAGGCTATACCCCTTTCTACAATTCTAGTTTAGAAGCCTGTATTTGTAGAGACGGCGCCCACTATTATAGCTGCTTCGATGGGGATTCCTAAGCCTTTTCCATAGAATTTTTATGATATTATGTCAAAATGTAAGGATGAGTGGAAAAAAATAGAGAGATATATGTATTTGAATCCTTTACTAAATGCTTTTTTTTTACTTTTCTTGAAGGAAACCTATTAAAAACCCTCAATTCAACAAGCAGAAAAAAACGATTACTTTGAGATATATAGCCGGTAAATAACTTCTCTTGAGATATATAGCCGGTAAATAACTTCTCATTATGTAGAATTTTTCTCTTAGGAAACATAATTTTCGTTATAAGTTTTCCTGCACAAGGGTTAATGGCTTGCGACCTTTGGATTATATTGCAATTATAAGTGGAGTTCTATCTGCTATATTCATGGCTGCAACCACCATCATTACTTTGGTTTGGATCAATGGGAAAAAGAGGAGGGAAAGAGAAGAGGAGCAAGACATTCAATTGTATATGGATCCCCTTGACTCCAGACGTCCTTCTATTGAGAACATTATAGATGGAGGAAATCCCACTAGATATTCTTATGTTTAGATTAAGTGCTACATCAACAATTTCACAGACAAAATTGGTAAAGGAGGTTTCGGTACAGTTTTCAAAGGTAAGCTTCCAAACGAATCCCTAGTCGCCATTAAAATTCTAGACAAATTGAAACACAGTCAGAAGCAGTTCATGAATGAAGTGGCTACCATTGGACGAATCTGTGGGAGACTAGAGTTAATTTCTCCACTCCTCATGCATGCAGCAGTTAACTATCAGTTAGTTAACAAACAGTTAGTTAAACTGTTAGAGTTGCAGTTTGCATGTAAAGACTAAAATTAGTCTTCAGTTTGCTTTACTAATTATTGTTTGTTTTCAAATTTATTTAATAGACCCATGGGGCAGTATTGTAATTTGAGCAAGATAAGCAAGATCAAGAAGATCTGCAAGATTCAAGAAGATTAATAAGAATCTTGTTCCGTGATTGTTGTAGCAATATGTGTGTTCTATTTTCTATTTTTTATATGTTTTTATTTTCTAACAATTGGTATCAGAGCCAAAGGAGACAGGCCATGATAGGTAAGCAAGCAGGAAGCTTGTAGTGTTGGACATAAGCATGTCTGTTGATAGCCTTTCAATAGGCTACTCCTCAGTCTTAAATGCTGAGTGAACGCTCATTGAACAATTGTATTTGTTTTGTATGAAGACAAGGCGGTGTATTCTGCATGAGAGGCAGTGTATTCTGCAAAAGAAAAGCATCCTAGCTGAAGCCAGTAGACAAAATTTAGGCATTGTAAATGCTGAAGTAGTTTGTGGTAGAAATTAAGGGGGAGTGTTGGAGACTGGAGTTAATTTCTCCACTCCTCATGCATGCAGCAGTTAACTATCAGTTAGTTAACAAATAGTTAGTTAAACTGTTAGAGAAGTAGTTAACATTCAGTCAGTTAGACAAACAGTTAGTTTGCATGGAAAGACTAAAATTAGTCTTCAGTTTGCTTTTCTAGTTATTGTATGTTTTCAAATTTAATAGACCCATGGGACAGTATTGTAATTGAACAAGATCAAGAAAAAGATCAAGAAGATCAAAAGATCAAGAAGATTATTAAAAATCTTGTTCCCTGATTACTGTAGCATTTTGAATGTGTTATTATTTGTCTGTTCTTATTTTTCTATTCTTATATGTTTTTGTTTGCTAATAATTTGGTATCAGAGCTAGACGATTGTGGCAGAAGCGCCAAGGGAGAAACGCACTATAGAGTTGTGGGCAAGGAGCGCACAAGTAAAAAAGCATCGAACTGTTGACTATTGATGCATCGATAGAATAACACAAACAACAAAGGGGCATGCAACAGTTTGGAGCATAGCCAAAGGCGCCCAACAAGGAGGTGAATAGGCACAGTCAACAGTCTGTAGAAAATTTGCAGTAGTCGCAGCAGTCAACTATTTTGTAGGTTTTAAAGTGCTAATTTGTAGAGAGTGCAGGACCCAGCAAACTGTGTGAAGGACGCACAACAGAAGTCTAATGAAGCACTATTTTAGTTAGCCATGAAAAGAGCATATCGCAGGTCATAGAAGGAAGTGTGCAGGTTTGAAACGTGCAGCAGTCGCAGTAGCTGAGGAAAAGTGCCAGGTTGGAAGCTAGCATAGAAAAGTAGCAGAAGTCAATGCACAGCTGGCAATTTTTTTTTTGAAAGTCAAATCATAGGCTAAGGGAAAGCGCAGCCAAAGCACATTCATGGACGTTGCACATAGTCCGTGGAAAGTGCAGTCAGTTCAGAGGCCATCAAAAACAATGAATTCATTAAGCCGCCCCCAAAGGAGGAAATGCCTATTGTGAAGGATGAGCCAATGGCCGAGACCAAAGACGAGACCACCGAGGAGGCCAAAGAAAAAGGGACGATGCCAATCAAGGCAGTCGAAGAAGATAGCAAAAAAGAAAAAAAGAAAAAGAGAAGCAGCAGAAAAAGAAGAGCACCCAAGCTAGAGGCGTATTACACATAAGATTGTATTTATATTTTTTATTTTTCTATTTTTTCTATTTTTTAATATGCAATGTTGTGTTTGAAAAGAGGAGCTCCACAGAGCTTGTGTTAAACAAGTGAAGCTGTGAAAGTGTGTGTGTTAAACAATGAGTGACGCTGTCAAAGTGTCTGAAGATTAGGGCGATCGTTGGCAAATTTAGACCAATGTGGAAAGAACCCAGTAGAGTCTTGGAAGGAAACCTAAACAATTAAGCATTAGGGGAAAGAAATGTAAGCAAGGAGGAAGCTTGTAGTTTTAGACATAAGCATGTCCATTGATAGCCTTTCAACAGGCTATTCCTCAATCTTAAATGCTAAGTGAACACTCATTGAGCAATTGTATTTGTTTTGTATGAAGACAAGGTGGTGTATTCCACATATAAGGTGATGTATTTTGCAAGACGGTGTATTCTGCATGAGAGGAAGTGTATTCTGTAAAAGAAAAACATCCTAGCTAAAGCTGATAGACATAAGTAGTGAAGAGATGTATGCCATCAATGGCAGCCACTAGCAAAGTACCTGTGGCAAGAATGACAAAATTTAGGCATTGTAAATGCTGAAATAGTTTGTGGTAGAAATTAAGGGGGAGTGTTGGAGACTGGAGTTAATTTCTCCACTCCTCATGGATGCAGTAGTTAACTATCAGTTAGTTAACAAATAGTTAGTTAAACTATTAGAGTTGCAGTTTGCATGTAAAGACTAAAATTAGTCTTCAGTTTGCTTTTCTAATTATTGTTTGTTTACAAATCTATTTAATAGACCCATGGGGTAGTATTGTAATTGAACAAGATCAAGAACAAGAGCAAGATGAACAAGATCAAGAAAAATATCAAGAAGATCAGAAGATCAAGAAGATTATTAAAAATCTTGTTCCCTGATTGCTGTAGCATTCTAAATGTGTTTTTATTTGTGTGTTCTATTTTTTGTGTTTTCATATGTTATTATTTTCTAACAATTGGACGGATCCACCACTTGCATTTGATGTGGCTTTTGGGGTATTGTTTCGAGCTGTCTAAAGATGCTTTGGTTTATGAGTACATGGTCAATGGTTCTCTCAAAAAATATATTCATGGAGATGATTAGAATATAGCCCGTGGAATGGTATATTTACATAATTATTGCAGAAGCCAAATCTTGCATAGTGACATTAAGCCTCATAATGTACTCGTGGATGCCAATTTCTCCCCAAAGGTTGTAGATTTTGGTTTGGGAAAACTAATAGATAGAGAAGAAACCCATATCTCCCTCACAGGGTTCCAGAGGAACCCCTAGTTATGTGGCACCAGAGGTGTGATCTAAAAGCTATGGACCAGTGAGTGATAGATCAGATGTCTACAGTTATGGCATTTTGGTGATGGAGATGGTAGGGGGAAGGAAGAACTTAGACATGAAAGTAACCAAATCAAGCAGATTTTATTACCCTAAGTAGGCATTCAAGCAAGTGGAACTGGGTGATTATGGAAAGCTGAGAGAGGGAAATATAACCGATGAAGATGAAAATATAGCGAAGAAGTTGAGTCTACTGGGATTGTGGTGCATTCAATACAACCCTTCTCATTGACCTTCCATGAACAGAGTCATTCAGATGTTAGAAGGAACCACTGACATCACCATTCCTCCTTAGCCCTTTCCTGTCAATACATCATTGCAGACAACTGACCATGCTAAATCATCCTCAAGCATGTAATATGCTCACATATTTTTTCTAGAGTTACATGTATTTTTAGATCTGCAAAATATTAAGATGATCCCACTCATCCACAATGTATTGGATTAGGTAGACAGTTTATGGTATAGATGTTACCTCTGTTATAAAAAGCTTATTCCTCTTTTCTGGTAGCAATCTCTTTTCTAGCTACTGCAAAATATTAAATTAGACTAGATAATAAATTATATCAGAAGCCATCAACAATGTATCATTCATGGATTTGTTACACAAATGGAATTTTGTGGTATTATTATATATGTTAGTAGTATTTTTTAAACAATGATTTCCTGATAGTTATCCTTAGTGGCCTATAATCTTGTTCATTACAGTATACTTCATCATCCTCATGATGTTTGCTTCATTTTTGTTTGAGTAATGGTTAATTGTTGTGTGATATCCACTATTTACAGTCCTTTCAGTTACACTGGGCAAACTTTTTCCTTCAAATTGGTTATAAGAAAAGCCTCTCTTGGGGTAAGAAAGGGTGCCTCTTGTGATTCCTCTCACAGGCATGTGTAATGATGCAAAGCTTTCCATGGGAATGCACTACATCATAACAGCATTCATTATCTACAAATGTACAAAGAAAAACTGATTCAAGAGTTAAAAGTACAATGGTCTATGTATAGAATGCAAAAGCCACACTAGTAGAAAGCCACAATAAAATTCTCTATAATATAACCGTTATCAGAAATCACACAGAAAACTAACTCTTCACGGTAATATACCCGTAATTCTTTCAACAGAAAGTGGCATACAATAATGCCCTATTTTCCATTGGTGGAGTAGCAGAGAATGGTAGGGTCGATTCTACACATCATGATTTACCTTTCTCATTCATATTTGGGTGGTCTAAATAAGAAAAAACTTTTGAAATTCAGATTGTGCAAGATACAACATTTACAATACAAATTTGATTGTAGAGAGAAATTGATTGCACTTACTATTTATAGAATGGACCTAGAACAGAGAGAAGAGAAACACTTCGCTGATTTTTTAATTTAAATTTATTACTATGTACGTTACAGGGCTAGAAAATGCATTGTAATAGCTTTATAACTACTCAGAACAAGAAACCGACCATAAAAACTTGTTAGAACACTTCTAATGAAGCTTAGACACCTATAAAAACTAGTATTGTCCACTATCTACTGGCATTGTCCCAGTTGACTGTGTTGATCTATTTTACCACATATTATTATGTTTGCCTTTATAGATGATTTTTGTGTTTTGATTTTCCTCAATCATGTGTAGACCCTACTTTTGCTTCTCCTTTTCTTAAAACCCTAGATTCACTTTTGACACTAGATGACTTTGAAAAAGCAACTAGAAAGGTGGGTTAGATAGCCTCAACCACTCCTTGCTATGTAATTGAGTGTTGCCTATGTTTCAATGCTCTGAAGGCGGGTCAAGCCGCCCATACTTCTTTCACCTAGGCGTATGCATGCTCAATTGTGATCCCCTATAAGGAATTGTACCCCATTGGGGGAATCATATGCCTCAATTTTGGATAAAATATTTAAGGCTTATATCATTATACTTACTCAGATCAAACCCATCAATCATTATCTTCCAAACGAAATTTGGTTTATAGAGAATTAGTTTTGTTCTTATCATTGCACAAATGGACATGTGGTAGATAGATGTGGGTCTTTTAAGATGTTTGTCCAAACCCTTATCAATAAAATAGAGGTTCAAAAGGATATTATCTGTATTCCCCCTAAACTAACCTTGAATGTCTTCAAGTAATCAATCATTAAACCTCTTCTTTCACCCATTGTTGTGGAAACCCATAATCAAAGCCCTGAACATAATGAGGTCCCTTCATTAGATTTGGTCCTTAGTAAACCTATAACTAAGGAAATCAAAGTTGAAACCTCAAACAATATACTTGTTGACCAAGTGAAACCTTTTTAAATTCCTTTTTATATCATCACTAATGAAGAATCAACCTTAACCTAACCACTTCTTGACCAAGTAGAACCTTCTCAAATTTCCTTTAAAGTCACAATGAAGGAAACTGACCTACCTCTTCCACTTCTCCTTTTAGTGGATCATCCTCAAATCAACCCACCTCTTCTACTTCCCATTTTAGTGTATCAACCTCAAACCAACCTACTTCCACTTTGTCAAAAAGTGTAATCACCCCCAATCAACCCACCTCTTCCACTTCCCCTTTTAGTGGATCAACCTCAAATCAAACCACCTCTTCCACTTCCCATTTTAATGGATAAACCTCAAACCAAGCTACCTCTTTCACTTCATCAAAAGGTGGATTCACATCCAATAAACCCATCTCTTCCACTTCCCTTTTTAGTGGATCAACCTCAAAGCAACCTACCTCTTCCACTTCCTCAAAAGGTGGAATCACCCACAAAAACTATACCTCTTCCACTTACAATTTTAATTGATAAACCTAAAACCAACTTACCTCTTCCATTTCCTCAAAAAGTGGAATCATGCACAATAACCATACCTATTCTACTCACCCTTTTTTGGAACCAATCAAAGCTATCTCACCCTTTTCACTTCTTATTTTAGTGGAGCAAACCTCAACCCAACCCAACTTACCTATTCTATCTACACTTTTAGTGGAACCAACTGAAACTCAAAACACATCACCTATAATCAACCTAACCTCATCTCATACCAACCCAACCCCAACCTCAACTAAAACCAAACCCATTAAATTCCTCTATAATCTACTCATTTTCATCTACTTAATGTCATTGTCTTTGATCTGATTCCCTTTAGAACATGGTCAAATATTTGTCAACTTACCTTACCAAACAAACAAACTAATCCAACCAAAAAACTAAATAAACCACCCATCCTACCACCCTCAAGCAATAAAACTAACATTTAAACCAAATCAATCAACCATGATCAACACAACTTTTTATCCAACTCCAACCAACTCATCTATCAACCCATACCAAAATTAACTCTTGATTTGTGATTTCTTTAATCTTGGCGACATTTTTATCCAAGATACCCATACCATAACAAACATTCTTGTCTAACCTATATTTATTTTTGGATGGTGTTACCAACATCATTTATAGAACCCAAACTTATCCAAATCTAACCCAATAACATTTCCCTCAGCATAACACCATTAGGGAAATCCCACCTGAACCACTGCCTACAACTTGAATTCTGAACCAACTAATAAAAAATAAATAATGACCCGTGGGAGGCAAATGAATTCATATTCATCCCCCTGAACCCTTTTTAATAACCATCATACTTACTTGGGAACCTTTTCTCATCTTCACATTACATGGAAAAACTAATTGGGGGAACTCTTCTTCCAAAAAGCTTTGACCATTTTATTAGCCTCAAACCTCACCTTCAACAATTTCAACCTCAACCTTTTTCCCTCCACCTAACATCACCTTTCCTAGTTCAACACCAATCTAAAACCAAAACCAACCCTTGGCACTTATGCCTTAACCTCACCTAGCCTAGCCTATCACCCAAGTAACCTTCAACCTACCTTGACCTTCCCCAACCTTTAACTAAAGATTCTTAAAAACTTCAACATCAACCCCACTTTTAAATCTCCTTTTCCTTTAAAACCCAACCACTACCAGTCTCTACTTAACCATCATTTTTTATTGACCTCTAACTGCCACCAGTCATTGTCATAACTAGAACCTTGCCTACACCTACTTAGAAAACCAACCCAAACCAACCCCTAAACATACCTAACCAAATCAAAAGCCAACCACCATTGTAATCAACCAATGTCTAGCAAACATCACCTAACCAAATTTGTGGAGACAAATGGAATCATTTTTTTTCACTCTGCCTACTTAACCATCACCACTCCAACATCTTTTCCACATCTAATCTAGTGTTATAAAGTAAATGGGGGACATCTTCACTCTTGATTGGCTCAAAACATATATATGTAAGTATGGATATGGGGCATATTAGAACCTAAACCCATCAATGCTTTGTATTCACATCCCATTCTTTTCTTAAACCAATTTCTTAGTCATCTTGTGTCTAATTTACGCTCATCCCTTGTTTTCAACCACATTTATTTCCTTATTTTAAGGACAACTAATTAAAATAGGATCATGTGATTATTCGTCATAGTCTTAGCCTAATATTAAACATGGGTACCATAGCTCTACCTATGTCATGATTTTCATGGAAAATTTTCATCCCTTATAGGATGAATCCCCATGGCCATTTTCACTTAAACCTCTTCCATCCATCATTTACCTTCTTGTGCCATGGTTTTACCTATATAAAGGAAGCCTTTAAGCCTATATCAAATAGTCCATGTCTAAACCATCATACCATTAAATTTATGATCCCAAATATCACTTAGGTCAAACATTTCTAGCATTATAGACTACTCCTATGAAGGACAACTACCCCAAAATATCAAAAATTAATTAAAAAGGTAGATTGATCCCTTGAAAAATAGCTATCACACATAAACAAATCCAAATCTTAGACCACTCCCTTGAAAGATGGCTAAGTCAAACTTTTGTCAAGCAGTTTATTTGAACCTTCTCACATATATCAGTTCTCCAAAACTTATCAAATAAAGAAAACATAAAAAGATATAAAATAAAAAGTCAAAAATCAAAATCACTCCCAAAATAGCTTCAATTCACTTTCACACAACTTTCATAGACTTCCCACATCGATCAATCTACACCAAACCTAGAGCATGGACTTGTCTATAATACTTACTAGGTTACCTATACATGGTGCAAGTTGTCCCCATAAGAAGGTTACACTGTCATCCATTCACTATTTAATCCATCTCCCCTTTTAACCTCCAAAAATCAATGGATTTTGAGCTTGCTTGACACTACATGATCAAGCTACTTATTTTAACCAATGAGCTAACACCAATGTAATGCATAAAAGGGGATTATGTTCTTAAGTTGACCCATCTTTCCATTTTGATCTTTGCTAACTAGACAATTTAGCCTCCTCCTTTTACTTTCATGACCATTTGAGAAGGCATATTTCTTCACCTTTTGAGTCATAGGAACTTGAAAAAACTAAATTTATACCATTTCACCAAGAAATGGGTCCCCTTTTACCAAACCAATTTGATAACCCAACAAAAAAATTTGAAACAAAAAGCATAACCATAACCATGCACCCATTGGAGATCACCTTATTCTGCACCAACCAACCAACTAAATAAATTAACCTAAACTTGGTCATTTTGGCCCAACTTTTACACTTTTGTGACCAAACCTTGCCTTGGTCATTTTAACCACATACCTACATTACCATACTTGACAACTTTACACTACTTTTTACACCCAACCATTTAGGTACCTCAGAGCATGACCCTTTGTGGTCCCGATGCTTGCAACCATTTTGTCTTCTTAGGATCACATCCTATTTTTGGATACCTACAAATACATTGACCTTACCTAGGAGACTTTAGTTTATGGGAGTAATCCATATCAATTATGCCTAACAACATGTCCTTGTTACCCTATTACTTATCATTCTAGTACCAACCTTTTTTTAACAACTACCTCAACTATGAAAACTTAGTATATACATGATATATGATATCAAACTTAGTAATATTTTGTGAACCTATTTGTGCTAAAATGCCTAACCAACCAAACAAAACTTATCACCCACTTATCCAACTTATCAAACATGTGACCTATTCCATTTTCTTAGGTTCACCCAATTCTTGGACCCCTGATAACATGACAACCTCTTTCATGGTGACTTGAGTTTATAAGTGAACCCATATCCACTATGCCTAATATGGTGGCCTAGTTCACTTATCACTTGTCCTCCTTCCAATGACCTATTTACCAATCCATCCATCTTACCCATTTTTGTCACCCACTTATACACTTTTCAAACATGCACCTGAATCTGTTTTCACCTCATCAATTCCTAGTTTGAAGGGGAACACCTCCTCCCATACTTGGGGCATCCAACCTCCTACTAGCCTTCTATTTTTGTTTTATATCTTGCTAATATAAATTGCATAACAAAAAAGGGTAAAATCTAGACATGAGAAAAACATACACTATGGATTTAGATGTTGTATTAACCTGTAAACTACCCCTTTGACCCCCTTTAGGTTAGATTATCTATCAATTATCTCATATTTACCCTCAAACCACTTTTGAGTGCCTTAACTACTAATCATTAGTAGAATTAACTAAATTTAACCAATTTTGACTATGTCCCCTTAACTATCAATGGTTAACCCTGACTACTGGTAATTACTTAACATAATCAAAAACTCTACCTTAAGAGTGCATGATCAAAGGAGTTAATTGTAACTCACTTGTTGATCACTTTTTATTTAATTTTAATTTATTGTTTGCATGATCAATCCATGCTAGAATATTGGTTAAATGGTTTTTTAAACTATTTGTTAAACCCTTTAATTTAAATGCCCCTTTGATCAAAAACTCAAAATATTTGGTTGAAAGATAATTCAAGAAATAAGAACAAAATAATTCAAATAATGCTATCTCTGAGAAGAGATGTTTTATTGATCAGATTTGCAGACCCAAACATATGCTTATCTCTAAGTAGAGATGTTTGATTTCAATTTCAAGTTACATATTTATTTATACATGTTTTTAAGGTGTGGGTAGGATGTGGAAGGTCACCAATCTCAAGGGAGATTAATTGGTTTGACTTCCACGATTTACAACAATACAGAATTCAAGGAATTACTATTTTTAGAAACATACTATTTTTAGACTGCACTATTAAAATTAAAATTTGGGACACCTCTATTGGGTTTTAAGGGGTAAAAATTCATTCAACAAAGATCAATGTTATCTCATGATGTTCCCCTAATTATCAGCTTTCCAATAGTTCAAACGGTGAGTCAATTGGAGCTATGGTGCAAGAGTTATGGCTCCCAAAATTTTCGTTATCAATTGAGGTGGACCCATCACTCAAATTGTCATCTGAATTATTGCCCAGATCATCCCTCCCTCCTTGAGAAGCAATGGTCCCCATTGCATCAAGATTTTTCATCAAGTGTGGTAGTTGTACTTTGATTCGATTCCCAATGTAGACTTGGAAGGGACTGTGATTTATGGAACTGTGCAGGGCTCAATTGTTCACCATTTCTATCTGACCATTAGTCCTTTTGGATTCTTGTGGATTGACCAACATGAGAAAAAATTTCTTGGCATTAATCAAAAAGACAAATGTAGAAGGTGGTACCTCTGGTACCCTGTAGTGTCATGTTCCAAGAGTGATAGTAGTCCTTCGAGTTCTTGATTCATATATGCCATCTTGATCATACATGAATGGATGACCAAAGAGTACATCACAAACATCTAGATTGACCACATCACATAAGACCTCATCTTGGAAGGGTTTTATTTCAAATGAGAGAAGACATTGGTGGGTGACACATAGGTTTCTCCTTGGACTCAACCATCTAATACTGTATGGCTTTGGGTGAGACTTCATGGACAGATTTAGGCTTTTCACAACATTAACAAAGATTAAATTATTTTGATTTACACTATCAAGATTGAAATGCAGAGGCTTACCTTTCATCCATAACTTAGAGTGAAATAACCTTTCCTTGTCATCTATCCTCTCCTCATGGGTCTATGATGAAGCAACAATGGCTTCAGGCTCGACATCTATAATCTCTTCTTCAACCTCTTCGACTGCAGGGTTTGTATGAGGTGGAGCAGTAGATGTTGAGGATTGTGACTCAGAAAGTAGGGAATTGATGGATCAACATTATTCTTTGGAGTGAGTCTAAGATTTATGATAATCACACGACTTCCCAATATTTCTTTCCTTTTGCTTCCAATTTTGTCCTTGTGTTTGACCTTCTTTGTCACTTTTCCATTTTGAAAGCTAATACTTCATATTTATTCTTCCATGCTTTTACTCAATCTTCACTGCGAAGTTGTATGCCTTACCGATGGTTTCCAAATTGAAGAGTTCCATTTCTTCCCATATGTACCATTGCAGTCTACCATGATATTTGAGAACCTTATGTTTCTCACTTTCTTAGATGCCCAATCTCACAAATAGAGAATGAAAAATGTTAGTGTAATCTTGAACAGACTATTCCTTACCTTGGCGAAGTTGTTTCCACTCTATATATAGATCATCATATACTCCAATGGGGTACTATTCTTCTTTTACAGCATCTATGAAATCATCCCATGTAGGTTCCATCTCAAGGCCAATATCATCTGCACTGAATCTCTTTTTGTACACTTCCCACTAATTTTTGACAGGCAATGATGCTTTTAGAAGAGCAAAAGTAATCTTTTCTTTATCGCTGAATTTATTTACAGAAAAATAAGATGATAATTGATCCAACCAATTTTCTACTACATTAGCATTGATTTTTCCTTTAAATTTAGGGATATCAAAATTCACCTAAACCTTGAAGGGTGTTGGGGCACTGAATGGATGTGGGGGTGTAGATGAGGAGCTAGAATTTTCCATTGAAATTTGTTGGAGAATTTGAGTGAATTGTTGTAGCATCTGTGCTTGATACTATTGGAGGGCTTCATTCACCATTTATTTGAAAGTATTGTATGTCTTGGTGTTATCTGCCATTTGAAGTCATTTGGAGCAAATAGGTGGATATTATGTTGGTTCTATTTTCCACACAAGCTTCCTGTAATCTGACCTCATCCTCGAGATCATACACTCTAAAGACAAACCGCTCTGAAACCACTGATTTAAAACTTATAAGATTTTTTTGAAATATAATTCAAGAAACAAGAACAAAATAATTCAAATATTTCTATCTCTAAGAAGAGATATTTTATTGATCAAATTTGCAGACCCAAACATATGCTTATCTCTGAGAAGAGATGTCTGATTTCCATTTTAGGTTACATCTTAATTTATACATGTGTTTAAGGTGTGGGGAGGATGTGGAAGGTGACCAATATTGAGGGAGATTAATTGGTTCAACTTACATGATTTACAACAATATAGAATTCAAGGAATTGCTATTTTTAGAAACTATTTTTAGACTGCACTATTAAAATTAAAATTTGGGACACTTCCATTATGTTTTAGGGGACCAAAATTCATTGAGCAAAGATCAATGCTATCTCACAACATTCCCCTCATTATTATCTTTCCAACTATTCAAATGGTGAGTCAATTGGAGCTACGGTACAAAAGTTATGGCTCCCATAAGTTTCGTCATCAATTGGGGTGGACCCATCACCCGAATTGTCATCTGAATTGTTGCCTGGATCACCCTTTGCCCTATATTAAGATATGAAGAAGAGGTTTAAGGAGGAATAATTCTAGTGTGGGATATTTTAACTCCCAAGTGATTACAATAATAACCACCTAAACCATACCCTGATAGAGACCAAGGAGACAAATCCAACACCTCAACACTAAAGAATCAAGTACCATTAATCTTTTCATATAACTCTAGATTTCCAAGTGGATCCTTTTCAGCTTCAAACTTCTTTAGGCCACCAAGCTACACAAAGATAAGTATCTTACACTTTTTTTTAGTTAATTAATTTAGTTTCAATAAGTATAGTTCCTTTACCTATTTATAGGCTCTACCCATACCTTTATTTTTGTTAGAGTTCTGTAACTCCAAATATTATGTCTTCTACCACACCTACTAACCATCCCTAACCATTATGAGTATCAAATACTTATTGTGATACCTTTGAGACCTTACCTCTACTTTCATGACCAAAACCTAACCTCAATCAACCTACAAGATGCTTCTATAACTTACCAATAATATTTTCTTCGCCTAAATCCAATCTATCGAAAATCTATAGTGATCGCCAATAGTCACACTCAAATGTTAGTGGTCATCTATTGACTGGCGATAGTCATATCCTCAACCAACCTCAAGTAACCTATAATACATATATACAACTCTCTCTAATAGACTTCTTTTCCCAAACTAAATAAAATAATAATTATTTATGGTCATCTAATTGTCGATGGTTGGTCCTAACCACCAACGATCACACCTAACCATCGACAATCACTATGCAACTTACTTC